>JAJPUD010000827.1:520603-559130 GCA_023553655.1 Myrmecobius fasciatus
AAAAAAAAAAAAAAAAAAAAAGAAAAATGACTAAAAGATGAATGTGTGTCAGAAGCTTACATTTAATCTGAATGGACAAGGAGTATTTGTTTTTAAAAAGATAAACTGTAAATAAATATGAGGCAAATTAGATATTGAGTACCATAGGTTCTTTTGGTAGTGAGAACTAAAATAGACTTGTTGGCTTCTCTAGGAAAGCTTCACAGAGGAGTCAGCTGAGCTTTGGGAAGAACTTCAAAGAAAGGGAGGACATAAAAGGGCAAAGAGAATGGTAGAGGGTATTTTGAGACAAAGGAAATAGAATTTATAAAATTTAGAAGCCAGGAATCAAGTTTTATTAGCTGTAATGGGTAACCTTTTATAGGGAATATAAAAAGAATGTGATAAGGAAGGTCCCTTAGTGGAAAGCCTAAAGCAGTTTAGAAAGAATATTCAATATGATTGTTACCACATTTTTTCCCCTAAAAAACATTTCTATACTATATGCAGAATAAAAAAGTGAATTCTTTATGAAATCATGAATTTTCAATTCATGTGGATGCTTTAAAAATACTTTTGTTCTCTTTTGTGTATTTATTTATTTATTTATTTTTTTTTTTGCTTTTTGCTGAGGCAATTGGGGTTAAGTGACTTGCCCAGGGTCACACAGCTAGGAAGTGTCTGAGACCAGATTTGAACTCAGGTCCTCCTGACTTCAGGGCTGGTGCTCTAACCACTGTGCCACCTAGCTTCCCCTTCTTTTGTGTATTTTTAAAAGTGTCAATGGTTCTCCCTCTTTTGTTCATTTCATTGAAAAGTGAGCTTTATTTGATGCCAAGTCCCCCAATCCTTTCCTTCATGATTTTATGCACCTTTTAAACAGAAAAATTATGAGATTTAGCAAATTCCATTCCCTTCTTTCTCCTTTCTACCCCAGAATATTCCTTTTACCATCATGTATTCTTTCTTATTTCAAGTATTCAGAATATAACCAATCTATCCTAAGAACCTTTTTCTTATTTAACTCTTTAAAATATCTACAATTTTTCACTGTAAGTAGGGACTAGTTCATTTTTGTATCTGTATTATTCCTAGCACAATTCTTGGAATCTAGTAACGGCTTAATAAATGTTTTTGCATTCATTCATGGACTCCTCCTCCCCACTCCCATCAGCACAGGTTTAAGACCCACCCTTTCCTGATAACTATAAAAATAACTGCAGTTTTATTTGAAAATATCTTCCTAGTTGAGAAAGCTAGATTCCACAAAACCTCTTATATACATATAACAATTACTTTGTGTTCCTTTGGGGAAAGTTGCTATGTAAATATAAAGATAAAAACTTTGTGAAATCAATAAGCTTTTGTAGATCCTAAAACATAGTTCAACACAACAGACCATGGTACAGTTATAAATTTTGCTGTACTTTAAGGAATTTTGAGTATAGGTTATAAGATACAATATTGATCTCCATAAAAATTTGTTCTGTATAGATAAAACTACAAATTTTATCTTTTTTTATGAACATATCAAAGTGTGTGCTTGCTCAACCACTGCTAACTTAAAATGGGAAATTAAAGATTCAAGTTTTAAAATGTTTATTATTTTAACAAATTAAGTGTATAAAAATGTTAAGATTACTTTTAGCTAGGGGCAGCTAGGTGGCACAGTGGATAGAGCATCAGCCCTGAAGTCAGGAGGACCCGAGTTCAAATCTGATGCCAGACACTTAACACTTTCTAGCTGTTTTCTAGCTGTGTGATCCTGGGCAAGTCACTTAACCCCAATTGCCTCAGGGGAAAAAAAAGGATTATTTTTAGCTTTTTTTTTTAAAGCTTTTTATTTTCAAAACATATACCTGAATAATTTTTCAACACTGACCCTTGCAAAGCTTTATGTTTCAAATTTCCTCCCTTCGTCCCTCTTCCCCCCCACCCCATGGCAAGTAATCCAATATATGTTAAATGGTAAAAATATGTTAAATCCAATATATGTATACATATTTATACAATTATCTTGACGCACAAGAAAAGTCAGATCAACATTATACATGGCAACAAGATTATACGATGATCAATTCTGATGGACATGGCTCTCTTCAACAATGAGATGATTCAAACCAATTCTAATTGTTCAGTGACGAAAAAAGCTATATACACCCAGAGAGAGGTCCATGGGAACTGAGTGTGGACCACAACATAGCTTTATCATTCTCTCTGTTGTTGTTTGCTTACATTTTGGTTTTTCTCAGTTTTTTTTTCCTACTTGATCCGATTTTTCTTGTGCTGCAAGATAACTATATAAATATGTATACATATATTGGATTTGTCATATATTTTAACATATTTAACATGTATTAGACTACCTGCCATCTAGGGGAGGGAGTGGGGGAAGGAGAGGATAACAGAAGGCTTTGCAAAAATCAATGTTGAAAAATTACCCATGCATATGTATTGTAAATAAAAAGCTTTAATAAAAAAAAGTCAGATCAAAAGAGAAAAAAAAATGAGAAAGAAAATAAAATTCAAGCAAATAATAACAAAATAAGTGAAAATGCTATGTTGTGCTCCATATTCAGTTCCCAAAGTCCTCTCTCTGGGAGTAGATGGCTTTCTTCATTATAAGACCACTGGAACTAGCCTCAGTCATCTCATTGTTGGAAAGAGTCACATCTATCTGAATTGATCATTATATAATTTTCTTGTTGCCATGTACAATGATTTCCTTAGCTTTCTTTCAAAAAGTTACAAAGTACGACTAATAGTAGTTTCCATCTGAAGTCTTCATGCCACCATATTGTCTTCCCCTCAGCACACTGAAACTTTGCTTTTAAGAAAAATGTGGGGACAGCTAGGTGGCGCAGTGGAGAGAGCACCAGCCCTGAAGTCAGGAGGACCCAAGTTCAAATCTGGTCTCAGACACTTAAAACTTCCTAACTGTGTGACCCTGGGCAAGTCACTTAACCCCAATTGCCTCAGGGAAAAAAAAAGTGATACAATGATCACATATAAAAATGTATATAATATTCTGTCCTATATTACTGTACTTTTCTGCTTTGAGAAAGGAGGTAGATTTCATTATCTGTTCTCCAGGGACTCCACAATGGTAGGTTTTTCTTTTTTTGATTACCTCCATTTCAATATCTTTTAATAGTGATTTTTAAAATTTATGTTTTTGTAATTATTGTGCCTATGATTCTCTTGATTTTGCTGTAATAGTTCATAAAATGTTTCCAGTTTATTCTGAATTATTCATTTATAATTTTTAAAATTATTCATTAATTATATTCAAATACTATAGACTCTTTAAAACATCTTTCAAAGCAAGTTTCTCTGATGGAATATTGTTTTCTGGGATATAATGAGTAGAATGTTCTCAGGAAAAAAAACAAAAAACAAAACAATCTGGAAAATCTTCCATGAACAAAGCAAAATATACTATATACAAAGCAATAGCAATGTTCTGGGATGGCCAGCTATAAATGACTTTGTTATTCTCAATAGTACAATCATTCAGAACTACTTGGAAGGATTTATGATGAAAATCCTATCCATACTCAGAGAAGGAACTGATCAAATCTGCAGAAAGATCAAAGCATTCTCTATTTCTCTTAATTTTTAACTTAATTTTTCTTGAGTTTTTATTTTCATTAGGGTGGGAGATCTATGTTTTCTTTCACAATTTGACTTTTATGGAAATGTTTTGCATAACTTCACAAACTGTTCCTTAATTGTAGGTTGGGATAAGGGAATCGACCTAGAACTCAAAAATCTTAAAAACAAATACCAAAAAAAAAAATTGTTTTGAATGTAAAGAAAAAAATAAACAAACAACTCTTTGCTACCCCAAAGAGTAATGCTATAAAGATTTTATTGTACAGTGGACCTCTGCTTCTGACCTTAACTTCTGTAGGGATATAAATCTATCATCCAAGTATTTTACAAATATCATCTCATTTGACCTTTACAACTACCATGGGAAGTAAGTGCTATTATTATTGTCATTTTGCAGATTAGGAAATGAGGCAAATAGAGGTTAAATGACTTGCTCAGGGTCACACAGCTAGTCAATGTCTGAAGCTATATTTGAACTCAGGTCTTCCTTGTCCAGGCTGGAACTCTATGCACGGTGACACACTTAACCATTCTGCCAACTCTATCGTACTAACTTGTGGCTTTGAAGTCTTGAGGATGGAAGATGTTCTAGAAGAAAGAATAGTCTGCCAACCATGATGACACATGCTTGTAATCACAACTACTGGGGAGGTTGGAGGTTGGCCAGTCTTTGAGCTTGGGAGTTCATAATTGCACTGGCCTATGAAGATCAATCAAATATGGAACTCAATCAAATTTGGAACCAATATGGTGAGCCCTTAGAAACACTGCAGGCCCCTAGATTGCCTAAAGTAGAGAGAACTGATCCATGTCAGAAAACAGTTAAAATTCTTGTTTCAATTAATTGTTAGTCATTGATTACCAGGATAAGATAGGGATACATATAGTCTTTAAAAACAAACAAAAAAAGAAAACAAATCCCAAATTTATGGCTTAAGGCTTCAGAAGGAGACATGGTAGACTTGATCTACTACCATTATGCCATAGGTCATTACAGGGCCAAAAAGACCAAAGCATTGGAGAAAAAGGTAAAGTAATGTAAACAATCAGATTCCTAAATATCTCTTTATCTTGCTTGAATTCTAAGCTAATATTGACTCTCCATACAACTACTTTTCTTACTTTATTTGTAATCACTTGGATTTTGGTGCTCTGAATAAAGCATGGTATTGACCTGGCCTGGTCTTCTGTTTTAAGCTTTATGGATCTGGATTTAGAACCCACTAATCTTTCCTGGCTTCTTTGCTACTCTGGGTGTTCTAATCACAGTAACTGTTGCACACAACACATATTCTAGGAAGTAGATGCTGCATTAAACTCCTCATCCCCTCAACCTCTCTATCTTTTATTGAAAATGCATTAAAGCTGTAAGTTATTTTTTAAAATAGATTTTCAAAGGATCCGTTAAGATTAGAAAAAAGTTGTATGTATTCATGTATGTAAACTATTGTTATTCAGTAGGTTCAATTATGTCTGACTGTATGTGGCCCCACTTGGCGTTTTCATGGCAAAGATATTGGAATGGTTTGCCATTTTCTTTTCCAGATCATCTGACAGATGAGAAAACTGAGACAAAGTTAAATGATGTGGCCAGAGTCATACAGTTAGTAATGCTGAAATATGTATGAAGCTATATAACCATAATTATCCAAGGCATTTCTATGAAAGCATTTAAAATGAAGATATAAAATCACCATTTGATTAAATGTTTAGCTTCTTCTTTCTCTAATAACTCCATTTCCCCTTATCTTTATTATTTGATATATTTTAAAAAGTCATTCTCTTTAAATAAAGGATCCTCCTACATATCATAGGATGACTTTCAAGACTCTTACCATCATTATGAACATTCAAACAGGCCAAAGATACTGTATGAGCCTAGGATCCATTCTTGAATATGACCATGACAGCAAGGAGGTGAAGCCAGGACATGCAAGTGAATTGGATTTAAGTGAGGAAGAGTTGTGCAAGGTCATCAGCCTGACTTTCTCCTCCAAAGCCCTCTGGGTCCAGTGGCCAGATACAGATCAGGATGATGGCACTGGATGCAGTGGTAGACCTTGGCCTTTTCAAGCTGTTTAAAGAATTTGACTGAAATGACTGTTCATTTCAATGATTAAAGCTGGATAAAATGTGAGACAAAGAATAGTCTCTTTTACCTAGTCAAAAAGGAAAAAAAACAAAACAAAAACCAACAATCTGGGAGGGGAAGACCCTTAGGGTTTCTGGCCAAAACAGAAATAATTGCTATTTATACTTACTCAGAGTCATCTGTTTATTTAGTCTCTTAACTAAAACTATCTATGTGCTAAAGGATTTATGTAAGCCTTTATACCAAATAAGACTTAAATAGATACAGCTATGCTGAATGACATCTATTTTCAATGACAATCATACCAATGTCAAGTATTCAAAATCAAATACACATATAGTACAATACTTTCCTTTGGTCATTATTTTTCAACTGTGTAATTCTAAAAAATATATAGTACTGCTGGTGACAACTTATAAAACTATCACCAATGTCCCAAACATTATTTGGTAAAGGAATATGAAAGGTCTTTTTTTTTTTTTTTTTTGGACTTGTCTTAAGCTAACCATCATTTAGATGATTTCCTCAATTACAGCACTTCTCAGAAGTAACATAGCATCTGTCGTTTTTGGCTTCAAGCTGACTCTTGAATGAATGTGGGCAATCTTTTTTTGCTTACTTAAAAAACGCTGGGTATGTTCAACAACTGTATTATGGATTTTTAAGAATTCAAAACATGCATTTGCAGTAATTTAATGCATCTCTTATATCACGATGAAGTAAAACGTGATATGATTAATAGAATGTTGTAACAATTGGTTATCTTATAAAGGCAAAAAAAGTTACATCTGTGACACTTAAGATAAAAGAAGTCATTTAAGCAAAATAAATGTATTAAAAAAAGCGGCCTTAAAATAAATCAAATCATGGATAAAATGAAATCAAGAAAAATTTTTTATAACTTACTAGATCTAGCCTTTAAAACTTTTGAGTGATAACCCAACAATAATTAAAATATGGTTAGGGAAAAGAGAAAGAAAGGAATGGAAAAAAAAAAAACACCTTTATTGCCTTAAAGTTAACATTAGGACTTTTACCTTCAAAATCTTGTAGCATCACTGAAATAAATGACACAGAATATTAAACTATTTCAAATAAAAATGGGAGCAATGATTTTATTCACAAAATTTAATAGGGAATTATAAGAATAATCATTTTTCTGAAATTTCTGTAAAGAACAATGTTAGTATTATTATAGTGCTAGGATCACAATTCTATCCTGTTTCAACTCAGCACTGCTTCACAGCTCATACCTGCCTGAAAGACCACCAGCCCTGTGCCGTGGCTATTTTCCAACTATATGATTATTAAAGAACCTACAAGTCATCTCCCTAGGGACTAGTCAGTTCTCACGAAATTGGACCTAAATGAGCAGAGTAAATTTACAAAGTGGGATTATTCCTGTAACATTATAAGAAAGTTGTGAAAGTCACAGTTCAGAGAGCGATTAGTAGCTATGGTGTGGCTATTTGAGAAACATTTTCCTTTAAGAATATCACAGAATTTAAGGGCTGAGAACAAAAGGGCTATCTAGTTCAACCCATGCAAGTATAAAATGGGGATGGGACAATTACACACACACACACACACACTCTTGATCTGAAAAAGTTTACTGGACTGCAAGCTCCAGATGAGGCCATACTACACAAGGTTGCCAAAAATGCTAACATATTCTTGGGCTACATTAAGATGCACATAGTTTCCAGGAACAGAAAGATAATTGTCAAAATGTACTCTAACCTTGTCAGACTTCATCTAGAATACTGTGCTTAATTCTAAGTTCCAGCATTTAAGTATATTGATAAGCTGGAAATGTGTGAGGAAAGATAATCAAGCTAGATATAATTGGTTGAATTAGGAATGTTTAGCCTGACAAAGAAGACTCAGAAGGAAAGACGTGTCTTCAAGGATTTGGAGTGTTATCACACAGAAGACTGGTTAAACTTGTTCTTTTAGGATAGGGAAAATAGATGGAATATATAGAGGCCAGCTTTCCAAATGTGGAATGAGTTGCCTTGAGATGTGGTGGATTTTCTCTTAAAGTTCCTCAAGAAGTCCTTTTGATAGTATTCTCAGCTAAATTTGTTTCTAACATCTCTCTAAAAATAATTTAAGATAGTTTACCTAGATTTAAAAAAAAAGTTTTTGGTAAAGTATAGCCAGCATAATTTTCTCATCTAAAATGATGGTAATTTGGCATGACTTGTTCTTTTAAAAAAATTTAAACATCTATTTTTAAAACTTGAGTTCCAAATTCTCTCATCTCTCCCTCTAGCTCTTCTCCTACTCTTTAAAAAGGCAAGGAATATGCTAGTCATTATACATGTGAAGTCATGAAAAACTTTCATGTTGGGGAAAAAAAAGGCAAGAACAAGAAAACAGAAAAAAAATACTTCAATTGGCATTCAGAATCCATCAGTTCTTTCTTTGGAAGTGGAGAGAGTTTTTCATCATGAATTCTTTGTTACTGTCCTGTATAACTGTACTGATCAGAATATCCAAGTCTTTCACAGTTGATCATCAATGAAATATTGCTATTATTATGTAATGTTCCCCTGGTTCAGCTTACTTCATTTTGTACGAGTTCACAGAGGTCTAAAACTAAGGTTTTTGTGAATTTATCTTCATCATTTCTTATAGAACAAAAGTATTCTATAGCAATCACATACCAAAACTTGTCCAGCCATTCCTCAACTAATGGGCTTTCCCTCAGTTTCCAATTCCTTGTCAATACAAAAAGGGCTGCTATAAATAACACCTTTCCATTTTTCTTTGATAGCTTTAGGATCCAGATCTAGTAGTAGGTCAGGAGATATGAACAATTATATAGTTCTTTGGACACAGTTCTAAATTGTTCTCCAGAATGACAGACCAGTTCACAACTCTATCAATAGAATAGTGTACCTATGTTTCCATGTCCCCTCTAGCACTTGTTGGTTTGATTTGTTCTTTAAGTCATATTAGTCCCAAGTAATTACCACTTCTCTATCTAGTTGTTAGCTAATGACCTCTTTAATCTTCTGTTGGAGAATTTTGACTGGAATATTAGTCAAGCATATAATACTACAGACATACTTCACTTTTTTGGAAAAATTGGGATATTTGTCCTTCTCTAATTCTTTTGTTAACTTTCTTCCTTATTTTGGCCAAATTCTTTCAATTACCACTGATAGTGATTTAGCAACTACAACTGCCAGCTTTTTCAGGGCCCAAATATATAATTCATTCTAAGCACAGTGATCTGAATTTATCAAGGACTGCTAGGAATTCTCTTACTACCTCTGTCTTCTCTTCAAGGGGTGGGAAACCTCAAAGAACCTTTGCTAGTTTCTATGAATTATATTGTTCAGGATACTACTTACTACAGCCCCCAAAACAACTATCTATTGCTTACTTTTTATGTGGCTATCATATCTATTTATAAATTTAAATATTTAAAGATAAAGCATAGTTCAAAAGTATTAAGCAATTAACATGTTGGACAAAATGAAAAATATATTTATTTTGAAACAAAACATAATAGCATATAGCAATTTATTATTTTATTTGGCTTCAAGTCAACTATGCCTTTTTCCCTATATTCAATCTCTTCCTGTCTCCTGTTGTCTTACATCTCTCTTTTCTTTCTCTATGTCACCTAGTCTGTCATTCTTTCTAGTCCACTATTTCTCTTGGCCTTCTCTTTCTCTTTATTCTCTTCTACCTAGTCAATTCTTATTAGGCCAAAACACTGATTAACAGGTTAAAAAAATATACAGATATAAAGGACTCAAGCTTGTTGGGTAAATCCTCCAATGGAAGATTGATAGAAAGATGTGGAGGAGAATAGGATAGGAGAGCATTGGAGATATAATTGCAACCTACACAGATGGAGAGTGATTTCACATTAATGAGATTATGGTTTTATCTAAATATCTAAGCAAACCCTCAAAACAAACTTTTTTAACTTACATGTAAGCTTCATTGTATGCAGTCATAACAACTCTTTTTATTTTCTAATCATACCTAACCTATTCTATTCTACCCCTTTGATCAAAAGCCAGTGTTTACTGATCTGACCATTTACAATGAAAATCTTAACTGAAAAAATGAAAAAAAAAAAATGACAGCTTTCTTACCACTGTGGAAATCTAATTTCTATATCTATTTTTCTGTATATTTTTTGGAGAAGAGGGAAGCTATAGTAGATAACAGCTATAGTAGAAAGACTTCTTTGGAATCATTTCAGTAATGGTCTCAGGAGGTGATAAGTCTAAGTCATATAACAATTGGAGCATTATGTTCAGTTCTGGGCGTCAAAGTTTAGGGAAAACTAATTATCTAGAGAGTGTGTCTAGAGGAGAGCAATCATAGTATAGTAAAAGGCATCTGGGTCATATCTTATAAAGTGCTACTGCTCCTGGGATGTCTTTTAATCCTGTTGTTAGTGTTTCCCTCAATTTATTTTATATTTACCCTAAAATTACTTCATATTTTATTTTGTAAATATTTTGTATTTACTCATTTATGTACATGTTGTATTCTCCCAGTAAATATAAGTTCCTTAAGAGCAAAGCCTATTTTTGCTTTCATATCCCTAGAATATGAATAGTAGAATAGTACCTTGCCTAAAGAAGACAATGTTCATTGAATAAATGATTAATGACCTGGGGGGGATTTATTTTGGAGAACAGACAACTGGGGGAAGAGGAGGAGAGGGTTGATAGCTGTCTTCTAGGATAGGAAGGGTTGTCCTGTGGAAGAATGATTAGATCTGTGGTTAGGCCTGAGGGCCTAGGATTAGAGGAATATTTAGGCTTGAAGTCAGGAGAAAACTTTATAACAATTTGAGAAGGAAATGTAAAACCACTCCAGTATCAGTGCCAAGAAAATTTCATGGACAGTACTAAAATGATAAAAGAAATAATAATGAAGATGAGCCCTCAGGTAGGAAGGTGTCCAGTATGCCACTAGGGAAGAGCAGGGAACAATCACTAATCACTTCAGTTATAATGAAGTGGTTGGGCCAAAGCTTAAAGATGACTCAGATGACATTTAGTCATGAAAGGAAAAGTCCAGTGCTACAAAGATCAATATTACATGGGAACCTGGAATGTCTATGAAACAAGATAAAAGCTGGATATGGTCAAACAGGAGATGGAAAGATTAAACATATAAAAGGGTGAGAGAAGCAGTACTGGGGTATAATCTCAAAAATGACAGAATAGCTGTTTGAATCCAAGGCAAACCATTCAATATCACAGTAATACAATTTTATGTTCCAACTACTGATGCAAAGTTGATAAATTCTACACAGACCTATAATGTCTGCTAGAAATAACACCCCCCTCAAAATGTTGTATTTATCATAGATTGGAATGCTAAAGTAAGAAATTAAAACATAATTGGAATGAGAAGTAAATTTGTCTTGGAGCACAAAATGAGGGAAAGAGATTAATAGAGCAATAACTTACTGTTCGTAAAAACAAAAACAAAAACAAAAAAACCAACCCATTTTTTCAATAACTCAAAATGCAACTCTACATATGGATATCACCAAAATGTCAATATAGAAATCAAATTGATTATATACTTTGTAAACAAAGATAGAGAAACCCTATACAGTCAGTTAAAACAAGAACTAGAGATGACTATGGCTCAAATCATGAGCTTGTTATAGTAAAATTCAGACATAATAATTAGAACTATATTGTACTATATCAAATTCCACTATGATGGTAATGGTAGTAATACTTCATTCTTTTTTTTCCCCCTGAGATTATTGGGGTTAAGTGACTTGTCCAGGGTCACACAGCTAGGAAGTGTTAAGTATCTGAGAACAAATTTGAACTCAGGTCCTCCTGACTTCAGGGCTGTGCCACCTAGCTGCCCCTTGTCCTTCATTCTTGAAGACGACCAAAATGACATCACCATGTTAAGAGTCAAATTAGTGTGTTCAAATGTGGTTGATCAGACCAACAAAAGCTTGGAATGTTCTATTCATCAGGCACAAATAGTCCATGTGGATATTTGGGGTGTATTTTTTAAATCTGGAATCTCATGTTTCTGATAAGGGCATGCCATGCTGGGTGGTCCTGTGCCAATGTCCCTCATATTGTGTGATCCATTTCAAAGTTTTTTTGTTTTGTTTTGTTTTGTTTTGTTTTTTCTAAGCAAGAAACATTAATTAACAAGGGCAGGCAATTTGATAATAAAGGGATCAATGGCTACTTCCATTTATGCCAAAAGACTTGCAGTGAGGACTGACAGGACCTTTTTTTTTCTTCTTGTCCTTAACTTCTTCTAATTCTTAAAGAGAGACTTTGAGAATACCCTTTATCATTTTTTTTCCGACTACTATGTGAGTGCTTAGTGTGAATTCTCTATAAAATAGTCTTTTTGGCAAGTGTAAATTTGGCATTCACACAATGTGACCAGACCAATGGAGTTATGCTCTCTGAAGTACAGTGTAAATGCTTGGCAATTTAGTTTGAGAAAGGATCTCAGTGTCTTATACCTTATCCTGCCAGTTGATCTTCAGAATCTTCCTAAAATAATTCAAATGTAAGTAATTCAAATTCCTGGCATGGCCCTGGTATACTGTCCAGGTTTCACAGGCTACAACAATGAGATCAGTATAATGGTTCTGTAGACCTTCAGTCTGGTAATCAGTCTAATACTTCTTATCTCCCACACTAATTTTTTTTAAATAGCATTTTATTTTTTTCAAATACATGTAAAGATAGTTTTCAACATTCATTTCTGTGAGATTTTGCATTCCAAATTTTTTTATCCTCCCTCTCCTCTTGTCCTAAGAGGGTAAGCAATCTGAAACATCTCCCATACTTTCCTTTAGAGCTTCCCAGATACTAAGCTAGCTCTGACAATGCATGTTGCCCTTATTATCAATGTATATGTACTTAGAAAGTACTGCCAAAAGTAAATGAATTTATCCACAGCATTCAAAATTTCTCCATTTGCTATAATCAATGGATCCACATATGGATAGTATGGTGCTGGCTGATGGAGCATCTTTGTTTTCTTAGTTTAACTGCTAGGCCAAAATTAGCATAAGCAGCAGAGAATTGATCCATATTTTGTTGTTCAGAAGCTGAATGCACAATATGCAGGAGCAAACAAAAAGTCACAAATCAACATTCCCTCCACTTTAGTCTTGGCTTGCAGCCCTTTGAATTTGAAGAATTTGCCATCTGTGTAGTAGCTGACTTTAACAAAATGCTTGAAAACTTCATGCTAATAAGCATGGCAACAAGCACATGACCTTGACACTCCATGTGACTGGGAAAGCAATACTGCATTGTCCATTACCCCAGAATTGGCCAAGTATACTGTTGAAAAATTGACAAATTTTGGCATATAAAAAAGTAGAATGATGGAAGATGGTGGCTTCTTCCTCACTGAAAATCTGCAAGCAAAAGCTGGGTAAGTATTGGTATGGGTTAGAAAAGATGATTGAAGTCCATTTCAACTCTGAATATCCAGCTTTCAGAATTTTCATGAATTCAGTTACCTCTATGGTTCTTAAAATCCCTATCTCCACTCAAGTCTTTTTATTAACTGAATATTCTACTTAGATTTCTTAATTATTTCAAAAGTAGCATATCTGCCCTAGAGAATCAACTAAAAAACTATTAGAATTAATCCAAAACTTTAGCAAAGTTGCAGGATACAAAATAAATCCACATAAATCATCAGCATTTTTATACATAACTAACAAAATTCAACAACAAGAGATACAAAGGGAAATTCCATTTAAAATAACTGTCGAGGAGCAGCTAGGTGATGCAGGGGATAGAGCACCAGCCCTGAAGTCAGGAGGACCTGAGTTCAAATCTTGCCTCAGATACTTAACACTTCCTAGCTGTGTGACCTTGGGCAAGTCACTTAATCCCAATTGCCTCAGCAAAAAAACAAAACAAAAAAATAAAATAAAATAACTGTCGATAGTATAAAATAATTGGGAATGTATTTGCCAAGGGAAAGTCAGGATCTATATAAGCAAAACTACAAAACACTCTTCACACAAATAAAGTCAGATCTAAACAACTGTAAAAATATCAAGTACTCTTGCAGAGGTTGAGCAAATATAATAAAGATGACAATACTAGCTAAATTAATCAATTTATTTAGTGCTATACCAATCAAACTCCCAAGAAATTATTTTACTGACCTAGAAAAAATAACAAAAAAATTCGTCTGGAAAAACAAAAGGTCAAGAATTTGAAGGGAATTAATGAAAAATAAAAGCAAATGAGGGTGGCCTAGCTGTACCAGAAATAAAACTATTATAAAGCAGCGATCATCAAAACCATTTGGTACTGGCAAAGAAACAGAGTAGTCGATCAGTAGAGAATAGGTTAGGTTCACAGGATAAAATAGTCAATGACTATAGTAATCTAGTGTTTGATAAACCCCAAAACCCCAGCTTTTGGGATAAAAACTTACTATCTGACAAAAACTGCTGGGAAAATTGAAAACTAGTATGGAAGAAATTAGGCATTGACCCACACCTAACACTGTATACCAAGATAAGGTCGAAATGGATTCATGATATAGACATAAAGAATGATATTATAACAAATTAGAAGAACGTAGGATGGTTTACCTCTCAGATCTGTGGAAGAGGAAGGAATTTGTGACCAAAGAAGAACTAGAGATCATCATTAATCACAAAATAGATAAGTTTGACTATATCAACTTAAAAAAGTTTTTGTTCAAACAAAACTAATGCAGACAAGATTAGAAGGGAAGCAATAAACTGGGAAAACATTTTTACATTCAAAGGTTCTGATAAAGGCCTCATTTTAAAAATATATAGAGAATTGACTCAAATTTATAAGAATTTAAGCCATTCTCCAATTGATAAAATGATCAAAAGATATGAGCAGACAATTTTGAATGAATGAATGAAGAAATTAAAACTATTTCTAGTCATATGAAAAGGTGCTCCAAATCACTATTGATCAGAGAAATGCAAATTAAGACAACTCTGAGATACCACTACACACCTCTCAGATTGGTTAAGATGACAGGAAAAGATAATGATGAATGTTGGAGGGGATGTGGGAAAACTGGGACACTGATACATTGTTGGTGAAACTGTGAATAGATCCAACCATTCTGGAGAGCAATTTGGAGCTATGCTCAAAAAGTTATCAAACTGTGCATACCCTTTGACCCCAGCAGTGTTTCTATTGGGCTTATATCCCAAAGAGATCTTAGAGGAGGGAAAGGGACCCACATGTGCAAGAATGTTTGTGGCAGCCCTTTTTGTAGTGGCTAGAAACTGGAAACTGAATGGATGCCCATCAATTGGAGAATGGCTGAACAAATTATGGTATATGAATGTTATGGAATATTATTGTTCTATAGGAAATGACCAACAAGATGATTTCAGAGAGGCCTGGAGAGACCTACATGAACTGATGCTAAGTGAAATGAGCAGAACCAGGACATATATACAAATAAGCTATGTGCTAAATAAGTGGGAAATAATTAAGAGAAGGAAGGCGCTAGAGTAAAGAAGGATTGGGAAAGGCTTCCGATAGAAGACTGAAATAAAATAAGTGACCCTTGTGTGACAACTATTTTTGAACTCAGATTTCCTTGAATTTTCCTGACTATCCATTGTACAGCCTAGCTGCCTATAAACAATAGAGATATTACTCATTTGAACTAGGAAAAATTCAAATGAATAAAATAATCAAGTACAACTAAGTGGGAGAAATCTGAAATACTGATGCAATGGAATCAAAACAAATTTAAAAAACAATGTCAAAAAAGAGCAAAAAACTTGGATCTGAAATCATGTTAAATATACAAGGTTTAGAAGCCAGAAAATTTGAGTTACCAAAATAGGACTAATTCTTTTTTGGCTTGGATAGAAAACAGTAGTACATCAGAGACAGTGATGATGGGTATTCTTTTCTCAAGTATGATGAGACTGAACTGAGACTATTATTTCCACTTTTAAATGCCAGCAAGAAGAAAACAAATTACAGGGAGCTTAGGGGGAAAAAAAAGAAGCCAAAATGATTACAGGACAGGTATGAGTGAATTATGAGAAAGATGAAAGTGTCTAAATATGTATAGTTTGGGTAAATGATGACTAAGGCAGTTAAAGGAGACATGGCAACATTCCTAAAACATTTAAAAGGTATAAACACTAAAGATATAGAGAGGAGTAATTAAGTGTGATATGAGGCTACAACAAAGTAATATAATAAGATAAAATTAAGATAAAATAAATCTAAAATTTTAGAGCCTCAATCAGTGCCTAGCCACAAAAATGCATACATCATTTGAAAATTAAAATTAGACCACAGGGAAAAAATTATAAAATGATGCTTGAAAGTAAGCTAAATGATTAGATGTTCTTCTCTATTATTTTTCTCTCATATCTGAAATATCAATTGTGTATTTGTAAAGAACTTTTCCCATATCACCAAACATTCATATGTTAAATATGGGTTATTTATAGCTTCCTAATGTTTAAGCATTATATTAAAAGATATCATGCTTCTGCCATCTAAAAAAAAGTCCCCAATTATTTTTAAATGTAAAATCACGTCAATGCAGTTATTTGTCTTTAGAATTAAAAGGAAATATGATACATCTTGTTCTAACAACCAACATTTTTTTTTTGAAAGATATTTTGTATCACTTCACATACAAAATAGTAAAATTACCTGCCTTCTCAAAACTCAAGAGAGGGATTGGAGGGAGGGAAAGGATTTGGAACTCAAAAAGAAAAACAAAAAACAAAAAAAAACACTAACCCATAAAAAATAAACCAATGAATCACTTATTTTAAAAGAAACATTTAATATGTGATATGTAAGAAGGTTGGGGTAAGATGTATTTTAACACAGCAGGAAAATACAATGGATTTGGAAGCTGAGGACTTTCCTTTAAATCCCTGTTTTATGTAGCTCTGAGCAGTGTAGTGAAGTGGGAAAAGAGTTTTATAGAGTGCCATGTCCATTCAGAATTCAAATCCTATAACCTGTACCAAGACACAATCTTTTTGAGTTCTTGTTTCTTTATTTGTAAAATGAGGATATTGTACTAGATCACCTCTAATATCCCTTTCAACTCTAAATCTATCTGATCCAATAATATGAATAGCACATTCTAATGGGAAATACAAATAGGACTTTAGATAAATAAATTTGTGCCCTACTCACTATATCCTCTCTCATATAGTCTGTTGCCTTCTTCATCTAAAATTTCCCCCTCTACTTTATTCCTTATACTCTTACATCCTTTTCACCCTTTTAAGGTAGGGAAAAATAAAAATCTAAACTATTTCCTCTCTCTTCATTCTCTTTGGAAGAGAATGCATTGGATGCAACTAACTCCTAATCCATAGAATGTAATGAGATTCAGGGAAAAGGTCTGATGTTATGCCTAAAGGCCCATGAACTAAAGAAAAAGTAATTTTGGCCTTATTTTATTCCACCCAATCTTGCTACTGCTACCATAAGGAGGTATTTTAAATAGAAAGGACAGAAGTAAATAAAAAGACTACATTTTATAAGCAAAAGTAGGCTAAATTAGGACAGTAACAGAAGTACAGTCAATTCTCAACTTTTATGGAGGTAATGTTCCTAGAAAATGGTACAAAAGTAAAAAAAACCTGAATGTTGATACACTGAGCTTATGGGAAAAAGAGGGATTTAGGCTCCTATGATCACTGAAACCTATAATTTTTTCCATTAGAGAAAGCTGAAATATATTTTTGTGCATGTAATAATACATTCATTTTGATAACATGCACTTTTCCTAATATAGTAACCATGAAATAATAAAAAAAATACAGAAAATAAAACATCTAATATGTAAAACTTTCTTGCTATTATTAATTCCCTGGAATTCTGTGATTTTTAAACATTTCAATAAAAAAATTGACAATATTTACTTTTTATAACATGTGAAATCTACAGTACCATAAATACAGCATGGCAAAGAACTTTGAAAGCTAACATTTTTTAATACAAATCTTACCTTCCACTGTGTCAGCAATGTGAGGGTGTTGCACTATAAATTATACTGCTGTAAACCTATCTTGGTCATCCTATTAAAACCAATGGAGAGGTTGATGGGATTTTATTTGCTGTTGTTGGAAGATGCCAAGACTGGCAAATGTTGACATCACCTCTGACACACTGTCCTCCTTCCCAATTGGTGGAAATTGTGAAGGGTGTACCAGCTTGAAATAATTTGTCAGTGTTGTCTACTTCATGTACTGTTGGAGATCCTTAAGGATTTTAGAGTATATGGGAACACAGCAGAGGCGGTATAACATTTAACCTTGATGCCTGATAGATGATGGAATCAGCAGCCTGGATGTTTCTGGCAAGCTGGTTGATTAGGCTTACAGGGGCTGCAGACATTCTGGCACAAAAGTTTATTTAACATCTTTATTTACTCACTAAGCTGCATCACTGACTTTCATGTTTGGGCTTAGGGCCCAAAAGACTTGAACTATATGCTTTGGAAGTATAACTGTAACACAAAACTTGAATTTTAAAGACAAGGAATGAAAATATGCATTGAAGCATAGGGAGCTCTTTACAATGTAGGATGAACAAGACTAGGGAAGCACCAGCTGCTCTACCGCCTCGAATCAAGCCCCCTTTTTTTCTTCTACTGTGTAGAGTTGCTAATGTGCAAGTGAAAATGAGGTTAATAATAAAATCACGTGAATGCTTGAAGTTCTAAACATGAAAATGATAATGTTGAGAACTGAATGTACATATGGCTGAAAGTACTCATTGGCTCTGCCTGAGGCTCACTAAATTTAAGGTGTGGGCATAATATCCAAGTGACAGCTAAAGACATGTTTTTTTTTTTTTTTTTATTAACTATATATATTACACTGCTGACTAACCTGGAACTTGCAGGATATCCTTTTATCTTTTTCTATACAAATTACGATCTAACCTGAGTTACAGAACTCAAATATGAGACTTTATCCATTCCTACTGAATTGCATTTTATTAAATTTAATACAATGATATAAACTGTCAAGACTTTTTTGTATACTGTCATCTGAAGTGCTAGCTATCCCTCTCAGTTTGGAGTTACCTGCCAATCAGTAACTGAATATTTATTAAGTGAATAAATATTCAATTTAATCCAATTCAGAGACTTAGGAGGCACCAGAAACTATTTGTAGATTACATAGTACCTGTGTGAGGTACTTAGGCTGTTTTTTGGTCTTAATTACCCATTTTGGTGGATTCTTGTCTTCCTCCTTGAACTTAAGTGTAGATGTCCTTTTGTCCTCCCTACTATACCCCTTCCTCTTTGATCTGTCTTCTGTACTTTCTTATCTCTCAAATATCTCTTTCAACATAATAATTTTCAGTTTATCATATCTATGTAGATGACTTCCATATCTATATAACCCATTTCTAATTTTTCCCTACATCTTCAACTGCTTTCTGAACTTTGTCTGGATATCCAGTCCATGCCTAATATTGAACACACCATGCCCTTAAATAGTGCAAGATTTCTTATTTTTTCCCTGTTCAAATACAGAAAAAGTAAATAGAAAGACACTTAAGATACTATAGCTCTTAATATATTCCACCTTTTTATAAAAAGGAAAAAATTGATGACATGAATACTTCTACCTTGTCAATATTGTATTTAACAAAGTATGGCTATGCTTTATTTTTTCTTTTCAGCAGTAAACTTATTTATAAGGAGAAATAGGGCAAAATTTCTGAATAGCCCCTGAAAAAATGGGGCTAAAGACAGAGAATCTTAAACTTCAGCCAAGTATGACAGGAAGCTAGGAAGAAAGATAAACAGGGATAGCTAGATGGTGTGGAAGATAAAGAGTTCTGGCCCTGGAGTCAGGAGGACCTTAAGTCAATTTAGATTCAGATACTTGACACTAGCTGTATGATCTTGGGGAAGTCACTTAACCTCAACTGCCTGAGAAAGAAACAGACACAGGGAGACAGAGAGAGAACAAGTATGGCTCTAGGGATTTAGTTCCATTAGAGGATAAGTGGGCAGAATAAGCAATTTCCAAATAGGATGATGTGCAATTCTGCCTGGCATTTATAATAGAAAACTATTACTGAATTTCATTTCCATCAAAAAATGCACTTCCCTCTCTTGCTTCTGATTTTTTTAATTGTGATTTTCTAACATCCTTCCTAATTTCCACAGCCACCTGTCATTTCAAGCCCTATTCAAATGTAATCCTGATGAATTTCCTGATCATCCACAATTTCATGTTTTTCAGCTTGTACTTTTGCAAAGCACTATTTTTCAAAATAATCAATGACTAAGCACAAGATAAAAATAAAAAGTTCCTGTCCTTATGGAGCTTATAATCCAGGAAAGGCAACATGTACATAAATAGGTGTATACAAGATACATACTTATTATAAAATGGTTCACATATGATAGTTAATCTATGTTGATGTTTTATCCCCTTCTTAAGACTCTTAGTTCCATGAAGAAGTTTCAAGTCTCTCACAAATCTGCCTCATGGGTGATTTTTTCTTCTTCTTCCTAATCTGATCAGTCAAGAGCTCACCTGGTTTAGAAACCTCATTTGGACTGTTCCAAGTTTTCTTTCCTGAAGGCCAGCTATAAGACAGGTAGTCTTTATTTACCTAATGATTACCAAACAGCCCTAGGAATTAAGGATCTCTCAATTTTTGAAACTTTAATCTCTTCAGATAGTCATGTTAAAGGGTGGGGTAAAGAAGAGGTTCATCAAAGTTGAGTGGGAGATGGAGGGTTGAGGTAGGTTTCTTGATCCAGTTCTATCACATGGCTGGATCTTTTATAGATGCAGCAACTCAAAGAAATAAGTAGACCCATAAACCTTACATCCAAAAAAGCAGATTATGCCTTCTGTTAGATAATTTTGACAATATCCTTTCTATATAAAGCTTGTAAAAATGAAAGGTCACATAGTTTATTGGAAAGAATATTATGTTCAAAACAGAGGATTTCAGTCTGAATCCTTGAGCTTTTGCTTTTCTGGGCCTCAGTTTCCTTATCTCTAAAAGAGGATATTAGGTGATATCTAAGGTCATTTCCACTTCAAAAAAAAAAAAAAGTAAAAATCCTATGAAAAACTTCTTCCTTAATGGTCCTTTGAAGCTATAAAAATACCTAGTTAAAGATCTTTCTCCTTCAGCTGGGTGGGCCCTAATATTATAAAGTAAAAGTACAGATGGCCTAAATTATATAGTTTGAAAATTCTGAATTTGAATAAATTTGAAAACAAAAGGGGAAACCACCAGAACTTACAGATCTCTAGAGTGAGGGGAGAATGGGAGAAGTGAGAGGAGGAGGAGGCAGGGATGCGTAATATTTAACGAAACCACTGACAAGAGTTAGAGGAGAGTTTGATCTTTTAAGAGGAACAAAGGTTTTGCTAGATACCAATTGAAAGTATACGGTGGAAAGCTACATGAAAATGTTAACCAATTAGATTTTTCTCTTTAAAAGGCTGAGTTTTTAAATCAATTTTAGAGATTAAGGATCAGTGGTTTTAGTTAAGAGTCTCAAACCCACATTTTGCTAGTGCAACCTATTACTTAAGAGTTCAGAAAATCTATGTTTACTACATACAGATGATTCAGTTTCATAACACACATTTCTCGTTTAAACATCTGTTGACTTATTTCTGGATCAAATGCACATTAGTTTAACCAATGGCAAAAGAGAACAGATGAATAAGAATAGACATGTTTTGTGGTACCAACATAGAGAACATTCCATTCTCATAACTGACAGTCTATTGAACATACATACCTTGATTTTCCAGTAAACTTCTTTTTAAAACTATTTCAATGCTAACATTTCTTTAACATTTAAAGGTAAGCAAGTTCCTGCACAGGTATAAGCATGGAGAGACTATTTATCTTGGATGATTCTGGTACATTTTTGCTCAGGGTATGTTATAGTAGAAAGAGCACTGGATTAGTAATCAAAAGATGTGGATTTTAGAACACACTCTACTATTCATTAGTTGTGTGACTGAGTATATATTATTTAGCATTCAGGAGGACTTCACTCAACTCCTCATTTGTAAAGTAGAGATACTGGATTAAATAACTTTTAAGGTTCTTTCCAGCTCTAAAATTCTTTGATTCGATAGAAGCAAGGAAATAATCTCTAGACATTTTCCATCTTAAGATTTTTATGAAGTGCAAAGAATTTTAGGCATGGTAACAATTCTTGCATTGTAGAGTCTCTATGAATAATGACTGCAATGAAAATTCTGAATTTGCACCACAATGATTCAAATTTGAAATATACTTCAGTTTTAATGGCAGATAGTGAATATAATTTTTAAATGAAGGAGAAGACAAGAAAACCTTACTTTCTGTAGGCATAGCAACTCTTCTAAACTTTTTTCACTTCTAGTGAACTAAGTGAAAGCCTAGTAACTAAAACAACTCATTATACTTCTTACCAGTAGAAACATGTCCAAAAGTCTATAATCCTAAAGGATTAGCCATCTTTTTTGGACCAACTAGAAGATTTCTTATGACTGTGAGAGAAATATGAACAATAACTTAAAATATTTGAAAGACTGTCCTGTGAAAGAGGAAAAAGATTGAGATGTTGGAGGAAGACATATTTGTGCTCAAAAAAGGAGGAAATTCCTAATAATTAATGACATATGAAAATAGAATGGATTGAATTTTGGTACTTGAGATGTTCAAGCAGGACTGCAAAGTCATTTGCTACAGATGTTATCTAGCATCAGAGAATCATGCTCTGAGTAAGGGTTAGACTACATGCTCTCTGAGTTCCTTTCCAAGTCTACAATTCTATAAAAAACATTTGAGAGTAGGGGTTCTGAGTAAACAAAATAAATGAGAAAAGAGGTTTTAAACTCTCGGGGCATTTTCCATTTCTAACATTTTTACAAAGTGTAAAAAATTTTACTTTTACTTTGCTTAGTATTACCTACTTTCCTCAAAAGTTTTTCATTTTTTAAAATTAAAAGAAAACATTTTTCCAATCAGTAAAAATTTGCTTTTTGTTCCTCTTACCCTCACTTGGGATTGGTTTTACTTGACAAAGGCAGTCACAGATGGGATAATGAATAGAACTCAGAGTTCTGAGTTCAAATCCAGTTCTTAGATACTTACTAGTCATGTGACTCTGGGCAAATCTCTTAACTTGTTTCAATTTCCCTCAATTGCAAAATGAAGAAACGAATAACACCTCTCTTCTAGAGTTGTTGTGAGGATTAAAGGAGATAATATTTGTAGAGCACTTAACATAGTGCCTAGCACATAGCAAATATTTAATAAATACTTGGTTCCTTCCTTGATTATGCTTGTTGGTCATAAGGGTTTAAAAAAATGGAAGGAAGTGAGAAACTGGAGAGGAGAAAAGAAAATTAATGCATAACAAAAAAATAAAATAATATATATTGATGAGGCATGAAAAAGGAAGATTCACTGGGAGAAAAAAATTATGATAGCTTTGGAAATAAGAGTGCTGAATATATCATGTACTTTGAAAAACCTCGTTTGTCTATAATTGAAATTAATTTCACAAACTATTTTCTTTGTCTAAGGATATGTTCATATTTCCTCATTTGTTAAGTTTACAACAATTTTTTTTATTTAAAAAAATTGCTTGTGCACAATAATTGAAAATATGTTGTTTTACTAAAATGTAGTGTTCTATTTTCATCTTTAATAGCCTTTTCTAATTAAAAGAAAAGTCACCAACCATGTACACTTTGCCAAAAATAAAATTTAAAACCATAAACACTACAAAATCAAGTATACAACTTATAGATTACTTCTCTTCAACAGACTGAAACATTCCTCTTAGTTCCCATTACAAAAAGTATCTTTAAATTTTTGGTAAACTAAGGTAGGCCTTCATATTTAATAGCTTAAAAATGAGAAAGTAAAAAACTTACACAGGGAGTACTAGGAACTGGCTATTATGAAAAAAATTCATAACATAAATGATCACAGGAAAGGAGTACTATATATGGAAATATTCAAGAGCTAATATAACTTTAATAAGTTAAACACATATAAAGCATAAAGAAGAAGCTATTTGCTTCTATGATCGGGTTAGTATCTCCCATTGTGTCTAGGGTCATGATTACCAGTCTGGTTTTGTAATACTTTTGCCTTTAATGATTTCAAAGGGTATTGGTAAAACATATAAAGCAACATTATTCTTGATAATAAATAATTTAGTTTAAATTAATACCTATTATATAACATGGCACAAATATTTTGGAAGAGTTTCTGGGCAGGAAGTACAAAATCAAAATAAATATACAGCATTATCACAGTTTCAAAAAGATTGATAACCATTAGTTTGGGACCTCTAAGTATCACTTTGTATAAAATACAGTAATTTACCAAGTGGCACCTTAATAATAAACCCAAAAGAGTTAAGACAACTTAAAAACGACCTGATTTACTCCCAAAGAGAAGTTTGCATACATTATGGAAAATTAAGCTTAACGATTAAATAACACAATTCTTATGAATGTATCTGAATTAAAATGTATTATATATAATCTGAACAGATATAAACATGATTTTTTAAAAAAATGATCCTTTCTTCTTTAATTAGGTAACTGAAAAATTATATGTTTTGTGTTGTATAGTGTTACAAGTATTATGCTTGTGTATATTCAAGAGAAGGAAGCATGGTATGTATATTTAGAGGAGAAACGATGAGATCTGTTTCTCATGCTCTGTACAATTCTCTCTTGCATATGTTACCATCCCCCTTTTTTTCCAGAGGGTCCTCTCTGTGTCACTGCCACTGTTTCTCCTTTTCCCCTCTTTTATTTTCAGTGGAAAAAAGTCCCCTAAGTTGAGCTTCTGAATAACACTGTCAGGATGTAAGACCAACAGAAGAAAATGCTCCTAAATTTGAGGGACATAAGTAATCGTTTAATCTAAAATTCTTTCAACCAGAAGGGCATCATAATTATAAACTTATTTAAGAAACATTTTTAAAAGCTCAAATTAGAGGCATTATACAAAGACAAAAAATATTACAAAAGTTTAATTATTCCATTTTTATTGGAAAGTAAAAATTTTCTGGCAGGTCACCTTTACCCTCTATCAAATATACCTCCAATCAACCCTCTGTTTCTTTCTTTGTGAAAGGACTTTTCATGGTGGCTGAAGTATAATTTAGAATCAGTCTCTAAAACTGGAAGTAACATTCATCTAAATATGCTTGCCAAGTTTAAAAATGTTTTAGGAGTTAAACTGAAACATGTTGAAAATGACTCATTGTGGACCAGAATATATACTGGAGGAAATAAGAGCTCATTTACAAGTGGGAGAAATATACTCACACTTCATCTGTGGTAATTCACTGGAATTCCCTTCCAGTAAACATCATATTTTAAAATAATCATGGAAAATATCTTACTTTTAACTGTAGTTTTATGAGTTGATTTAGGCAGCTGCCACTGCAAATATTTTATATGTATCTTTTTATAGGACATGGGTATAATTACCAAATTTAAATCAATGAAAAATTTCCCTCTAAAGCAATAAATCAGAGACCTAAAAAGAAGGTTGCTTGATCATTAGATATCCATAAATTGTTAAACAATGGATAGAGAATAAAATCACTTAGGGCCCTAAGTATTGAAATGATACACAATGGCCTTTCTTTTGCATACAAAAAATTATACTGATAAGAATGGCCAGTAACTTGAACATCAATTCCTACTCTAGACTCTTATCAGCCCTCTGTGGCTATATATTTGCACTAATCTATTTTTCCTCTCTCCTTGGTCCTTTCTGTAATCAAATGTTATACATCTGCTATAATGAAAGCTGGGATAAGGAGCAACCTGTATACATGCAAGAGAAAACAACCAGATCATACCTCATATGGGCAAAATGAAGAACTTTAGTCTCATTAGCTGAATAAACTCACTAATTAGAAACATAGTGAAATAGAGCTATGGACAACTGCTTTACTTGTCTATTATAGAAATGTTACATTATTTCTTCTGCATACTATCTTGGGAGAAAATTTCATCCAATTCAAAATTATTTTTTGATTACTTTCAATATCCAACCCTGGATATCATGAAAATATGATGAGACAGTCCCTAATTTCACTGAGGTTATAAATCAATCACTCTGAATTGAGAACTAGGCTAAAAGTAAAGGAATTTAGATTTAAATGCAACTCCACCATTATTTGTTACTTATGCAACTCTGGATAAATCATTTGCATTTTAGCTTTCTCATCAAAAAGAATAAGAATATACATAATTTAATTTTCTCAAAGAAAGTGATGATAAAAGGTAGAAAGAAATGTGAAAATGTTTCAAAAGTAACAAAATTATTATCATGATTAATTCTTACATACAGCAATGCATCTCATGATGATTTTTATTCAATTCAATTCAGATTGATAAGAATTTTTTAAGTGCTAGGAACAATGAAGGCCCTGGTGACACAAAAAACAAAATAGTCTCTGATCTCAAGGATCTAACGTTCAGTTAAATATATGAGTAAGGGAAGAAGGAAACAACATATATACAAATGAACAAATATAAAACAAATGCACAGATTGGGAGGGTAGGAAAGGATTAAAAATTAAGGGAATCAGGGAATATCTCAGACCAGTAAGTAGAACTTCACCTTTGTACTACTAGCTCAAGAGGTTGTTTATGAATTGATTGACACAAATTGCCACTTCAAACATTTTACATAAATCTTTTATAACACAACTCTTAAGTTCTTTGATGTTTTTGATTTTTTTGCTTCAATAAAGTTCCTGCCATATGACTGACTTAGGTGCCAACTTAGGAAATTCTTGCAGAAAAATTGCCATTTTTTTCATTAAAAGGGCTTGACATTCAATGCAATATCAATTTTAATAATCCTCTAAACATGACTTTGTTCAAAGAGATATGGAAGAAGGGACTGCCTTTAATTTCTTATGTTTCTGTCCTTTGACTTTGAGGGATCTTGTAGGAAGGAAGCCATAACTAATCCTGTGGTTAGTGCTCAGGTCAGTGTGAGTGTAACAATGACCCTAGGATGGGGATGTTTTGAATGTGGTCTGTAGTTTGGGCAAAAAAAAAAAAAAGCTAGGAAGAGAGATGATATATCCTTCTCTGCTTTTCTCTCTCAGAGGGCATGAGGGAAGGAGAAAATATCTTCTATTTTACCTATTCACTTTTACCTATTCATTCCTTCTAGGCTGTTGAAGGACTAAGGACTAAGAGGAAGAACTCTCTGGAGGCTTTTTTATCTTCAATTTTAAGCATTTAAAATGAGATAAACTTGCTAGTCAACAAAAAACCCTTCAAGTTTTTTTTTATTAGTATTGATAAAAAGGGAAAATTAAGATTCATCCTTCAGAGATAAAGGTCATATGTATCCACAAAACTAAACAGAGAAAGGGGAGTCACACAAAGCCACAAACCTGGATCACAGGTACTATATTTTCCAGAGGCAGAGTAGAAACATCTATGACCAAAAACCTAAAGATAGCTTCTAGATTTTTTTGTAAATGAAATAGAGAACTCAGAAAGTACCTGGGCTGAACCACAATTGTTTAGAAAGACTCCAGACATTTCTCTCTTCTGAAAGCTATCAAGGGCAGTTAAAAAAAAATATTAATTCCTAGAGAGGAATGGGGAACTTAGCCCCACCACAAGTACAGGAGCTAGGAAGAATTCAAGTAGGCAGAATCACTACGGCAACAGAAAAACCCATCACTCACTAATTAAATGTACAAATCTCAAAATCCTTTATTGTATTAATTCTGTCCTTTAAAAGCAGAGAAGAAAAAAAAAACTTATCCAATTACTAGAAGCTCAATAATAAACCAGTATCAGATAATGGCAAATAAAGAGTTAAAGAATATTAAAAATTCAGAAACTACAGGTTTGTCCAAAGTGATCTAAAGCACAAAACTAAAACTCTTCTATGTCAAGTATTCAAACTGGCTCAATGAATGATCTGGGAAAAATTACTTTTCTCTGACCCCCAATATTCTTTCCTATAAATGAGGATAAAATGTTATTTGCCAGAGAAGTTGTGAGAACTAGAAAGACAATGTAAAACAAGAAAGAAACAACATAAAGTACTCTAAAATTACTTAAGAAAAAAAGTGTTATAAAAAGGTGCTTTTAAGAAAAAAATGCAGCATTCTCTCATCAGCTGTTACATAACAACAACTAAAGACATACATAGTGGATTAAGAGAAATAGAGAATTTGTTTTCAAAGATATGATTTAGGGCAATTAGTGTGCTAAATGTTGAAGCAATTTACTTACAATTTGATAGTAAAAGTAGCTAATATCTAGAATTTATCATGATACAACTCAATACACGGATAATACAATATTTTTTCGGTTTTAACCATACAGCTATATGGAGATAATCATCTATTCATGCATACATATAATAATAATGTTTATTTACTGACTGAAAGGCTAAATTACTTGCCAGAATATATTAAAGAGCCAGTACATGTTAAAGATGGTACTTGAAACCTAAATCATCCTCATTATACAGGCTAACTCTATCCACTACCACCTACATGCTGTTTCTCATAACATGCCTTAAAGGCCCATAATAATAAATTATCTTCTTTTATTCATCTCTTTCATGAAATGGGATATTCTGGTTAATCAGATATTCTGATCAATAGAAAGGTAATCCATCTTTTCGAACTCAGAAAAGAGGTGGAACAGAACAAGAGAAAAGAGGGTCAGGATTTCCTCTTGGAAAGGGAACAAGTAAGCCAGTATACTATTCACTAATCTAGACTTTACATGGAGGGACATTTACCCAGTGGGGCTGGATCTTGATTTTAAAAAGGGGCTTGTGAGTCGAAAAATCAAGCAAGATAGATGTAGCAAACAAGAGAGCCCAATCTTGATTGTCAGTGGAAAATTGTAAATATTGGAACCAGAAGTGTGAGAATGTATACACACCACTCTGCCTCTGTGGTACAAATGGACTGCTTTCAGTTATTATGGTTTCTCAAATACAAGCATACCCTGTGAAGCTAGAGAAAGAAAGCACTGCTGTATCTTGTGGTGCTTCAGGCTCATTATCTTAAATTTCAATTACACCTGTATTATTGATGTGTGTATCATGTGTAAGGATCTGTAAAAGAAAATTCTGAGTAACAGACAAGCATAATAATAAAAGAGTTAAAGTCACAGTTTCCAATCTCTTCTCCTAAAATTTGAAAAATGAAGTGTTGAGATTAAGAATCTATGAAATTGTGTCTGAGGATAAAGACTAGTTTGATTAATTAAAATCTGGATTTTCTTTTTTTAATTTATTTATATTTTCAGATCCAAGTTTCCTCCCTCTTTCCAACCTTTATTTAGCCATTGAGAAGGCAAGAAATGATAACCACTGTATATGTGAAATCCTGCAAAACATATTTCCTCATTAGTCATGTTTGGATTTTAAGATCTATTTAGCAAATATTAATCTAATTTTAGTACTTAATCAGATATAGCTGATGTTCTGAAACAAACATCATTTAAGACTTTAAAAGAAAGTAATGGAAGTATCTAATTTTTAAGTTAAAGGATAGAAAAAAGAAAAGAATTAACTATCTGGTATAGTATTCATACATTTAAAAAGGAGGCATGTTTGATTTCTTTATTTAGGAATGTCTGTAGTTTTTCATGAGATTATTAAAAAACATGCTTTATTATATCACAAAATCTTTTATAATACTGCAAGTCTCAAAATTTCTCTTGAAAATTATGTGGGGGAAAGGCAAAAATTTGGAGCTAAAAATTTCAAAAAAATTCAGTGCTAAAATTGTCTTTACATGTAATTGGGAAAAATATTTAAAAAAAAAGAAACGTACTAAATTAAAGACTCATTTCAAGCTTATTCAATATGTAATATTATTTTAAGGTGAAAAGCAAACTTGATGGCATCTATGAGATTACTGTATATGTATGGTTGCAAGTATGGCTCTAATATAAAATATAATTAGATAAAGGGATTAAGTTCTAGAACTTCATGAATCAATAAGGTTAATTTCATGAACAAAGTTTAGGCAATGATGGTATCTTCTTTTTTATCATGAAAATTCCTTTTAAAGTGTGTAAGACACACTCTTGTTTAGATAAAATAAAAGCAAAAATAATTTTTTCCCCTCTAACAAAATGTAAAAGTATGAAAAACTGAAGAACATTAATAGCAATCTTCACGATACTTACTGTTCCAAGAGCTGTTCATGTTTTTCTAAAGCATCTTTTTCAGCCATAAATGCTCTTTCTTTTTCAGCCAAGGCATTATCCCTTGCTTCTCTCAGATTCCTAGAACAAAAACAAATCAAATATATGTATACATATTTCCACACATCATTTTGTGCAAGAAAAATAGTATCTAGGGGGCAGCTAGGTGGCGAAGTGGTTAGAGCACCAGCCCTGAAGTCAGGAGGACCTGAGTTCAAATCTGGTCTCAGACACTTAACATTCCCTAGCTGTGTGACCCTGGGCAAGTCACTTAACCCCAATTGCCTCAGCAAAAAGCAAAAAAAAAAATAGTATCTACATGAAAAAAGAAACACAATGCAAGCAAACATCAATAGAGAGCATGAAAATGTTATGTTGTGATCCACATTTCATATCCCTCTCTCTGGGTGTATATGGCTTTCTTCACTAAACAATTGGAACTGGTTTGAAACATTTCATTGTTGAAGAGAGCCATGTCCATCAGAATTGATCATCATATAGTTTTCTTGTTGCTGTGTACAATTTTCAGATGATGAAATTAAAACTATTTCTAGTCATATGAAAAGGTGCTCCAAATCACTATTGATCAGAGAAATGCAAATCAAGACAACTCTGAGGTACCCCTACACACCTGTCAGATTGGTTAAAATGACTGGAAAAGATAATGATGAATGTTGGAGGGGATGTGGGAAGGCTGGGACACTGATGAATTGTTGGTGGAATTGTGAATGGATCCAACCATTCTGGAGAACAATTTGGAACTATGCTCAAAAAGCTATCAAACTGTGCATACCCTTTGACCCAGCAGTGTTTCTATTGGCTTATCCCAAAGAGATCTTAAAGGAGGGAAAGGGACCCACATGTGCAAAAATGTTTGTGGCATCTCTAAATGCTTTTATTAATTTTCTCCTCACTTTTGGAGTTCCCTACATGGCATTACAAAAAATAGAGTTTTGACTAAATACTATACCTACCCCTTTGTTTAGGGGAATTATATGACATATACACAAATAATAAGACTACACTAAAGTGCATGACAAGTGCCAAGAAAAATGTTATCTGAGTGCCAAGAAAAGGACTGAGACTGAAGAAGAGGACTGGAAACTGTTGCAGGAAGGAAGAAATATTTAATCTGAGCTTTAAAAGGAAGAAAGAAATTCAGGACTATTATGTTGTAAGCTTTTTCAAGGCCCAAACCTCCTAGTTCTTTCACTCAGTGCCATTTGGAAAAGACTCAAATCCTTCCATAATACCATTTAACCTCCTCTCTATGCCCTCCAACTTGTTAATGTCCTTTCTAAAATGTGGTATCTGGAACTCAGCACAATACTTTAAATACAGTTTGACAATAAAAAGATACAGCAGGACTATTATAGTACCATGAAGTTAGAAACCCTTATTTTAAGTCCAACACCCTCATTTTAAAGATACGTAAACTCAGTTTTAGTAATTTACCACTTTTTTATCTTTTTGTCTATTCTTTTACTTGGGATATTACATCTATTTTCATGGTTTAAATGATCACCTTAGTGTTCCAAATCGATAATTCAAGGCCTGACTAACCTTTTTCTTGAGGTCCCTTTCCCTACCTACAAATGCCTGCAAGAAATCTTCAACTAGTTTTCCTGTCAACACCTTAATTCAAAATATTCAAAACCAAACTTATCTTTCCTCATAAGTTTCCTTCATGTTCCTAAGCTCAAAATCCTTGAGTCTCCTTTGACTCTATCTCCTCCCTAAGCAACTAATTGAATAAGGCAAATCCTATTGATTCCACCTCAGCAATCATTTGTGAGCCCATACTCTAATTGTACTTCTAGTCAACATTCTTGCTTAAGCTCTCATTACCTCTTCCCTAAAATGTAGGAATGTCGAATGTGATTTTATTTGCTAATTTCTTCTCTAATTCATCCTTCATAATATCTCTGACAAAAGTATTTCCCTAATATACTTTCTTGAATTCTATCACTGCCATGGCTTAAATTTTTTCCCCCCATATTCTAAAGAATAAAATATATACATCTTAGCATGGAGTGTAACATTAGTCCCTACCCTGCCCTAAATCTGCATTTAAACTTGCTTTTCAGTCTTATTTTTCACCTTTAGTAGGGCAGAATGCTTGTGGAATTAAGGCAGCTTGAATTAATCCCCACACTCACATCAACTGGGTTATTGTGCGTCAATATGCTATGGAGAAGCTTGGGGCAATTTGAATTAACTTTGTTCAAGGTGGATTGACCTAGGATCCACCTGTGACTATTTTGGTAAAGGAGTAAATAGAGATAATTTTATGGCTCTAAAGAGAACTCCTGTTATGCCAGGGAATTTCCTTAAGGACTCCTTTTATCTCCTTACAGAATCTTTTACTTGAAGATTATTGAATATATTTTTATTAAAGAAATTGCAGTATCTTAACCCTCAAGCTTTGAGTGGCCCATTGTAACAGATGTAGAACAACGAGATTGGGTTATTACTTTACTATTTTCCTTAATGCACAGGCTCTATCCTTCGGACAAATCTTGCCTACTTTGGTGCATTTGTCCATGTACATGGAATAAATTACGCCTCCCTCATGCCTTTCCTTCATTTCTTTCTAATCTTTATTTTTAGTATTAATATAAATATCTATCTTCCTTCAAAAGTGAGCTCACATATCAAAATTATCCATGTTCAAAGTCTTCCTGTTGGTTAATGAGGTCTCTTTTGCCACTTCTTAAATGTGTGTATAATTGGTAATATCCTACAGACTATTTAGAATCCTCCAGTTATCTTTTTCCAATGAGCTTTGGGTTACTGTCACTTTTGCTTCTTGAGATGATTCCACAATCCACAGCTACATACTGTTACTAAAAGTAACACTTCTATGTATGTATGCTTTGGCAAACATATTCCTCAAAACATGGTGATGTAGATAATAATACTAATAACAAGTAATAAATAATAGATCATAATAATGTAGGTAATAATAATAATGAGGGTAAAACAAATATTATGCTATCACTTTAGGGATACAATCAAGACTTTGAGAGATGAAGTATCTTTTCCATAGTCACATACAATTAAAATATTAGAGCTAGGATTTGAATCTAAATTGTCCGACTGAAAATCATGTTCTTTTAATGATATGTATTCCATCTTGCCTTTACTATATCATTAATGAGAACATTTTTATTTATTGGTACTGAAGTAGATCTTTGATTTCATCAGTATGGGGAACTCCAGTTCTATCCAGTAAAGCTCTATCTATTGAAGTTGTTTGGCAATTTTTGATGCTCATCTTTTGTTCTTGAAAAGGATCAATGAATTAGGATATGAATGGGGCAGAGTTGCACAAAGTCATCAGTTACTCTCTCCTCCAGGATCAATGAAGTCCAATGGCAAGATGACGGGTCAAGACAACCTTGTCAAAGGGATCTTGCCTTTTCTAAATTAAGGTATTTCTCAGGTCACAATTTATCTGAGGTTACTACTCTATATTCTAGTCTTAGAGAGTTGGCTTAGGGCATGGACTATATGACCAATATGGGTCATTATAGAAATAAGGAGCAGAATATTATATATAATTAGAAAAAATGCTGTTATTCATTTTGCTTAAGTTAAGCAATTTAAACAATCAATCAGAAAGAATATATTAAAGTTAGTATATGATAGGTACTATGCTAACTCCTTTGATGAAGATGAAATTATAATTTCTAAGATATAGTTTATATTCCTACAGAATTTCGGAGTTGAAAGGAATCTCAGATGCTTCATTTTAAAACTAGAATAACAGTTGTCCAGTAAAGCATAGGCTAGCCTTTAGGTTTTTTCCTGAGGTAGTATATTCAACTTTTGTAAGGCTCACATTGTTAGGTCTGCTTTTCTTTACATCAAATTTAAATCTGGCTTTGTAAAATTTCCACTTATTCTTTTAAGTCCTACCCTTGGGAGACCAATGGAGCACCCCAATCCATCTTCCATAAAAATCCTTCAAATACTTTTACTTATGTACTGAGACATCTTATTCTCTATGCTAGACTCTGGCAGCTCTAAAAATTTAGAACTCAAAGAATTGAAAGATCATATAATCCAACTCCTTCATTTTAAATGAAGAAACAGGTTTAATTAATCCAAGGACATGGACCTTGTTAGTGATTGTGCCAGGAAGAGGAGTTAAGAGTTTCCTATACTATACCACATGCTATGTATTATAGTATATGTGTGTACCATGATATCACTCTCATCAAATCAAGCCTTTGTGCAAATTTCTATTATTTTCAACATAATTTTTGTTTTTTATTTTTGTACAAAGGAAGGCTCAAAAGGAAGAAAATTAAGAAATGTCTATTATATATATATGTATATATATATAAACAGTATACAAATAAGACTTTTTTTTTTTTTTAGGGGGGAAGGCAGGGAGGAAGGGCAATCTTTGAAAAAAATCTTACAAAGCTGCAAAGACAGTATGAGACAAGTAGACAAGTAACAGACTGTTTGCCTGTTTCTTAAGCACAAACCTAGCTATAGCCAGAGGTCCAGGATAATCAGAATGTAGGTCTCTCTACGTGATATTTTTTTTAAACATGAGAATTCATGAAGAATATCTGCTTTGGCATATAGAAGTCACAGTTTCCATTGGTAGAAGGAGTACTACACCAACGAGACCACAGATCCTTTAAGAAGTAAAGTAAATACTCATTAAACTATTCTCTACACTAGAAGTATATTTTTAGTGAATAATTTAAAATGCTATTACTTGAATTATAAATCTGATTATAATGATTTCTTACTAAAACTGACCAATTATATTTTGCATATTAATGGCATCTTTAAAAAAAAACACTAAACATTTTTGTATTATTCCATTCAAGGTGATCTAGATAAGTTCAGTCAACAAATTAATTCTAATTTTCATTTCTTAAAAAGGAACACCATAATCCACAAATATTTCTTTAATATAAAAGTACCTTCAACAGGTTAACTGTCATGGAGTGATGGCATTACTCAATCTAGTCAATCACAAGTCTATTTATCACCTTGGGCCAAACACTATTCTCTGCTTCACATTAGAACTTTTAAGAAAACAACAATCATTATCTAAAACAAAGAAAAATTACTATTAGCCAAAGTAAACTTAAGATAAGCTTCAAAAAGAGCAAAAACAATCCCTCCCAAACAAAACCATAAAACCAATTGCTTAGATAGTCAACAAGTAAAACAGCAAAGAGAACAAGACCCCTTAAAAATTAAGGAAAGAAACCTGCAATGGCAGTAACTTTTAGAAGAAATAATGGATAATAGTGGCATATATTAGCTTGCCATTATATTGATAGATATTGGAAAAGAGAAGAGCTTGGGGGGAAATCTCCACAAAGTAAGAGTAATGGAATTATCACTACTAGTATTCGACCAGCCAGGTGAATTTTCTCTTTTAAGGAAAGAGAAAAATTTCAAGACCTATGGGGTCTGAAACAACTTGTCAACAAAATCCTGCAGGTGCAAAGATCATTGACAAGATCCATTTGAGATCTGAAAGCTGATGAAAATGACAAATTGAAGGTTAACAAAAGGTATAGGATAAAGATATAAAAAAGAATCAATAGGAAAATTTAGATAACATATCAGAACTAGAAGGTACAGGGTACAGAATATTGTCAAGGGCTTGAAATTAAAAATATAATGATGTACTATGGGTAAAGGAAAGAAAAGGTAACTTTAAAAAAACAAAAATTTGTATCAGTTCTGAAGGGGGATTTGAGGTTTGTTTATAGTATAAATTAAAAAAAAACAGTAAGAAGTAAATTACAGACAAGTTAAAATATTCTGATGCTAAAATATATGAAAAAGTTCCTTTTGAAAATATTTTTAAAAAGACCTTAATATAGGATAATTGAGCAGATATATATTCAAGTATCTACAAGTTAAAAATGAACACATACTTTTTGCCAAAAATCTACTAAGAAAATAAATTACAAATGACAATGCATTTCTACTTTTAGGAATCTTGAAATAAGTTTTGTGTTACTGAAAAGGCAAAACAAGTGTCAAATGTGAGACTTAAAATGGGACTTTTTCAAAATTCCCATTGATAAGAGGAAATAAGAATGGCAATGAAAATAACCCATTAAGGTGAACTTTCAGGGGGGGGAGCCAAGATGGCAGAGTGAAAACGTGACTGTGTCCTCCTCCGATCTTCTCTCAAATCAACAATAAAATAAGCCTCTGAACTGATCTTCAAGTCAACGAATTCAGAAATATTTGGATACTGCTTTTGGATATCTCTGAAGAACTTCATATCAGGTCTGTTTAACTTGGGCAGAAGGGTAAACAGTTTACTCGGTGTAGCCCGGAAGTGAGGGTGGGACTCAGCTCAGCGTGGCAGAAACTCCAACTAGAGTTTCTGCAAACTGCAAACACCTGGAGTTTATCTGAGGTACTTGGGACACTCTGGCCTGATTGGGGGCAGGTGTTCTGGCAGATTTGCCTTTTTTTAAGGAACATTTCGGGCAAAGTCTGAGCCCCCACCGGCCCAGCACCTTAAGTTAATTAGCGGAATTGTCCCAGGGCAAACTACTGCAGCTGCAGCTTCTCTAGCCTTAAATAGACCTCCACACTGTCTAAAAAAAAAAATTAGAAGCAAAAGAGAGCTCTCACCATAGACAGCTTCTATCGAGAGAAAGAAGGGCAGACCCCAGATCCTGAGGTTCCTTTAGACAAAACAACTCCAGAGGAAGTCATCAAGGACCATCACTGGTTCCCTTTTCAAAAGGCCTTTCTGGAAGATTGTATAAAGAATCTCAAAAGAGAGCTGGAGGATAAATGGGAAAATAAACTGAAATCAGTGCAAGAAGGATACAATATCTTGCAAGAAAGATATAATGCCCTGCAAAAGAGATATGAAAAAGACACCAATTTATTGAAAAATAAAATTAGTGAAGTGGAAAAAGAGTGCAATGAACAAAAAAATTCAATTGGCTAGTTACAAAAGGAGCTAAAAAAACACTTTAAAAATAAGAACTGAACAAATGCAAGTGAATGACTCAATAAGACTTCAAGAATCAGTCAAAAAATAAACAAAAAAATGAAAAATTAGAAGAAAATATGAAATATTTCCTAGGAAAAAAATTGACTTGGAAAATAGATCTAGGAGAGACAATCTAAGGATTATTGGACTTCCTGAAAGCCATGATGAAAAAAAGAATCTAAACACTATCTTCCAGGAAATCCTGAAAGAAAACTGCCCTGAGATTGTAGAATCAAAGGGCAAAATCACCATTGAAAGAATTCACCGATCACCTCCTGAAAGAGACCCCAAAATTAAAACCCCAAGGAATATTGTGGCTAAATTTCAGGACTATTGCACAAAGGAAAAGGTTTTGCTAGCAGCTAGAAAGAAACAATTCAAATACCAAGGATCAATAATTAGAATCTCACACGATTTGTCAGCCTCCACATTGAAGGATCAAAGGGCCTGGAACCAGATATTCCGACAGGCAAAGAAACTTGGATTACAGCCAAGAATAACCTATCCAGCTAGAATGAGCATTATCCTCCAGGGAAGAAGATGGTCATTCAATGATACAGGAGAATTTTACCTATTTCTAATGAAAAGACCAGATCTGAACAAAAAATTCGACACCCAAACACAGAACTCAAGAGAAGCATAAAAAGGTAAAAAGGAAAGGACTCTTGAGAACTTTATTTCTACTAGGGGGATACTTAAAGTTTGGGGGTATAATTAACTAGATATTACTTTGATAATATGAAAAAGAAAACTAGAGGGGGAAAGGTTATCATATTGGGGAAAAGAGGGAAAAAGTGGTAAAAAAAAAAGGAGGTAAAAACAAGGTAAAATCTCTTGAAGAGGCAAAGAAAACCTAATATAATTGAGAGAAAGAGGGGAGGGAGATGAGCATTGTGTAAATCTTACTCTCATCAATTTGGCTCTAAAAGTGTATATCCGACATTTGATTTCACAGAGAAACTTGTCTGTTGCTAGAGGGAAGTGGGAAGGAAAGGAGGAAAAGAAAGGGATAAACTAATAGAAAGGAAAATAGAAGAATCAGGGGAACGGAGTAAAAAAAAAGGGGAAGGGGATCTAAAAGGTAGAGGATTGTTTGGGGGAGGGGGTCATCAAAAGCAAAGTCCTGAGGAGGGGGGAAGGGAGAAAGGGGAAAGGAAAGGGAAAAAATATCTTGGTTAAATAAGATGGCAGGAAATAAAGAATTAGTTATTCTAACTGTGAATGTGAATGGGATGAACTCTCCCATAAAGCGGAAGCAGATATCAAACTGGATTAAAAACCAGAATCCCACAATATGTTGTCTACAAGAAACACATCTAAAACATAGTGACATATATAGGATGAAGGTAAAAGGCTGGAGCAGAACCTATCATGCTTCAGGTGAACAAAAAAAAGCAGGGGTAGCAATCCTTATCTCAGAGCAAGTAAAAGCAAAGATAGATCTAATCAAAAGAGATAAGGAAGGAAACAATATTTTATTAAAGGGTACCATAAATAATGTAGCAATATCAATACTAAATATATATGCACCAAGTACAATAGCATCCAAATTCCTAGGGGAGAAATTAAGAGAGATGCAAGAAGAAATAGACAGCCAAAC
>JAJPUD010000828.1:0-15260 GCA_023553655.1 Myrmecobius fasciatus
AAAAGAAATAGTTTTAGCATATGAGCAAGCTGAGCATCACGTGCTGTGTGGTCTTGAGTGCATGTGTGGAGTGAGGAAGGGAGGGTTGGTGCTAAGCATGAATTTCATATTAATTTGGTGCTCAGATAGAAGTGTACATTAGCCCAAGTCCGTTGGTCCAGGGCAAACATTACATTTGTCTAGATTCAAAATGAATCTGGCTCATGGTCAAATTTTTATTTAAATAAAAAATGGAAAGTACTCCTTATAAACCTGGCACCATGCTTCTTCAGGTAATAATGACATCAGGCCAAATAAATATTTATGGAACACTTTATAATGTACCCAGCACAGTTCTAGCCATTATTCTGAGCTATCCAAAGTGTAAACTAGGATTGTTCCCTCAAAGGGCTTACACTCCAACTGGGGTAATGAAATATACACACATGAAATAATAGTAAGACATATAACTATTAAATTAAATGCTAAATTGTGTGTGATAGACTATGAGTCTCAAAGGATGGTTTAAATGCCTCTAGAATTGGGATCAAAAGAAAAAAGGAATCTGGGTTCAAACAACATAATGGGGATAATCAAGAGAGATCTTCCGATCTACTGGATTTGGGTCATCCCATGGAACATATGTGAGAATGAATCTGCAATCTGGGCTGATGCTAAAGCACATATGAACTATGTTGAGGTTCAAAAGGAGACCCAAAAAGTTGGGGTTGCAGAATGGTGTTGTGAATTGTCTCAAAAGAATTTGCAAGCTTGAACCTATCTCCAAGTCAAGGGGCAAAGTTTATTATAATTGTAACACCAATTGAAGTGGGCTAAGTTCCAAAAGGATTTATCAAAGAACCAGGAGCAAAAAGATAAATTTACATGAAAAGACAGCAAGATCTAGTTTTCCATATTACTGATATGTGCATTTTATGGCTTCTAGAGGTAGCACTGAGAAATGGTCCAGTATGTACCTTAATATTGAATTTTATGGTTTAGAGGTGAGTTTGAGGAGTAGACTGTTATGTACTTCACTATTTGTCTCAGAATCCGTTATCACTGATCAACAGATTGTTATCTGGAAAATAGCAATGTTTCTAGGATTCTCCAATAATATTCCTAAAGTCAGGAAACTTTAGGATCATTGAAAAACAGATGGTTAGAACAATAGCACTCCGAAGATCTGGGTGCCTCAGGATTACTGCTATATTTCTCCTAGAAACTATACCCTATCAATTAGATGATCATGGTTGATCACTGTGTATTCCTGTGACTGGTAGAATGAATAAAAGAAGGTTGGTTACTAAGCCAGGAAGAGCAGCTAGTCTACTCAGTAGATTTTAAGAAAAGTTTATTTTTTTCTCTTTTCCTCCCTTCCTCCCTTCTTCCCTCCCTCCTTTCCTCCCCTACTTCCTTCCATTTTTCTTCCTTTTCTCCTTTCCTTTCTTCTTTCCCTCTTTCCTTCCTTGTATTCATCCTTCCTTCCTACATACCTTGGAATTAGTTCTACCTGGATATCCTCTTTATTTCCCAGAACCAAATCCACATATTCATGTATTCATTTTGACTTTATTTTGGCAAATTATATCAGATTTTGGTCTATGCCCAGTTTCTGTCAGACTTTTCCAGATTTCCCAACTTATATTTACCAAATAATGAATTCTTGTCTTGAAAACCTAAGTCTTTGTATCTGTCAAACAATACTGATCATTGACTAAAACTTTTACATTTAGAAAAGAACCCTTATCCTTTTTCAGATATTTTTTGTTCATGTAGATATGATTGTCCTTGCACAACAAGATAAGTATGGAAATATGTATACATATATTCCACTTGTCAAGTATTTTAATATAATTAACATGTAGTGGACTTCCTGCCATCTAGGGGAGGGGAGGGGACTAGGGGGGAAAATTTGTAAGGAAAGCTTTGTAACGGTCAATATTGAAGAACTACCCACACATATGTTATGCAAATAAAAAGCTTTAATAATAAAAAAAAGAAAAGAACCCTTATAAAAGGAAACTAATTTTCTTCTCATGGTTCATTTCTTTCCGTCTTTCCTTCATTCATTCCTCACATTTAATGGAAATCTGTAAAAGTTTTTTTTTTTCTATTTCTATTTGACTTTTCATTTCGTCCTGTCATCTTACTTTCTCTGTTTCTCACCTTTTCCCCCTTTCACTTTTCACCTTTTTGTTCCTTTTTCTTAGAGTTCCTCAGAATCACAAAATAACAGGATGAAGGGGGCCTCTAAGACCACGTAATCCAACCTAAAACTGAACAGAAATCTTCTTTTTAGCATAGTCAGCAAGTGGCCACCCAGACTTGGTTTACCTTCAGTGAAAGGAACCCCACTACCTTTTAGAGCAGCCCATTCCATTTATAGCATGACTCTAATTTGTTATTCAAGTGTCTTTTTATAACAAAGATAAATTTGCTTATAAGCAATTTTTACCCATTGTTCTTAGTTGTGTCTTCCAGGGCCAAAGGGAACAATATCAATTCCCATCTCACAGAATGGCCCTTCAAATACATGAAAATAACTCTCTTGTCTCTCCTAAGGCTTATCTTCTTCAGGTTCTATGAAACTTGGAGGGCCTTTCTCCTTCCAGATTGATTCCTTTGTGAACGCAAACTAGGCCATCTTTTACCTCAATTCTTGCCCTTAATTACTGAAAAGGCTCTATTTCAAATAAATTGTTACTTGGGAAATACCTTAGCTTAAAAAGGTTAAAATTACCACTGCATCTGGGGCCAACATCAGTTGTCCAGATCTTTGTCTTGCCAATGAACTCCAATGATTCTGAAGGAGAAAATGAGACTAATGAATTTGCACAGTTCTGCCTCACTTAAATTAAATTCACTTACAAGTCAGAACACCACCCCCTAATATCATTGTTCCTTTTTGAGAACAAATGAAGAACAAAAAATTAACAACAAACAAATAAGTTTTCCTTTTGTACATTCCTCTCCTACTTCTTATTTTTCTGATAAGGGAATATAGTGAAGACAGAAAAAAAAACCCACATACACAGAAAGTTTTTCTATACTTTTTAATATTCTAATTATAATTAAGTCCAACAGTTGGAAGAAGCATTTCTAGAGGGAGGTCTGAGGCATGGAGCCAAGCCACCTTCAGAAATTTGGTCAGGATATGCTCATTTATTTATACAGCATTTATTTATACTTAGATTTATATGGCTCTCTTCCTCTAAGGAGCCCACTGTTACTTTACATGTTTTAAAATATTAATTCATTTATGCTCACAAAACCTCCTGTGAGAGACATGAGGAGGGAGGAGAGAGAGAGAGGAAGGAGAGAAAGTGAGGAAGGAAAAGAGACATGGACAAAGGAGAGAGGGAGAGTAGGAGACAGAAACAATTTGGGAGGAAAATTATTGCTTCCTTGGGCCATTGGTAGCAGAATTGGTAAGTCAGGCCTTGAGGGAGCCTGGTATAGTGGAAAAAAGGGAGTTAGAAGATGTGGGTTCAATTCCCAGCTCAGACACTTAATACCTGTATGACCTTGAGTAAGCCTCTCCTTCTCTGGATATTAGTCATCTGCAGAATGAGAGATTTGCACTAGTCAGAGGTCAGCAAACTATGGCTAGAGAGCCAGATCTACCTAGCACCCTGCTTTTGAATGGGGCTGGAAGCTAAGAATGTTTTTTACATTTTTAAGTACTGACAAAAAAAAAAAAAAACATTTTTTATTTTTCTGGCATACAGACCCAGATGGCTGGCCCTTAAGCCATAGAATGCTGACCTCTGCACTAAATAATCTTCCAGGTCTAATTTTCTGTGATTCTGTGGGTTGGGTGCTCAAGAGAAAGAAAATCCAATGACCTTGAACTCAGTAACTTGGTTTTGTGAACTATGCAGGTATCTAGATCCAACCCAAATGCCCTGTTCTTGAAGTGGAGATGGAAAGGAACAACTCAATACTATTTTCTTCCTTCCTTCCTTCCTTCCTTCCTTCCTTCCTTCCTTCCTTCCTTCCTTCCTTCCTTCCTTCCTTCCTTCCTTCCTTCCTTCCTTCCCCTTTCCTTCCTTCCTTCCTTCCTTCCTTCCTTCCTTCCTTCCTTCCTTCCTTCCTTCCTTCCTTCCTTCCTTCCTTCCTTCCTTCCTTCCTTTTTGTCTTCATACCTTCTTTCTTTTCTTGAGTATTCTTGTACAAAATAACTAATGCAGAAATATTTTACATGTTTAACCATGTATAAACTATATTGAATTGCTTATTTCAGGGAAGCTGGAGGGGAAGGAATGAGTGGACTGATAGAATCTTGAACTCAAAATAAAAAAAAAAAACAAACAACAAACAACAAAAAAAAAAAACATGTAATTGGGGAAAATATAATATTATTTAATAAATTGATCAACTCAATATCATCTTAGTAAGGTGGTCAAATTTGGTTCTAATGATAGCTTTACTCTCTGTATCCTGCCTATAGACTATCCAGGGAAATGTTAAAAGTTATGGCTACCTTGCACTTTTCTAACTTCTTTGTCTTCTAGGTCTGAGAGCTGGGAAAAGTTCGGATACCCTCATAGGCCCTTAAACAAGTGTCTCTTGCATTTCAAGGAAGCACAATTTTGCTAAATAAGGTTAAAGGGTTAGTTTATATCATAAGGCAACAACATGATAAGGATTTAAGAAGTTCTTAAGTGGGGACCTTATATACACTGACAGAGAGAAAGGAGCATGCATTAGTTCTCTGAAATGATTTTAACTGTAGGTGATTTGAGATCTGCCAAAAGACCAGGCTGATTAAAATTAGATGTCTCTTCTCACTTCATTGCTTAACACTGTATTAACACAAAGAAAAAAGAAATTCTCCACACAATGTATAGTATTTTTTTGGAGATGATATGGAGATAGAATACTAAATACATATCATCTCATACATGGAACCATTGGTTACAGCAAATGGAGAAGTTTTGAATATTGTGGACAACTTCTCTTACCTTGGTAGTACACTCTCTAGGATGTCCACACAGATGATGAAGTTGACACATACACATTGTCAAATCTACCCCAGTGTAGCTCTGAAGGCAAGTGTGGGAAAGAGATATGAGGCTGCCTACCAAACTATGGGTACACAGAACTCTTGTGTTGCTAATCTTATTGTATCCCTGTGAAACCTGGACAGTATACCTTTTCCATGCTAGAAAACTCAATTAATTCTGTTTGAATTGTCTTAGGAAGATTCTGAAGGTCAGCTAACAAGATAAAGTACTGAACACTGAGCCTCTTTCTCAAGCTAATTTGCCAAGCAGTCCAGCTCTACTGTAGAGATTGTAACTCTGATGGGTTGGCCATGTTGTTCAAATGCCAAATTATTTATAAGATTAGCAAATCTCAGAAAATTGATCTCTGTGGCAATCGGTTGAAAATAAACAAGTTTTGTTAGAGGAAGGGACATGAGTAAGAGAGAAATTGGAAACTGAATGAATGCCCATCAATTGGAGAATAGCTGAATAAGTTATGGTATATGAATATTATGGGATATTATTCTTCTATAAGAAATGATCAGTAGGATGATTACAGAGAGACTTGGAGAAATTTACATGAACTGACTCTAAGTGAAATGAACAGAACCAGGAAATCATTGTACACAGCAACAACAAGATTATATGAAGATCAATTCTGATGGATGTGGCCCTTTTCAAGAATGAAATGATTCAGGCCAGTTCCAATGATCTTGTGATAAAGAGAGCCATCTATACCCAAAGAGAGGACTGTGGAAACTGAGTGTGGATCACAACATAGCATTTTCACTCTTTTTGTTGTTTGCTTGCATTTTATTTTCTTTCTCATTTTTCCCTTTTTGATCTGATTTTTCTTGTGCAGTACAATAATTGTATAAATATGTATACATATATTGGATTTAACATATTTAGCATATATTGGATTGTTTTTCATCTAGAGGGGGTTAGACAAAAGGAAGAAATTTGAAACACAAGATTTTTCAAGGGTCAATATTAAAAAATTATCCATACATATGTTTTTTTTGAGGCAATTGGGGTTAAATGACTTGCCCAGGGTCACATAGCTAGGAAGTATTAAGGTTCTGAGATCACATTTGAACTCAAGTCCTCCTGACTTCAGGTATGGTGCTCTATCTACTGCACTACCTAGCTGCTCCCATACATATGTTTTGAAAATAAAAAGCTTTAATAAAAAAGAGTGATGATTAATCAGAAATACTATACAGGAGAAAGTAGGTGTGATTTTTCCCTGAAGGTAGAACAATGGTTAGAGCTTTGGATCAGAAAGACCTGAATTCAAAAACCTACTGGCTTTGTGACCTTGGACAAAACACTTAACTTCTATCTACCCGTTTCCTCTTATTAAAAATGGGGATAATAACAGTATTTATTTCATAGGATTGTTGTGAGGATAAAATGAGCTAATGTTTATAAAAGCTCTTTGCAAACTTTGGAGTACTATGTAAATGCCATCTATTGGTAGCCCTGAATATACCCACTCTGGCATGGGCATAGGATGACCTGGATTCTGGAGTCTTTTCGTTAGTTAGAAAGGCTCTAAATTGAGAATAAATAAAAGGGTAGGTCCTAACTGTGAATGCTGAGCATCCAAAAACTGCATAGCCATCAGTAAGTCAAAATGTTGGGCTGGGGAATGATAATGGCTGATGCCTACATAAAAGGTTCCAATCAATGAGAGGAAACTTGTCTATGCAATGGAAAATCCTTCACTTTGTCTGAGAGAAGAGTGCACAGGCATAAACATATGCGTGTATGTGCGCACACACACACACACACATATACACACAAAAATTTTCTTGCCAATTCCCTGCAAGTATTTTGATCCCCAGAGCTTGTAGGGAAGCTCAAATGTCATCAAGTAGGTTATTAATGTTTCAAAAGTTGCAGAATCATAAAAGTTAAATATGAAGAGGGCCTTTTTAGTCTTCTCATCTCTTTGCAAGCCAAGGCTATCAGTTTTTGCCTTTTCTTTTTCACTGAGTAGCTAGGTGGCACAGTGCATAGGGCACCAGACCTGAAGTCAGATAGATTAATCTTCCTCAGTTCAAATCTATCCTCAGACAGTTACTAGCTGTGTGACCCTGGGGAGGTCACTTAACCATATATACCTCAGTTTCCTCATTTGTAAAATGTGCTGGAGAAGGAAATGGTAAACTACTCTAGTATCTCTGCCAAGAAAATGCCAAATGGGGACCCAAAAATTCAGACATGGCTGAAAAATGGTTCAACAGTAACAACAAAAACAATCACCTCCTCCACAACAGAATCAAGTAGTTTTAGTTAAGTTTAAAACAAGTCTCAGAATGTGTTCTTTTTCCATTTTCTAAGAGGTTTCTTCTTTAAATTCTGACCTAACATTAGAGAGAAGAATTTTCTGATCAGGAAGGAGTGGTGGGTGAAAGTCAAAATGCCTCATTGACAATGCAGCAACTCCTCAAGGAAATAGCAAGAGGAAACCAGACTCAGTTGAGTGATGGGCTATAGAAGGTCTCACTTTTCATTTGATTCTAAAATCAGAGTTATATGGCAGTCATTTATGTGAAGTGAATTGAAACACTCTCAAAAGTCTCTACCTCAGTGTATTTCCTGTACCAGATTGCCTGGGATGCCTAAAAACTCACCATTAAGATCACTGTTTTTGGCCTAAAGCATCATGCCCTCTTAAAAAAAAAAAAGAAAAGAAAAGATAAAGAAAAGAAAAGAAACTAGCAACTACTCCTGAAAAAAAGGTAGCACATTTAGCTTGACCAGACATATATATTTTAGAAAGAATTAGTGGCTCAGATCCCTTTCAAAATAAGAACTGCTGAGAGGAGAATTTAAGATAGGAACAGGAAGAAGAAACACGTCTAGAGCATAAACACTTCTCAGGGGGTCCTAGACAGCATGAGAACTCTGGCCTCTGAAGAGGTATCATATAGAAGGGAAGGTACTGAGTAGGGAGTGAATGTGTAATCTTAAATTTCAAAACCCTAGGGCCTTTTGTGAGATATTGCTTAAGTAAGACTTCCTGATTGTTAGAGACAATTATTAAGCTACCTGCATCTGTGTGAGAAAGTAGAGTGGGCAGGAGAGCTTAGGAGAAAAGAAATTTTCATCCTTCCAGTTTTGAAATAGGACATATACTTATCTAGACTTTCTACAGGGAAAAACTCAGAAGGAGAGAGAAAAATCTAACATGTGGAGGATCTGGTAACTCAAATATCTCTCATTTCTACTTTTTTTCCCCCTAGAGTAAATTCTAATTCAAATTCAAGGAATTTGTTCTTGGATAAGATTGAAGACTCTTAGTGTATTCTTCTCTGCATAACTTTTAAAATTTCCATTTGCTATCTACTTGAATCAATGAGTCTACTCACAGTTCTTTATTTGTCATTTCAAATGACAAATCTTTGGTATAGCATTTAATGGAAAGGAACCATATAAACTGCACCTTTTCCTCTTTAAGGGATAGAAAGCAAGGAAATAGCTTAAACTTCATTTCCCCTAGACTAACAATATTGGAGGGTGCAGGGCAGATAGATATAATTCTTGTCTAGTAATTTCTCTGAAGAGAATGGAGCGACCTGCCTTATGGCCTACTCTCCTGCATTCCTCCAATTAATATCAATGATTTCTCTTGGAGAAGGGTGTCTAGGACTCCAGAGAGTCCTAATTCATTCTTTCCCTTAAGTTATATTTAGAAAAAACCCTTGTGGACATCCACATGACCAATATAGGCAATGGCATAAATAACTTATGAATAAATAAATGAAATTTTATTTATTAAGCCTTTACTATATATAAGCCATTATGCTAATTTTTTTCCTGAGGCATTTGAAGTTAAGTGACTTGCCCAAGGTCACACAGCTAGGAAATATTAAGTGTCTGAGACCAGATTTGAACTCAGGTCCTCCTGACTTCAGGGCTGGTTATGCTAAAATTTTACAAAAGGTTTTTTTTGTATTTAAGCAGCTTATATTCTAAAAGGAGATATTGACACATATAAGAATGTCATGAATGGGAAAGGTGTTTTGTTCGAGGGAAATGGAAATGATGGAGGTGGATAGGCTTGATAGTTGGATGAAGTGTGCATGGTCTGGTGCCTTTTACCAACTAATAGGTATATACTGGACTAGTTTGCACACATTTACTCATTTCCCACTACATTTCCTTTCTTAAGACTTCTACATGCCCCATAAACTCTTCATCCTAGAAGTCCACTTCATCCCTGAAACTCATCTTTCTCCGCTTCCTTCTATGTGTTGCCTTCCTATTAGAATGTAAGCTCCTTATTATGCCCAAAGGGCAATAAAACTGCAGTGTCATTATTGGTTCTATATCTCAAAAAGATCATAAAGGAGGGAAAAGGACCCACAAGTGCAAAAATGTTTGTAGCAGCTGTTTGTGGGAGCAAGGAAATGGAAATGGAGTGTATACCTATCAATTGGCAAACTGGGGAATTATTGTTCTATAAGAAATAATGAGCAGGCTGATTTCAGAAAAGCCTGAAAAGATATGAACTGATGCTAAATGAAATCAGCAGAACCAGGAGAACATAGTACACAATAATGGCAATATTTTATGATGATCAACTATGATAGACTTAGCTTTTCTCAGCAATACAGTGATCCAAGACAGTTCCAACAAACTTGGGATGGAAAATGCCATCCATATCCAGAGAAAGAGAACTATTGAGAATGAATGCAGATTAAAGTGTACTATTTTTCCTCTTTTCATTAGTTTGTTTGCTTTTTCTCATGATTTTTCCTCTTTTGGTCTTATTTTTCTAATAGAACATGACAAATATAGAAATATGTTTTAAATAATTGTACATGTATAATCTATATCAGATTGCTTATTGTCTTGGAGAAGGTACAGGTAAGGGAGTGAGGGAAAAATTGGGTGCTCAAAATCTTACAAAAATGAATGCTGAAAATTATCTTTACATGTCATTGGAAAATTTAAAAAAAAAGAGAGAGAAAAAGAATATAAGCTCCTTGAGGGCAGGAACTATCTTTCTTTTTGCTTGCATTTATATTCTTGACATTGAGCACAGTGTCTGGCACATATTAAGACTTAATAAATGCTTGTTGACTCACTGTCTAACTTACTTACTCACCCATCAACTAGGGATTGAATGGTAAAGTAGGAGCTCCAAAGTTGAGAGGATTACTTCATCAGAGAGAGAGGTAAGGAATTCAGGAAGCTCCATGTATTAAGGTGCAGGCCTCATATCTGGTTGGGGAAGAACAGATCAAAGAAAGGTAGGAGGCTGATGGTGAAATTGCCTGGGTAGATGACAAGATGAGACATGAAACTAAAGAATTATGTGACAGAAGCTTATACCCTTATAAAACAATTAAAAAGCAGCTCAGAAAAACTTAGAAGGTGCTAAAGACTAACTTCCTAATTTTGTCTTATAACATTAGATTGTAAGCTCCCTGAAGATATAGATTGTGCCACTGTCCATTTTTATATCCCACAGCTTATGCAAGTTTCTGCTCCTTTAAAACCAAATTAGCAAGATTGGGGTTGGGAGCAGGGAGTATTTGAATATGAAATTTTATAAATTTAAGCAACTTTTCAAATTATGTGCATAAAATTTTGCATATAAGTATAAAACTTCCTTCCATTAATGCAGTTCAGTTTTTTTTTTGTTGTTGTTGTTTAGTTGTTTTCAGTTGTCTGACTTTTTTTTTTTTGCTTTTTGTTGAGGCAGTTGGGGTTAAGTGAAGTTGTCTGACTTTTTGAGATTTTATTTGAGGTGTTCTTGCAAAGATATTGGAACAGTTTGCCATTTTCTTCTCCAGCTCATTTTATAGAAGAGGAAACTGAGGCAAACAGGGTTAAGTGGCTTGCCTAAGGTAACATAGTAAGTGCCTTAGGTAAAATTTGAATTCAGATCTTCCTGATTCCAGGCCCAGTGCTCTATCCATGGTGCTACCTAGCCACTCATAGTGCAATTCAGCACTCATCTGTAACTTTGTCTTGAAGAGTTGCACAATGCACTGAGAGATTATGATCATTCTGTGGTTGCATAACTAGTATTTGTTAGATGTAGGACTGGAACCTAGGTTTTCCTAAATCTGACCGACCCTCAATCTACCCTCTATTCTATACTGTCTCTCTGTCTACTACTTAGTAAATACTTAATAAAATTTTTTGAATTAAATTGATTTCTCATAGTTAAAAGGCACCCATCACTGCTGCTCCTCTTCCTGTTATTTTATTCATGGTGGCTGGGAACCTGTAATTAGGACTCAATTAGTGCTCATAATGAATCTATGAAGCAGTCACAGACTATCAAAATTATACTATTCAAAGTTATGATTATGTAAATTATGGTAATTTATCACAATCCAATGGAAATATGCAGTGCAAATTCAAAAAATGTTACCACTCCATGGGATGTGTTAATTGAGATAATCAGGTAGGATTGCCTTATCATCAAGGCCATAGATTTCCATCAGGGATAACCCTAAAATGCATTAGAGAGTTACTGTAAAAAGTGCTCACCCTCACTGCACTGCCCATCCCTGGTAGTACAGAGCTTTAGAATCTCAGAGATGGAAGTGACTTTAAAAGTTATCTAATATATCCCCTATCTGGATCACAAATTCCTTTGGACCCTTCACTATTACAAAAAAAAGACAAAAGATAATGGTTTTGAATTTTAAGGTTTAAATTCAGAAGGAAATTTAGAAATCATATAGCTCAGTCCTTTAATTAATTAATTCATTCATTCAATCAGTAAACATTTGTTAAGCCAGTGCCAAGCACTGGGCTATAATTTTATGAAATAAGGATAATTTTACAAGTAAGGAAATGGAAATTTTGGTCAAGGATCTAAGGTCTCTTCGAGCCCTCATGATCACATGAGGGCTCGAAGAGACCTTAGGTCCTATGAATCAAAGACATAAGGGAAATAGGAAGGGTTTTTTGCACTTCTGTAAACTAAAACAGTTTTTATTAAAAAAAAACAGTATATGGAGAAGAGATTTGGGTTTCTAGAACACAGCTTATAAAATGGAAATGGTAGATTCTTGGCCAGGAATGTTGTTGTTGTTCAGTCATGTCTGAATTTTTGTGACCCTATTTGGGGTTTTATAGGCAAACATATTGGAGTTGTTTGCCATTTCCTTCTCCAGCTCATTTTACAAATGAGGAAACTGAGGCAAATGGAATTAAGTGACTTGTCCAGGGTTACATGGCTAGTCAGTATCTGAGGCTAAGTTTGAACATAGGAAACTGAGTTTTCCTGACTCTAAGACTAGCACTATATCCACCATACCACCTTGCTGGCCAGGAAGAGAGTACTCCTGACAAGAGTTGATAGGGTTTTGGAAATCTAATTTTAAAGGGCTTTAAACTGAAAAAGAAAGGGGAGAAGGAAAACTGTCTATGCAATAGAGACTGTAGATAATAGTTACCATATAGAAGGAGAGTGGTAGAAATATCCAGAAATTCCAGGAGACAAAGTCTCAAAAGAAGCCAGCAACAAAAATCCTGGCCTTGGATAATGTAAGTAACAAGCATGCTGCACTCCAAATTCTAACATAAATTCAATATGATGTCATCCTATCACTGACACTTGGTGGTGGTTCTCCTGATTAGACTATATTGCTCTGGAAGGATATAATTAATTGAAAAATGGACAGGATAGGGAAAAAAAGAAGGGTGAGAGAAGCAGTTTATATTGGTAAGATGTACTGATAGGAGGAAATCCAGGAATTGGTGTGTAGATGTTGGAAATAATTTGTATGAGCAACAGAAAAAGAGAAGGAAGCAATATAATAATCCATGTATAAAATGGGCCACCTGATCAGAAAGAGGAAGTATATGAGAAGTTTGGGGAAAAGAGCACAAATCTGCCGTAGACATATAAAATATTAATTTCAGGGGAATTCAATTATCCACACATCTGCTAAATTTCTCACTTTGCCAAAAGTAGAGCAGCTAATAATTTCTTGGCTTGTCTTGATGATAATTTCATTCTTTAAAAGGTAGAAAAAACAATGAGAGCTATGGTCATTGTGGATCTGATTTTCAACAAGGAGGAACTGGTTACTGAATTAGAAATGATAGAAACTTTGAGAAAAGGAAAAAACAGCTGGGTAATCTTATGCGTGATCTGGATTTGAGAAGAATAAATTTGAAAAAGGTTTGGAAGAAAGATAGATAGCATTCCAATAGGGATGAGAAATTCTCAAGAAAGATATTCTAAATGCAAAAAGAGAAATAGTTCTGATGAATAAAAAAAAGGCAGTTATTTAAGGTGATCAAAATAGATTCACAGGAAACTCATTAGTCCGCTTAGATTTGAAAAGATATGCACAGAAAATAGAAACAAAGGTAAATAATGAAAGATCACTAAATCATGGCAGCATAATCCCATACAAATGATTCAAGAGTGTTAAAGTTCAGCACTAGCTGAGTTTGGAAAAGAAAATTAAAAATGATAAAAACAAGTTTTTTAAGCTACACATGAGAGAGGTCAATAATGGAATGTTATTGGGAATAGATGGGGCAATGATAACATATGATGGATATAACAATGCTTATCCTGGCCCCCACTGTCTGAAGGCCAGGTAAATTGCAATTTCCCCCTCCAGAGTATTCTGGTACCCCTTTGGGAATTTGGGGGTTTCTGGGCTCTCTGCCATTGTCTCTAGCCTCTATCAGCTCTGTTTCCTCAATTGTAGGAAGTCTCTTAAATCCTAGTTTGGTTTAACTATTTAACAGTGATATTAGCTTTTGCAAAGGACTGTTTACTTGAAAGGTTAACAATGACAAATACACAAGCACACTTTCCAAGACCTGTGGGCATAATACCAGTGTTCCTTTACATTCTGGAGAGGGAAGAGGATTAGGTTCAGAAATAAGTTGAGTTCCTATATAGCACAGTCTTATGAAGCTCCATATCAAATGCTCCTCCCTTGTGCTCAAATCTTGGAAATCCTGGAATCTTGGGGCTTTCCTGTTAGATTGCCCAGCTATACACGAGCCCTGGAATCCTGGCCCCAAGGTCTCCATGGCTTGAATTCCTGTGGAGATTCCATCACTAGTACCTGAAACTGAAAAGGACAAATAAAGCGGAACAAATCAAAACTTAAAAAGCTTATTCTTGGATCCACAGAATAAAAGTCTATGGTGTGGGTGAATGTCAATCTTTACCTTCCTTGAACACCATCGGCAAAACAGAAAGTATCCCAATCTAATGAAAGAGGCTATTGTCACTCAAATGGTAGGAGATTGAAGGAGAATATTTTAACTAGAAAGAACAAACTTTCCTACTACTCTGACTACTCAGAGAATGCAAGTTAAATATGAAGATCATAAAAGAATTCTCCATGACCTCATTTTACTGGCCCACCTAGACTACATCAGTGAAAAGACTAGATGAAGTGACTTTTGAATCCTTGCCAGTGATATTAGGAAGATGATGAGAAATGGAATATACGACTAGAGAAAGGAAAAGATCTTAATTTTTAAAAACAGAAGGCAAGGCCTGAAAACTATAGGCCACAGAATCTTCATTCTATTCCTGACAAATCTAAAACATACTGTTAAAGGGATGATCAGTGAACATCTAGAAAAGAAAGTGGTTGTCACTTACACAATACACTAATAAGCTCAAAATGCATTTTTGTTGTTTTTTAATCATTTTTAATCATGGTGTACTCTTCCCAGTTTCCTTCTCTCATTCATTTTATAGATAAGAAAATTGAGTTAAAGCAGGGTTAAGTCACTTGCTTAGGGTCACACAGCACTTAGTTCAGCTAGTCAGTTTCTGACTCCAGACCCAGTTCTCTATTCATTGTGTCACCTAACTACCCTTCAAAATACATAAGCTACCTAATTGTGAAAAGTCTTATCATTTAAAAACTTGGAAGAGAATGAGATCAGGTACAGGCAAAATTCTTAACCAAACAAGGGATAGAGGAAATCATAAACTATAAATCAGATAATTTCAATTACATGAAATGGAAAAGCTTTTACATGAAGAAAATCAATGCAGTTAAAATAAAAAGGGAAAAGCATAGACTGAGGGGAATTTTTTTTATATTAAATATCTCTGGAAAAAATCTGTTGTCCAAGATATATGGGGAATTAAAACAAATATATTGAAAGGCATTGTACCACTGTGAAAAGAGCAATGGATTTAGAGATGGGGGCTAGGGTTTAATTTTGATGCTACTACTAGGTGATTTCAGGTCATTCACCTAATGAGAGTATGGTCTAGATAACTTGTAAAATTTCTTCTAGCTCTAAATGTATAATTTTATA
>JAJPUD010000828.1:25230-43182 GCA_023553655.1 Myrmecobius fasciatus
TTTCTTTCTTTCTTTCTTTCTTTCTTTCTTTCTTTCTTTCTTTCTTTCTTTCTTTCTTTCTTTCTTTCTTTCTTTCTTTCTTTCTTTCTTTCTTTCTTTTCTTTCCTTATTTCCTCCCTTCTTCCTCTCTTTCCTTCTTTTTTCTTTTCTTTTCTTTCTTTCTTCCTTTTCTCCTTCCTTTCTTTTCTCCTTTTTTATACTATGTCTTCTAGGTTACTGTAAAAACAGCTTTTTTCTACCAATTTACTTTCCCCAAATCTGTCCATTTCCTTCTTCAACTCATTAAAAAATTCCTTCCATACCAGTGGTCTCAGTGCCAACCCCTGGGATGCCCAGCTATTGCTATGCAGGTCTCCTTTTTGTGTGGAGTTTTTTATGAGGTACCTGAACCTACTAGGGTAGGCCATGACCTCAAACATAGCTTTCCCACAACGTCTGGATAGAGGGTAGGGATGAATCTACTCTGGGACTAGAGGTCTGCGAGGGACCATAGCAACAAGGGACTTTGCCCTTCGCCTCTGATGGGGAGTTTGCTTGGGCCAAAGAGGCTCTGCTTTTGCAGCTGCTCTGTTCTCGGCTGCTGCTGCTACTGCTTCATTAACATCAACCCAGCTGGTGCATTTCTCCTGATGTTGTTGCTGCTGCCATGGGAGGGAAAGGGACGCCCCATGTGGAAAGCAGAGCAGGAGGCTTCCAGAAACCCTGATGGAGGAGACAAATATTTTTTTGCCACTGGTGAGCAATTTGTAATTAACGTGTGCTTTGCGGTTTTAATCTTTTTTTAATCTGTAAGGCCATAAAAATTTACAGCACAATTTTGGAATCAGGGAAACACACACACACATACACACACACACATACCCCAAAATTGCTGCTCTCAGTCCTTAAAGTTAACCTATTTTTACAAGATCAAAACTGCCAGAAAAATGTCTTCAGAGGCTCTCCCTCCTCCGTCCCCATTATCTTTTCTCAATAGTCTTGTTTTCTCCCTTCCCCAGAAGTCTTCTGAAAAAAGAGAACTATCATAGAGGCGTACATACACACAAACACACAGCACAAAAGGAAAATAAACAGTGCAGTACATGTTATATAAAATGATGGGAAGAAGAAAACATCTTAGGTAAATATCAGACTACTTATTTTATGATTTTTAAATGTCATTTTTGGTCCAATATTGACTTTTTTATATGGAGGATAAATTATAGATCCTGCTGCACAGGGGGAGACCGTGGCTTCCTTTCTTTGACACAGCTGGTCAAGTTAGGAATTGAAGTAATGGTAATTAGTTATGAGTTTCTTAGTGTAGAGAAACCAGACCACTGAGAAAACTCTGTGAGGTTACCCCTCAGGGGAAGACAATACGCTGGGGAAAAAATCAGAGTGCCCAGCAAAGAAGTACAAAACAAACTCCTAATCTCATTGCTACAGACAAATGTTGCCAAAGGCTCTGGCTTGCAAGAAGGCAATGCAATCACTGGTATTTGAATGACTTGTCTTCTATCTCCAAGAACTGGTTTTGAGGCAGATTGTTTCAATCTTGCTTTGGACAGTGAATAGCGATGCAATCTGAAGGTGGGAGCTCTGGTACTTGACATCAGAAGACCTCTGAAGGGCCTGGTGTGTGAATTCACTGGATTAAAGGCAGAGATTGAGGGTCGTGGGGAGGCACAGAGCCAGAAACTAGGCCATATGGAAGGAAGGAGATGGCCAGAAGTCTGAAGAGGTTGCAGGTGCCTTGAAAGAGGGGGAGGGGATGGACTGATATGATTAAAGGAAGATAAGGGGGAGCCAAAAGTGATCTATTTCCAGTGCTTCCCAACCTTTTCTCTTTATATATTATTTGTAGTTTAGTGGTACAGAATCATGGAATCTGAGTTAGAAGTGACCTCAAGGACATCTAGTTGAATCTATACCTGAACAAGAATACTCTCTACGACATAATTGGCAACTGATCATTCAATTTTTGCTTGAAAATCTCCAGTGAAAAACTGCCCTCTACCTCACAAGGCAGCCCATTCCACTTTGGGAGGCTTCTAATTTTAGCTAAAATTTCCTGACATCAATCCTAAATTTTCCTCCTGGTCACTTGCATTCAATTCCCCTTCATAATGGGGCCTCTTCCACATGACTGCTCTTCAAATTTTTGAAGACCCCAAATTATGTCCCTTCTAAGCTTTCTTTTTTCCAGCCTAAGTAATCCTGGGTCTTTCAACTAATTCTCACATGTCATGGTCTTGAACATATGGATATGCACTCACAAAATTCTTAGTTTTTCGATAACAAAATTGAAGACCAGTATATCTGAATAATTTCAGTCCTCCACTGTCCTTGATAAGGGTTGCCTTTATTTATCCTATAGTTGTTTATCGTGTGTTGCCTCAGTTTACGCCTGTTGCAGACAGATGACACTAAGTCAACCAGACATATCTATAGTTAATTTATCCTTCTTTCTATCCCTGTTTCTGAACCCAATTCCCCTAAAGAGATAAGTCATTTAAGGGAAAAGGTGACTGATTCATGGATGGAGCTATTACCCAACCCTCCCTTGAGGTTGTGGAGTCATTTTTTTTTTAAAAGCGTGCCTTTTTCTTCCACATATATATGAAAAAAATTAAGGTATATCCATTTACAAAATTTAAAATTAGACCATGGGCATGATCCCTAACTATATTCTGTTTGATCCATTAATATTCAGGCAGTTACTTTGAGACATCAGATTAACTATACTTCTTTTCATTTTCTGAATTCCATATAGTTATCCAATTTCATTCCTAAATTCATCACTTTCCTCATAAAATATCTCCTTAAATTCTTTTTATATATATTCCCTCTTGATTTGCATTTATGTCTTCATGTTCTGATCTACCTAATAAACTCAAATTGATCATCAACCTAAAATTTATAAGACATATCTAGTTTAATACCTCATTCAGATTGCCTCTTAATCACCCACTTTCAGGACTAAATATGGAATCCCATTTTGTCAATTTCTCTTCATACACAAGATTCTCTATACAATTTATTATCTTGATTTTTTTCTGCAGCTGACTTGCCCTCTAACTTAATTGTTTCTTTCATTTTTTTCTTTCTCCTTCCAAATTGAAACCAGACTATGGACCCCCTAAAATACAATACCCTAAAATTTATAATTTTATTCTATGAACTTATTGAACCTTCAATTTATCTTCATTTGTACTGCCAACTAAGCTGAAAAGGGAAATACTGGCTTCATCATCAAAGTCAGACTCAGTTCTTTAATTATATAAACTATCCTTAGCATGAGTACTGTCTACCCAAGTGTACCTTATATTGGAATGGATTAAATATGACTCTGTTCTCTAAGTTCCTTTCCTTTTATTGATCAAACTCATCTAACTTAGCAGTTACTCACTTTTGAACCTTTTTCATTTCCTCAACTTCTTGGCTTCCTCAAACCAACCTCAAAGGCACAGGGCAACCCTTCATTAATGATGACTCACATTTATATGGTGCTATAGGATTTATAAAACATTTTTCTTGTAGCAAACCATGAAGTAGGAAGTACAAATATCAATACTATTTTACAGATGAAGAAAGAGAGATTAGGATTTCTCCAGGATTTTTCCAGGATCAGATAGCTAGCAAATGTCAAAGCTAACGAACCTGAGTATTCTGAATCTGACTACTACTATACCACACTATGTTGAAAATATGCTGCGAAAAAGCAGAGTGAAATGATGTCTATTATCTGACATATCCTTGGACAGTTTAAGTTTCTATGCTTTGCCAGATTTAAAGTTTCTGAGGAGACCCTTATCTCATTGAGGTCATTCCATGTTAATAGGATATGGACACACTAACAAACTGAGCTTTTGAAGGGGAGGGACCAACCCTATCAAAAGTAATTGAAATTATTTTAATGATTTCCATTGGATACTAGGTATAGAATTTTGGAAGATTCTACTCAGCTATAATAATGTAGAACAGGTCATCTGGGTTCCCCATAGGTCAGTTCATTTTGTCTTATCATCTGTGATCAGCAGATTAGAATCAGAGTAGAGAGGCCAGTTAGATGGCACAGTGGATAGAGCACCAGCTCTAGAGTTAGGAGGACCTGAGTTGAAATATTCCCTCAGACACTTTATGCATTAGCTATGGTGATCCTGGGCAAGGTGTTTAACCCAAATTGCCTCGTCAAAAAAAAAAAAAAAAAAAGAATCAGAGTAGAGATGTTATATTTTTTGTATGTGTAGTAGCCAAATCATTCATGACTAAGTTATGTAACTGAGACACTAGTAATTCCAAGTCTATTCCTATGCATGTATGTACCTGCACCCCTACACACACACACACACACACACACACACACACACACGCACACACACACAAATGACAGAGAAAGGTTGTTGTGATGACTGAAGAGATTGATTTTGCCATGCAGTTATTCTGCTACCTAGAAAACATAGCTTCATTGTAATTAAAACTATTCCTCAGCCTTAGAATGCATATTTTCTAAAGTCAGAATGGAATTTATCTCAAACGGTTATTTTTGGTTTCCTTTTATGTTTTATCTTTTATTTTTCTTTTATTTTTCCCTTTTTCATTACTAGAACTTCCAATATATCTTTTATACCACTTGACAATATCTCAAATGGGATGATCTACCCATCAGTATATAGAGGAAATTACATGATAAGAACTATCAAAAATCTAGGATGGGTCATCAAGGGAAACCATGGAATAGCATCCCTTGGAAACTTATGAGAATAGGATTGATGCCTCAAAAGTCACAACACTTTAGGTTTAATCTTACTTAGAAAAAGAAGATTAAATTAGAAGACTTCAAGATGCCCCCTTTCAGTGCAGTAATTTTGAGTTTACTTTGCTGGTGCATTTCTGTGCATGGTCAAACATTTGCAAGTACTGCCCAAGTCCTATTCTACTGACATAGTAAATCCCTTTTCAGCATCACTGAAGAAAGTTTGAAGCTAATATGGTCTGATCCTTGATCTCATCTCTTACTTCTCTTTTCTTTTGTGCAGCAAATATATCTGCTGAAACTCACTGTGACCCAAAATCAGTTTAGAAATCCCAAAGTATGCAACTATTTGCTCTTCACAAATGGTCCAAAAAATTTGTGCCCACAAAGAGGTAGTGCTGGAAGGAATCTCAGAGGTCACCCAGTCCACTGAGGCACAGATAGAGAAATGATTTATCTAGGGTCATACCAAAGTCTTTTTGAGCATTGCAAAGTCATAGATGAGGCAACTGAGGCACAGATAGAGAAATGATTTATCTAGGGTCATACCAAAGTCTTTTTGAGCATTGCAAAGTCATGAAATCCTAAAGGGAATTTTAGTCATTCATACGTTTTTTTCTTTCAGCAAATAGTAATATAAATATTATTTATAAATTATCCTAATAGTGAATGTCCATGTACAAATGCCTCTAACTTTCAAGACTCTATGGGTATTGTCCTTTCCAAACACTATGGTGATTCTACTGGGGAAGAGAGCCAGATCCCTATCTTCACTTTTATTTTTGCTGATTGTTTTCTCTGTGGAAGGAGTGCCATGAGCTTTGGACAGCTAAGAGGAGGATTTTTTCTTCATTAAATGCTTGCTGGTGGGTAGCCATATACAAAGATATACCCACCCATCCCACAAGGGAGACAAACATATGCAAATGTATTAATGCATATGCTTAATTCTGGTTCTAATCTATTGACCATAGATACTAAGGCACTGAGCAAGTAATTAACAAAACAGCTTTGACTAAATATAGTTAGCACTAAATATAGTTGGTTAATTGGTATTTAATATGCTTATTAAATGTCAATTAAGTATCTTTAGCAATGAATTGGTACCTAATTAACTTACTATAGCTATCCTGTTACTTGACATTTGAACAGCTAAATATTCTCTACAAGTTTAATGTTTTAATAAGAAACAAATTATCCATGTATTACTCATGAATTTTTCAGTTAGTTTAATGGGATTTAAATTTATCTCACAACTTGAATATGATTTTTTCTTAAAATCAATTACAATTTCATATCTTAGAACCTCCTGTATAAGCCTAAAGACTTCATAGAATCTAAAAATTGTTCCGGTCTAAAAGTCAGATCTAGGTTCTCATCTCAATTTAACAACTAATCCTGTTAGGTAATCTTGGAAAAATCACTTGGTTTTTCTGTGCCTCAGTTTCCTCATCTGCAAAATCAGATTACTGAAAAATTTGCCACCAGGAAAAGATGAGATATCCCACTCATATTTTGAAATACAAATGCAAGATTAGGAAGTCATTTAAAAATACAACTCAAAGGGGCAGCTAGGTGACACAGTGGATAGAGCAGCAGCCCTGAAGTCAGGAGGACCTGAGTTCAAATCTGATCTCAGACACTTAACACTGACTAGTTGTGTGACTTTGGGCAAGTCACTTAACCCCAATTGCCTCAGGGAAAAAAATACAACTCAAAGAAAACTTTTAAGTTCTAAAGAGAACTTACAACAATTATGGCCACCAACAATGGAAATTATTAGGAAAGCCAGAAAGATCTGTACTTTCTTTTCTTTTTTTTAATTAAAGCTTTTTATTTATAAAACATATGCACGGGTAATTTTTCAACACTGACCCTTACAAAACCTTCTGTTCCAAATTTTCCCATCCTTCCCCTCACCCCCTCTCCTAGATGGGAGGTAACCAAATACATATTAAATATGTTAAAATATATGTTAAAACCATATATATCCATATTTATACAGTTATCTTGCTGCACAAGAAAAATTGGATCGAGAAGGAAAAAGAAACTGAAAAAGAAGACAAAATGCAAGCAATCAAAAACAGAAAGAGTGAAAAATACTATGTTGTAGTCTATACTCAGTTCCCACAGCCCTCTCTCTGAATGTAGATAGCTTTCTTTATCATAAGATTATTGGAACTTATCTGAATCAACTCATTGTTGGAAAGAGCCATGTCCATCAGAATGGATCATTGCATAATCTTGTTGTTGCTATGTACAATGATCTCTTGGTTCTGCTCATTTCACTTAGCATCAATTCATGTAAGTCTCCCCAGGTGTCCCTTAAATCATCCTGCTGATCGTTTCTTATGGAAAAATAATATTCCATAATATTCATATACCATAACTTATTCAGCCATTCTCTAACTAATGGGCATCCACTCAGTTTCCAGTTTCTTGCCAGTACAAAAAAGGCTGCCACAAACATTTTTGCACATGTGGGTTCCTTTTCTTCCTTTAAGATCTCTTTGGGATATAAGCCCAGTAAAAATACTGTTGGGTCAAAGGGTATGCACAGTTTGATAGCTTTTTGAGCCTAGTTCCAAATTGATCTCCAGAACGGTTGGATCCATTCACAGTTCCATCAACAATGTATCAGTGTCCCAATTTTCCCACATTCCCTCCAACATTCATTATTATCTTTTCCTGTCACCTTAGCCAATCTGAGAGGTGTGTAATGGTATCTCAGAATTGTCTTAATTTCCATTTTGCTGATCAATAGCGATTTAGAGCACCTTTTCATAAGACTAGAAATGGTTTTAATTTCTTCATCTGAAAATTGTCTGTTCATATCCTTTGATCATTTATCAATTGGAAAAGGGTTTGAATTTTTATAAATTTGAGTTAATTCTCTCTATATATTTTAGAAATGAAGCCTTTATCAGAACCCTTAAATGTAAAGATGATTTCCCAATTTATTGCTCTCCTTCTAAGCTTGTCTGCATTAGTTTTGTTGGTACAAAAACTTTTCAACTTATTATAATCAAAATTATGTATTTGGTGTTCAATAATGAGTTCCAGTTCTTCTTTGGACAAAAATTCTTTCCTTCTCCACAGATCTGAGGTAAACTAGCTTATGTAATTCTAATTTGCTTATATTATCATTCTTTATGTTTAAATCATGGACCACATTTTGACCTTTTCTTGATATATGGTATTAGGTGTGGGTCAATGCCTAGTTTCCAATTTTCCCAACATTTTTGTCAAATAGTGAATTCTTATCCCAAAAGCTGGGGTCTTTGGGTTTGTCAAAAATTAGATTGCTATAGTTATTAACTATTTTGTCCTGTGAACCTAACCTATTCCCTTGAAAATCTGTTCTTTCACTTGAGAAGCAAGAAATTTAAAAACACAAAACAAACAAACAAAAAAAGAACCTCAAGGGAACTGTGTGGTTCAATGAAGAGAAAACTGCTTTAGTAGTTGGGGGGCCTGGATTCTAGTCTGAAGTTTTTCAGTTATGAGCTGTTTGACCCTAGGTTTGGGTTTCATTTTCCTCATCTATAAAAGTAGGATTTTGGACTAAATGATTTGTAAGGCAGCATCCACAATCTAAAATAAGTTTCTATAATTCTATTGAAGTGTTCTAGAGAATTTATGCTGTTTGCCAACTTAGTAAAAGTCCTTAACTCTGTATATGCATGTACATGTGTGTGTATATGTATGTTTTAAATCTTTTCTTTTGAAAAGGGAAAGAAATTGAGGAATCTTTATATTTTGCTTATTTTTAAAAATCACAATACAGGATAGAAGAAATTATCTAATAGAATCAAGACAAAAAAAAAATCTGAGTCAGTCAGTCAGTCAGTCAACAAGTATTTAATGGAGACTTGCTATGTGCTCAGTACTGTACTAAGTACCAGGGTACAAAAAAAGGCAAAAACATGGTTTCTGCCCTCAAGGAGCTCACATTCTAAAGGGGAATGAGATTAACATGAAAATAATGTATAGTGTATAGTCAGTGTACATGGAGATAATCCCAAATGAAAGGCACTAGCATTGAAGTTAAGAAAATCAAAATCATTGCCAAGAAGTTGGCTGGAAAAATGTGCTAACACATTGTGGTATTCTTTCTCTAAGGATTGGATCAGGACCTTCCAAAGCAACAATAGTATCTCATGCTGTATAGCCTTGCTTTTTACATGTCCCCATATGGAGATTTGTAACTGAATGTGTGTGTGTATGTGTGTGTGTGAAATTATGATTTATTATTAGTAAATGTTTGATTTTATATATCTACATATCTGGGGTCATGTAAAAAATTCTCAGATGAAAAGGATTGGGACTGGACAAAGTTAAAGAAGCCCCACTCTATAAGATAGAAAGGAACATGAGCAGGTATAGGGATTTGTGTATTTGTTTGTAGACCAAATCTGTGATTTCATTGATGTAGGGGATAAGGAAACTCCCCCTACCATGACGGATCTTTAATATTTGTAATGTATAATTTCACTGAGTTGTGTGACTGGCAGGTTACTTGTTTTCTGCCCATCCTGTTAAGGTTCAATAAAATATGGGCTGACACTACTTCTTCCAGACGTGTCAGCAGCACCAGGACTTGGACCCAACTGTTTGAGTCTCCAAGGTCATCCCTTTATCTGCTACATCACAGTGTCTCACAGGTGTTAATAAGCATCAGAAATTCTGTTACTGGCCCCAAGAGGAAGATACCCATTATGGTGGCTGGTAACTCCCTGCTGAGGAATATGGAAGTGGTGGTAATACGTAAACCTGACATGACCAATGGGGAGATGTGCTAATTTCCTGAAGTGTGTATCTGGGACATAAGAGAAAACCTGCTGAGACTAATCAAACTTGTTAACTACTAACCATTACTGTTTAGTCACATGGGGACAAATGAAATGGCTAGAGGTAACCTGGAATATCCCTAGAGACTAAAGTCCTGGACTGAAAATCGAGGGATATGGGGAGGTACAATGATATTTTCACCTCTTCTTCCAATTTGAAACTTCAGGACAGTACTAACTAAAGAGCTGGCTACATGCATGGTGATGCATTATAGCACTAAGTCCCTGGAAACTAGCAATGACTATAAATACTGTTTGATAAATAGTACTTGACTTTGATTTTTGTCTTTCCTTCTAACTTCTTTGGATCTCAGTTTCTTCATCTGTAAGATGCAGGGATTTTAACAAGCAGTTGATTGCTTAGCACAGTGCTTGCCACATAGTTGGTATTTAATAAATGTTCAGATTGATTGTTTATTAAGATCCTTTCTTTCCCGTTCTAAATCTATAATCTCTAGGATCTGAGCAGGGACAGCTTCAGGTTATGTACACAGATCATGCCATGAAGATAGGAAAGAATTTGCCAATCTGATTGTGAGCCTTCCAAACTGAAAGTAGAAGAAAGAAAAATACTCCAATAAACCTGCAAAAGTAGATCTCATGGAGAATATGAGGTAACAGAAAGATAAATGATAGTGGAAGAAATACCAAGTATTTCATAGAGGGAAATGGATGGGAAACACATTGGGAACAAAATTATAACCTCAGATGCCTGCAGGCCAATCATAGAGTCTGGGTAATAATCAAAGTAAATTTGAGATTTTAGCAAAAGAACTTGAATGGTATCATTAAGACCTGGTGGAATGAGATTTGTGACTGGACTATTTGGGAAGAAAAGAAAGGTCTATGTTTTTGTTAATGTAAGGCACCCCCTCCATCAAAATAGATCACAATTGTTCTCATTCTTTTTTGTAAGTCCTAGGAAATTGCCCAAGATACTTTTATTGCTTAGTCTTTGCAAAGATAGTAGAGTTCTTTGCCATTTTCTTCCCGAGAGCATTTTATAAATGAGGAACTGAGGCAGACAGGGTTAAGTTATTTGCCCAGTCACCAGTTAGTTTATAAGGCCAGATTTGAACTCAGATTTTCCCGACTTCAGACCTGGTGCTACCTAGCTACTAAAGGACAGAGAGGATAATTGACTTGCCCAGAGTCACACAGCTGGTAAATAAATATCAAAGACAGGATTTGAATCTTGCTGCTTCTGACTCCAAGAATAATATTCTATCTGACATATCAAGCTGCATCTGTTTAGAATAGGAGAGTGGAAGAGTAGGCATTTAACAAAGAGAAATATCTGATAGCAAGATAGTAAATAAACATTTTAGAACCAGTGTATTTGTGTAAGTACGTGTAGATTTGCATATGAGAGGCCTTCCTGGACTGCCTGGCCCCCCAAATTACCTTATATCTATTTTGAATATATTTTATACAAAATACTTGAGGATAGGGACTGTTGGATTTTTGTTGGTGTAGCTCTAGAGCCTTGAACAGTGCCTGGCACATTTGGATATCACTTTTTTATTTAATAAAATATTTGTTATTATCCACAAATATACATGCAGATCTGGGGGAGGGAGAGAGAAAGGGGGAGAGAGGGGGGAAGAGAGAGAGAGAGAGAGAGAGAGAGAGAGAGAGAGAGAGAGAGAGAGGGAGAGAGGAAGAGAGAGAGAAAAAAGAGAGATTCCTGCCTGGAAATCCATATGTCTGAAGAGGAAAGCAATTTGAAGGGCATTTACATAGGTACAAAAAGAGAAATAATCCTGTCTTTCTGATAAATTCTTGAGTTATCTAGCTGATCATTTATTGCTTCTGAAAATAGAGGAACTGCTCATTTGAATCTAATTCTGCCCAAGAAATAGAAAATTAAAAATGGTGGGAACTTTTTGAAAAAGTGACCTTGTTATCTTCAGTTTTGAGAAATTCAAGGAAAGAAAATAATGCACATAGGTACTAGAATAGTTGTTTGCCCCTCCTCAAAGTAATAGGATTACATGGCATAAGACTAAAGTAAATGATACTTCAGGAAGAATGGAAGACAATAGTTAAGCTCTAACAATAAAAACATGTGCTCAAAGAAAGCAATAGCTTCACAGGGAATTCTCTAATGAACTTGTCTGGGGGAAAAAGAATATATATATGGAATAAGGAATAATAAAATGGGAAATATACCATCAAGGAAGAATATACTAAAAATATCATGGACCTAAAGAATACTACAAGAAATCATAAAGCGTAGAATGAATTAAAACTTATAAAACATGCTAAGTACAATTTTAAAAACCCCCTAAATATGTGTTTGTGGTCATAGTTTCTGCAAAACTATCGGGGCAAAGATAATGCCATGTTCTTAGAAGATAATAGAGAAAAAATAGAAATTTTATCACTGTATCTCAGTATTTAAAGAGCAGAAAACATAGTTAAAAGGAATACGAAACTCAAGGTGTCTGAGCCAGGACTGAGGGAACATATTGAAACTCGGTATTTTCAGGTCTCAGCGACCTGAGCTTTTGAAAGACATTGAAGATGATGGTGCTGAGCCAATGTTAGTAATATTAGAGGAATCATGGAGAAGGGAAGACAATGTGGAAATCAAAAATGAATAAATGTTGCTCTGATATATAAAAAAGAAGGAAAATCACAGATTCTGCAATATAGAAAGTATGGAGGATTAAAGAAGCTATATTCATTTAAACAATTTAATACTTGTTTAAGAAAAAAGATCAATAATTAAACATACTACATAATATACAGACCAAATACACATCAATAGCACATTGTTGGATAGATTTAAAGAACCCCAGTTACTGGGGAAAAGAGTCACTATTTAATAAACCAAAACAAAACATAACAAAAAACCTACTGGTAAACCTGGATAGCAATCTAGCAAAAAATAGATTTACCTTATACTAAGTAACAACTAAACTCCAAATAGATATATGATGTGGATATAAAAGATTATATTTTAAACCAATTAGGAGAGATAAGAAGAAATTATCTTTTGGATTCATGGATAGAGAGAGAGAAATAGTTCATGAATGAATTAAGTGATAGAACAAAATTTATAAGATAATAACTCAAATTTTTCAAGAGCCATTCCCCAATAGATAAGTGTCAAAGAACACAAGCCGGAAGCTTTCAAAGGAAGAAATGCTTGCCATCAACAACTATTTGGGGAAAAAAATCCAAATTACTAATAATTCCAGAAATACTGATTAAAGCAGTTTTGAGGTATTACCTCAAACCTATCGTATTGGAAAAAGGTAACAAAAGAGGAAAATGATAAATGTTGGTGAGGCCATGGTAAAATGGCCCTTTGTCATTGTTTGCAGAACTGAGACTTGATCTAGTGATTCTGGAAAGCAATTTGGACTTGCCCTCAAGGATACTAAAATGTACATACCTTTTACTTCAGTTATACTATAACTAGGATAGACCCTCAAACAAATTAAAGAAAAAGGAAAAGACTTTTCTGTTGTTGTTTAGTCTTTTATTGTGTCTGACTTTATGACCCAGTTTTGGAGTTTTCTTCTCTTTATGTGCTCTACAATCAGGTCAGATTGACCACTTGCTATTTTGCCTACATGCATTTGCACAGATGGTCCCTCAAGCTTGGAATGGTCTCCCTGGCTCCCTACACCTCCTGGAATATCTCTCTTCAAGTTTAAGCCCAAGATAAAAGCTCCGTGGATTCCACAGAATGGGCTTCTTCCCTTTTACTTCATTATTTTACAAATAATCTTTCTGAATGCACAAATCTAATTATGCTATTTCCCCGATCAAAACTCTTTTGTTTCTTCAGTTTTTAAATTTAAATTTATTTTTAATTTATGAAATAAAACAACCTTTCCATAACATAGTATAATACAAGACTTGCACATAAAGCATCAAATCTGTTTTGTTCAACTTATTATTCCTTTTAAATATATGACAGTTATGTAAATTTCTATTTTTTTCCCTCTCCTCCCTCTGCCCTATAGATCATCAGATGCAAATAGGTATGTAATATATATATATATATGTATATATATATGCATATATATATGTAAAATTATTCTCTATATATTTCTATTTATCAGTTCTTTCTCTGGATATAGATAGTGTCTTTCTTCATATGTCCTTTATAGTTAATTTTGGTCTTTATAATAGCCAGATTGACTTATTTGTTCAAAGTCATTTAAAAAACAGTATTGCTATTACTATATATCAAGTTCTCTTGGTTCTGCTCATTTTAGTCTTCAATATTTCATGCAAGTCTTTCCATGTTTTTCTAAGATCACTGAATTCATCATGTCTTACAAATTATTCCATCACAATCATAAACTATCTAAACTATTCAGTGATTTCTTGTTGTTTAAAGTCCATCCCCCCCAAATCCTATAGATTAATATTTAAGGCCTTCCAAAGTCTTGCTTCTACCTTACTTTTCAGTCATATTTCACATAGTGTATCTTTTTAGCATTCCAAACAAACTGGACTGAGACTGATGTACCATCTTTGGCCTCCATGAACTCACATAGACTATTCTTTCAGAATCAGTTTTCTCTTTCTCTTCTTTAGTCCCCCTCATTGAAAGTGTTCTCTCTCTCTTCAAATTTTCCTATATCATTTAGTTTCTTTTTTTAAATTATAACTTTTTATTTTCAAAATATATACATGGATAATTTTTGACATTTACCCCTACAAAACCCTAATTTCTATTTTTTCCCTTTCTTCCCCCCTTCTCCCCAATATATATTAAACATGTGCAATTCCTCTATACATATTTCCACAAATATCATGCTGCACAAGAAAAATTACATCAAAAAGGGAAAAAAATGAAAAAGAAAACAAAATGCAAGCAAACAACAACAAAAAGAGTGAAAATAATATTCTGTGGTCCACACTCAGTTCCACTGTCCCCTATCTGAGTGCAGATGGTTTTTAAACACAAGACCATTGGAACAGGTCTGAATCACCTCATTATTGAAAAGAGCCATGTCCATTAGAATTGATCATCATATAGTCTTATTGTTGCCGTGTACAATGATCTCCTGGTTCTGCTCGTATCACTCAGCAGGTCTCTCCAGGCCTCTCTGAAATTGTCCTGCTGGTCGTTTCTAATAGAGCAATAATATTCCATGACATTCATATACCATAACTTATTCAGCCATTTTCCAATTGATGGGCATCCATTCAGTTTCCAGTTTCTAGCCACTACAAAAAGAGCTGCTACAAACATTCTTGCACATGTGGGTCCCTTTCCCTCCTTTAAAATCTCTTTGGGATAAAACCGCAGTAGAAACACTGCTGGGTCAAAGAGTATACACAGTTTGATAGTCCTTTGGGCATCATTTAGTTTCAATATGTCTTTGGCTTCCACTAGTCCTAAGTTGCATTTTACTTATCTCTGCATGTCCTATTCTCTTTAATAAAAGATAAGCTTAAAGGGAATTAAAATGTTTTTTGTTCTTGTAATTCTAGAGCCCAGTCCTATCATTTGTATACGATGAGTGCATAATAAGTGTTTTATATTTAGGAATGATTAAAACTTACAATATAATGTTTTATAATTTACAAAGCATTTTCACACACATCATTTTACTTGATTCTCATAACAATTCAGATAAAAGATAGAAAAGTTAAATGACTGAACCAAAGTCACATAGCTGTAAGACCTTCTGACTCCACATCTAGCATCCTTTCTGTTGGAAAATGTTGTCAAGTATATTGCTCAGGGGATTCCAGCTTCTATGATCTTTTTCACTTCTAAAATTTATTTAATTTGACAAGGTCCTGGGCCCTACTAGCCAAGTGTAGTACATCATGAAGGTCTATTGTGGTGAAAGGGCAAATATACATTTTTTGCACTCACCAAATCACAATAGAATCCCATGATATGTTGGACTGGTGGAGGTGAAACTGCCCCACTTGGCTTTACTTCTGCCTCATTAAGTTGGGAGCACCTTGTAAGTAGGGACATTTTTTTTTTGCCTTTTTTTTCTCTCCCAATGCTTAGCACATGGCAGGTTCTTGATAGATACATGTTGACTTCCTGACTTTGCAATTCTTCAACATCCCATTTGCTTTATTCTCATGAACAAGTCATATAGAATTAGAGAATGTTTCATCCTATTCTATTCTTATTTACTGTTATTATTTATGTTAATTTCATTAAATAACAACATCTGACCTACTGTTCAGGATTTGTTAGTTTGTGGGCCTTGCTCTATCATTTAAGGTCAGTAGAGTTTGTTTTATAATTTATCTTTATGTCTTAGGTGAATATAAGATTTTTTTTTTTACATGGGGAATTTTCAGTATTGGGAACTTGTGATAATGATGATAGACATTATTAGGCAATAGGTGACTTGTCTAACATTTATTAATTATTTCAGTGGGGTTCAAATAGAAATGATCTTGAGGTTCCTCACTATCTGACTATTATTGTTGATATTTCTTATTCACCAGTCCTATAATCTAGAAAATTGCATTATAGGCGGAGCCAAGATGGTGGAATGAAAAGGTGACTCTCTGTGTCCTCCTCCGATCTTCTCTCAAATCAACAATAAAATAAGCCTCTGAACTGATCTTCAAGTCAACGAATCCAGAAATATTTGGATACTGCTTGCAGATATCTCTGAAAAACTTCACATCAGGTTTGTCTAACTCGGACAGAGGGATAAACAGAGGACTCCGGTGTCAGAGAACTCTGGTGTAGGCCGGAAGTGAGGGTGGGACTCAGCTCAGCTCAGCTCATCGTGGCAGAAACTCCAAACTCCAAACTCCAAATTCCAAATACCTGGAGTTTATCTGAGGCACTCCAGACACTCTGCCCTGATTGGGGGCAGGTGTTCTGGCATACTTGCCTTATTTAAGGAGTAATTCGGACTTAGTCCTAGCCCCCACCTGCCCAGCACCTTAAGTTAATTCGCCAAAGTGCCTCAGGGCAAAGATCTTCAGCTGATGTTTCAGCCGCTGTTTTTTTTTTTTCCCTACCTTAAAGAGATATCCATGCTGTCTAAAAAAAATGAAGAAGCAAAAGAGAGCTTTCACCATAGACAGCTTTTATCAAGAGAAAGAAGTGATGACTCCAGATCCTGAGGTTCCTTTAGACAAAACTCCAAAGGAAGTTATTAAGGACCATCACTGGTCCCCTTTTCAAAAGGCCTTTCTGGAAGATTGCTTAAAGAACCTAATAAAAGAGCTGGAGGATAAATGGGAAAATAAATTGAAATCAGTCCAAGAAGGATACAATATCTTGCAAGAAGGATATGATGCCCTGCAAAAGAGATATGAAAATGACACCAATTTATTGAAAAATAAAATTAGTGAAGTGGAAAAAGAGTGCAATGAACAAAAAAATCAATTGGCCAGTTACAAAAGGAGCTTAAAAAGGTAACTGAAGAAAACAACACTTTAAAAATAAGAATTGAACAAATGCAAGTGAATGACTCACTAAGACTTGAAGAATCAGTCAAACAACAAAAAAATGAAAAATTAGAAGAAAATATAAAATATCTCTTAGGAAAAACAACTGACTTGGAAAATAGATCTAGGAGAGACAATCTAAGGATTATTGGGCTCCCTGAAAGCCATGATGAAAAAAAGAATCTAAACACTATCTTCCAGGAAATCCTGAAAGAAAACTGCCCTGAGATTGTAGAATCAAAGGGCAAAATCACCATTGAAAGAATTCACCGATCACCTCCTGAAAGAGACCCCAAAATTAAAACCCCAAGGAATATTGTGGCTAAATTTCAGGACTATAGCACCAAGGAAAAGATTCTGCTAGCAGCTAGAAAGAAACAATTCAAATACCGAGGACCAATAATTAGAATCACACACGATCTGTCAGCCTCCACATTGAAGGATCGAAGGGCCTGGAACCAGATATTCCGAAGGGCAAAGGAACTTGGATTACAGCCAAGAATAACCTATTTAGCTAGAATGAGCATTATCCTCCAGGGAAGAAGATGGTCATTCAATGATATCGGTGAATTTCACCTATTTCTAATGAAAAGACCAGATCTGAACAAGAAATTCGACATCCAAACACAGAACTCAAGAGATGCATAAAATGGTAAAAAGGAAAGGATTCTTGAGAACTTTATTTCTACTAGGGGGATACTTAAAGTTTGGGGGTATAATTAACTAGATGTTACTTTGATAATATGAAAAAGAGAACTAGAGGGGGAAAGGTTGTCATACTGGGGAAAAGAGGGGAAAAGTGGTAAAAGAAGATCTAAAAAAAAGGAGGTAAAAACAAGGTAAAATCTCTTGAAGAGGCAAAGAAAACCTAATATAATTGAGAGAAAGAGGAGAGGGAGATGAGCATTGTGTAAATCTTACTCTCATCAGGTTGGGCTCTAAAAGTGTATATCA
>JAJPUD010000828.1:58182-162252 GCA_023553655.1 Myrmecobius fasciatus
TTTGCAGCTTAAATACAAAAAAGAAAAACTTGGAAACTAAATCCCCAAGCCTGGCGGTCTCTGGAAAATGAATTCCACAGGCACCAACTCCAAGATGTTTTATCAAATGTACTTTAGTCCTGTAGGTGATGCATTGTTCCTTGGAGTCATTAACAGCAACTGAGAGGACTGTAAGGTAGCTTAGCTTCCAAGGAGAGCATATTGTCCTCACCTCCATTTTCCCTGCAATATTTGGTGATTGTTAAATCTCCCTTTTCCCACAGGCTGCCATGAGGTGGGATCTCTTTCTGCCTTTGTCGCTGTTGTCATTATTGTTGTCGTGGGCTAAGGATGCTGAGTACAGGGCAGGACGACACAACCCTCTCCTAGCAGAGCAGAAAAAAAGAACTATACAAGCTAGAGTGACAAAAAAAACAAAAACAAAAACTGATTGATCCCGAGGCTTGCCCACCTTTTGTCACAGTGACCTGGAAAGCACAGCTGCCTGTGACATGTTTGAAAAGAATTTAGATGGTTTCTAAAAGACCTGACATTTATTCCTTATATTTTTTTTAAGTAAGTAATGGCAGCAGAGAGATCCTTTTACTTTAATGGTGTGGAGAGCTCAGCAGACTCTCCTGAAAGGGGCAGAATATTAAAGAAAACAGTCAGAGTTTTGATTTCTACTTTATTTAAAAAGCACTTATTAAGCACCTACTGTGCACCTGAACTTCCTTGTGCAAGCTGTTGTGGATTGGGATGGCCATTTTCCAGGAAGCTTCAGAGGACCCTTAGAAATTCTATTTTGCCCTTCCCCCAAAGCCTGCTCTCTTTGGGAGAATACTTAGAAAGGAACTGGAGAGCAAAAGCATTTGATTAGAGGTGTTATACAATCAAAAGACTATTGGATTCGAAACTGGATTATCTGTTTTCAAATCCTGGTTCTGCAGATTATTACCTATATGATCTGGACAAGACTGAACCTTTCTGGGCCCTTTTTTCCCTCATTCATAAAATGAGAGGATGTGGATTAAGTGATGTTCAAGAATCCTTAGAGATTGAAATCTTTGTTCCTTTTGGTTGTTGCTTTAATGTAGAAGATGTGGAAGAACAATGAAAATGAAGGGAACAGCTAAGAAGGGGAGGATAGCCTAGCAAAATTCATCAGTGGAGCCTGAGCACTGGCTCTCAGGTTGTGCTTGCTGCCTGTCAATAGTTTTTCTATTGCCTAAACAGTGGTTATGGTAGACATGTCTTTACAGAGAACTGTCATTCTTCCCAGGAAGGGAAGGTAGACTCCATCCTTAGTACCTTAGCTTCCATGATCAAATATAAAATGCACTATTTGGCATTCAAAGCCCTTTATAAAGTCATCTCCTCCTAATTTTCCAGTTTTCTTATACCATATCCCAGTGACATTGGACTCCTGGTTGTTCCAAGAACAAGACACTCCATCTCTTACTTTGGAAGACTCTCTGGCTGTTCCCCATTCTTAGAATGTTTTCCCTCCTTCATTCCAACTAATCCCTGGATTCCTTTAAGTTCCAATTAAAATCGCACATTCTATAGGAAACTTTCCTAAGTAGCTCTTAATTCCAGTGCTTTCTTTTCATTTTCTCCTATTTGCCTGTATTGTATATATTTGTTTAATGTATCTCCCTTGTTAGATAATGGTTCCTTCGAGGACAAAAACTGTCTTTTGCCTCTTTTTTTGTAGAGTGGATGCTATATGTCAGCATAAAGGCTGTCATATAGGAGCCTCTTAATAAATGTTTATTGAATAAATTAATGAACATCTGAATCCAGTTTTCTAAGTGTTAGTCTGAGTAAACTACTTGTATCCTTTGGTAAAACATATTCCCTTTTTTGTAGTTCTATTATATCATCCAAGTTACTTTAATAATAAGAATTATGTATATCAACGCTTTAGATTCATACAGCTCTTTACCATTTATAAGATACTTTTCTCAAAACAATCCTGTCTGGTGGGCAAATACTTTTATTCCCATTTCACAGGTGATGAAACTGACAGAAAGGTTAAGTGACTTGCATGTGGTCATACAACCACCCATCAAGTATCAGACTTAGGTCTCAAAACTCATGTCTTTCAGCTTCAGAACCAGTAGAAGTGTCTAGTGTGTGTGTGTGTGGGTGCAGGAAATGGATGACCTAAGTGGTCTTTTCCAGTCTTGCTATGAGCAACTAAGGAATAACCTTCCCTTTATATCGAATAGGATGATTTCTTTTCCCACTTGCAGCATTACAAATTGCAGCAGTTGAACCTAATGCATCTTTATAGAAAAGCACATTTTATTTTAAGGATTTATTTTGAACATGAGATTCATTTTTTTTTCCATCCACCCCCAATTTTTGGTAGCACTTACACCGATAACAGTAATGAGCAGACCAGCAGATGTCACTGTAGCTCTGTTCATTCATCTTTCCTTTTGATGGAATTGTAGTCATTTCCTTTTGGGCTCAGCCGATCACATTTCTTATTTAATCAAAGCATAATGCATCATAACATTTGTAATTCATGTTGTTGTTATTCTTCCATTGTGTTGCTGAAATGGATACCTATCTTTGCAAACAGAGATGCAAGCTAAGGAGTAACCCCGACACCATCAGTGAAGTGGGGAGATCAAAAGGCTTCGCTGGAGAGGAGTGATAAGCAGCATGGACAAAAGAGGAAGTCTGTTCAGGGGAGGGCATATGCACACTCTGATTCCCTGTTTTGATGAAAAAAAAATCTTGTGATTAAAGACAGCAATCTTCTGTCTATTCTCAAGACTGGTTTCAGGAAACTTTAACTGGGGGTTGGGAAAACATCATTGTGAGTATGAGAAGGAGGGCAAGGAGGAAGAAGAAAAAAGAACATGGAATCTGGGATAGATAGTGAGTTAGCTCCTAAGGAAGGAGTCCCACATGTTCAATAACTCCATCAAATAAATCTTTAGGTAACGAGGAAGATCTCACATTATCTGTAGGTTCTGAGGTATTGATGAATATGTCAGGTTTCTTGGAGGCAGCCATGTTTGTGGTGGAATGGCTGGCCATAAGATGATGGAAAAGGGATTGTTTGCTATCCTTCAGTAAAATAACAAGAATAATGCTTTAGATTTGCTAAGAGTTTTAGACACACACATATATTATCTTGTTTGATCCTCAAAACAATCCTGCAAAGTAGTTATTATTATTATGATTATGCCCATTTTATAGATGAGGAAGCAGAAACACAGAGTTGTTAAATGACTTGTCCACCATCACAAAGCTAGTAAGTGTCTAAGGCCAAATTTGAACTCAGATTTTTTTGACTCAATTCTGGCTCTTCCAATAGCTGCCTCTTGAAAATACATAGTTTTTGAGTTGAAATTTAATAGAACTTCCTTTTAGACTCAAGGTCAACATTTTCCTTAGTAGAAGGCTTTCTTCCTTTACTCAGTGGTAATGCCTACACATAGAGCCAATGCCAAAATTTGCTTTACCTAAAAGTGAAATCATTCACTGGTACAAACAATTCAAGAGTGAATTCAATCACACTAAGAAAACATCATATGGAGCCAAAAGGTCTGGGTTCCAATTCTAATTTTGACACTTGCAAACTGTATATTCTTAAGGAAGTACAGTTTCTATGTGTCTCAGTTTCTTTATCTGTTAAATACTACCAATGACTCTGGAAGAGAGAGTGAGACTGATGACTTTGCACAGCTCTGCCTCACTTAAATCCAATCCAATTCACTAGTTATACCTGATGTCTACCAAGCTTGTTAATGTTTATAAAATACTTCCCAAATATTTCAGATGAAAAAAATACTGAGATAAATTACTATTCTACTATTTAATATTTTGTGGTACATTGCCCAGGTGAATAAAGTATCTAGGAGTTTTTTTTTTTCAAATAATTGTGCTGGAACATAAGCTTGTATTTCATAGCCTCAATGAAAATATCTTCTGTGCAACTCTGGAATAATATGGATCTATTCTATTCTCATGTGATTTTGATTATTTTGCTAGCTTTTTACATTTTGAGAACTTTTCATCAGTCACACCTTGGAAACTATATATATTCTGTATAGTGGCTTCTGTTAAATGTGTTCTTCACTTTTTATGGATCAATGTTATGTTGGAGCAACTATGAGTAATTGTTCTATCTGTGACAGTGATCCAATTTCAATACAGTTTATTTGTTGAATTTTTAAGGATATTTTGAGATCTGTATTTGTAATATGGTGATTTGTCATCTGTTAGTTTATGAAATTTTATGATCTTATGATGTACAATTCTAACCACCAAACCATGTCTTTTTGGTATTAGGTAGGTGTTAAATTTTTGCAGGCTACAGTAATGCACTACACATTTCCTACCATGTCGTTGCATGATCTACATCAGTCACCAAATCTGGTTTCCTTGATGATGACCCAGCTGTCATTTCTGGTAGCAATGATCTGGTCCTGAATTGCCATCATAAATCCCTATGTTTCCATAAATAAATCCACGTGATTCAACCATTTGTTTGACTCATCTCTTTCAGCATACTGTTGGCTGAGGGTACGTGAATGTCCTAATTGTAGAGCCCTTTGATTTTACTCTGGGATCTTAGCTGTTTCATGAGCTCTATCTGGAGATAAACCACTTTCTGTTACAATTAAATGATGGCTACCTACTTGTCAGACTTTATTATTGCTCAATGAATTTTTGTCTCAGTGTTCTTAAATTATTTCTGTAAACTTTTAACTCAATTATCACATATTCTGTGATTCCTCTTCCTCCTTTTTAGTGAGGGAGTATTAACCTTTCTTTCATTACTTTAGGGTAATGGGACAGTTATTTCATTGGCATTTTAAGGCTTTTTTGTGAGGGTACTGTCCAAGTTTTTTTGGTTGGTTTATCATTCCAAAAATGTATGTTGAGATTTAAAATTCTCTTCCCATTCAGTTTTGATTTCAGGATACCAGTAAGTTTCTTAAGATATTCAGCCACAGTTTTATCCCTAAGAGGCTTACTCTTCATGTCTTACCTGGGGGAGACTAATGTATTTGTATGTATCAATCACTTCACCAATTGGTTCCATTTGGTTTTCAGATTCAAGCTTGAAGCTTTCAGAATCTATACTTCCTCAGTACCTATTAAAAAGTCTACTTATTGTGTTCTAATAATGTTTTGATATCGGTAGAAAAAATTTCCATGAGATGATGTAGTTTTTAAATTGATTTTCATTGGAGCCATATAACTTAATGTCAGCTATATACACTGAGTGATTAATGCAATGTTTTGGTATGATTCACCTCTGCCAGGCCTACACAGATTCTATAGTAGTCTCTGGACACACAGTGTTCCTGTTGAACAATTCCCTGGCCATCTTTCTTTTATTTTGATCCTTCTTCCCTCTTCCCAGTTCCCTCAACATGGATTGTGTTTTGATTGTTATTATTATTATCTCATTATCCCATCTTTTTTATTACATGGCATTGTCCTATTATCATTTTATATTTATTGTTCTCTGGACTATTGAATGAAATACATTCACAGTTGAATGAAATACCTTTTTTGTTGTTGACAAATATTAGGATGTGAGGCTATCTTTGTAGATTCGCTAAAATCATCCCGGGTACAATTCCAGGAGCAAACAAGACAATTGGGATGATATGTGCCTCATTTTGTTCCCACATGATTTTAATTTCCTCTACTGGGTCTCTATATTTTGAAAGCTTTTCATTTCATGTAACTTGGAAATTATTCATGGTATGCAAACATGTATTAAAAATTCTTCCTTTGAGGCTCAGCTCAAGTGCCACCTCATCCATGAAGTCTTCCCTAATCCCTCCAGATGTTTCTTCTTTTATCAAATTGTCTTGAAGTATACTTATTTATGTACATGTTGTATCATCCTTCCAAAATACCAGCAAAATTAGTTTCTTTAAGAATGCAGACCAATTTGTCTATGTTTTTGTGCCCCCAACAACAATTTTGATTCTAGTAAAAGGAATAAGGGCAAACATGAACTTTTTACAGTACAGCAGCCATTGGTAGTACTTCATCAAATCTCAGCAGTGGAAAAGGTAGGTTGATGAGCCTTTTAAATAATGTATTACTCACCCCCAAATGGGAAACACACAGACACATATACCAAATCACGCTAATTTTTTTTCTGAACTCCAAAAAAATGACCAGTCACATTGGATCATAAATCATGGTTCTGGAATTGGGGATCTTAGAAACCATCTATCTATTCTCTTTGTTTTGTGAAGGTGAAAATAGAGGCATGGAAAATAGAGGCCTAAAGTTATATTAATAGTACAGTTAGGATCTGAAACCAAGATTTCTGATTCCATATGGTTCTCAGTTTCCTAATATGGAAATAAAAGTATTGGACTAAATCATTTCCAAGATGATCTCCTTCCAACTCATAATGGATGAATTTAAGATTTATCAGATCATGAATCTGAAAGGGAATTAAGAAGCCATCCAGATTATTCCTCTGCCTTTGGACAAGATTGTTATTAGTTGTATTATATCTTCAAACTAACCAAAACCTGGAGTCCATATGAACACTCCCACATCATCTCTGCATAATGGAGTGGCAGAGAATGTTTCAGAGACAGGCTTCCAATGGCATTATACAATGGCAAATTATTACTGAATTTCATTCCTAAGTAGGCTTGCTGAGAGGAAAAGATATTGGGAAAATGGAAAAAAAAAGATTATGTCCTTTGCCAAACAGAGATTAAAGGTAGAACCCCTGTAGCATCATCTTTAGACCAATAGGAGAAGAATGCCAAGAAGTAGCAAAGTATGAGATTTAGATGGATCAGTTCTTATATTGGATTTTATTTCTGTTTTTTTCTTATATTTAAGAGGTAGCCGGCCCTGAGAGTGGATACAGAGTTACTCAGTGTCAGGAAGATCTGGGTTTAAGTCTTACTTCTGACACATGCTGGCTCTGTGACCCTGGGCTGGTCATTTAACTTCTCAGTTTCCAAGACAACTCTCTAAGAATATAAGTTGCAGAGCTATTGCCCATCTGTAGTGGTAGAGGGAGTTTCTCCCTGGTGAAATCTCTGCTTCAGACAAAATAAGAAAGAAAAACTACCAGCAAAGTCTTACAACATTATGGGTTATGTCAAATAATGGTCACATAGAGTAGTCAAGACAGGAAGCATTAATAAGTGTCCCTTATGTGCTAGGCTCTGTTTTAAGCTCTGGAGATAAAAAGAAAGCTTAAAAAAACACTCCCTGTCTTAAGAAGTTCAAAGTATAATGGAAGAAAGAATGTGTAAACAACCATGTGAAAATAAGATGCATATATACAGGATACGTTGAGGATTCCCAGAGAGAAAGTTCTAAGATTAAGCTGGAATGGGAAATGCTTCTTGCAGAAAGTAGGATTTTAGCTAGAACATGAGGGGAGTCAGGAAAGCTAGGAGGTGGAAATGAGAAAGGGGAGTATCTCAGGCTTAGAAAATGATTGTATTTGCATCGATCTAGGGGATTGCACATACCTCGCCTTCCAATCTCTGTGCCTTTATTCATGCTGCTCCCCATGCCAAGCCTCTATTTCTTGAATACTAATTAATACTTTAACTTTTCCAGGAAGCTTCCCAGGAGATGCTTAGTGAACAACAACTTTTTCAACTTCTTAATTCGCTTAGGACTTTGCACGTCTGTTATACATTTCAATCAATAAATTAGAATATATCAATTTATATTATAGTTTCATAGATAGATTATATCCCTTTACTAGGCTGTGAACTCCATGAGGGCAGGGAGATAGTCTTTAAGACATGGTGGTCTATCTAGGATAGGAGGATTTACCCAGGGTTAATATGCAGGTAGGGAAGGGCAGGGCAAGAGAATAAGTATTTATTAAGTGCCTATTATATGCCAGTGGACAGCTGGTAGCACAGTGGAGAGTGGACTGGCATCAAGAAAACCTGAGTTCTAATGCAGGCTCATGCACTTACTAACTGTGTGACCCTTGGCAAGTCATTTAACTGTTTGCTTCAGTTTCTTCATCTGTAAAATGAACATGGCAAAGCACTCCATGTCTTTGCCAAGAAAACACAAATTGGGTCATAAAGAGTTGGACATAACTAAAATGACTGAACAACAACAACTATATGTCAGACATTTTGCTAATGGATACTTATTAATGCTTCTTATCTTGACTTCTCTATGTGACCGTTAATTGTTATATCCCTAATGTTCTTCATTTTAAAAATTATTGTTTTGTATTTTTCAAAATAAATGTAAAAATACTTTTTAACATTCACCCTTGCAAAACCTTGTGTTCCAAATTTTTCTCCCTCTCTCCTCCCCTCCCCCTCTCTTGGACAGCAAGTAATCCAATATAGTTTAAACATATGCAATTCTTCTAAACATTTCCCCACATTTATCATGCTGCACAAGGAAAATCAGACCAAAAGAGGGAAAATGAAAAAAAATACCACAAGAAAACAAACTATAAACAAAAAAAATACTATGCTGTGATCCACATTTAGTCTCCAGAGTCTTCTCTCTGGATGCCGATTCTCTCTTTTGGAATTGCCTTGAATCACCTCATTGTTGAAAAGAGCCAAGTCCATCACATCACATACTCTTGTTGCTGTGTACAGTGTTTTCTTGGGTCTATTCACCTCACTTAGCATCAATTTGTGTAAGTTTTTCCAGGATTTTCTGAAATCAGCCTGCACAGCATTTCTTATAGAATATTCCGTTACATTCTTATACTATAACTTATTCAGCCATTTCCCGACTGATCCATTCAGTTTCTAGTTCCTTGCCCTTGCCAAAAAGGGCTGCTAAGAACATTTTTGTACATGTGGTTTGTTGTCCCTTTTTTAATGATCTCTTTGGGATATAAATCCAGACCTCTGGGCATAGTTCCAAATTGCTCTTCAGAATGATTGGATGAGTTTACAACACCACCACCAATATATTAGTGTCCCAGTTTTCCCATACCCCCCCCAACATTTATCATTATTTTTTTCTGGTCATCTTATCCAACCTGAGAAGTATGAAGTGGTACCTCCAAGTTGTCTTAATTTGCATTTCTCTAATCAATAGTGATCCAGAGCATTTTTTCATATAACTAGAAATGGCTTTAATTTTTTCATCTGAAAAAAAATCATATCCTTTGGTCATTTATCAGTTGGGAAATGGTTTGTATTCTTATAAATTAGACTCAATTCTCTATGTATTTTAGAAATGAGGTCTTTATCAGAATCCTTGGATATAATTTCCCCCACCCCTCAGTTTTCTGCTTCCCTTCTAATCTTGGCTGCATTGGTTTTGTTTGTACAATTTTTTTTAATTTAATATAATCAAAATTATCCAGTTTGCATTTCATAATGTTCTGTAGCTCTTCTTTGGGTATAAATTCCTCCCTTCTCCATAGATTTGAGATGTAAACTATCCCTTGCTCTCCTAATTTGCTTACAGTATCACCTTTTGTGTATAAATCATGAACCCATTTTGACCTTATTTTGGTATAGGGTATTAGATGTTGGTCAATGTCTAATTTCTGTCATGGTATTTTTCAGTTTTCCCAGCAATTTTTGTCAAATAATGAGTACTTATCCCAGAAGCTGGAAAACTCAGAATGTTTTAAGAATTTAATGGTAGTTATTTGCTTATTTTTTTCTTTACAAATATTATCTCATTTGAATTTCACAATGACTATGTGAAGTAGGTACTATTATGTTCCTGATTGAAGTTGAAGAAACTGAGCAAACAGACTTGCTAGGGATCATAAACATAGTGAATGTTTGAATTCAGATCTTCTTGATTCTATGCCCAAGTTTTTATCCATTGTACCAGTATTCTAATTCGTATAGTTGTAAGTAGAAACCAAGTCTTCTCTTTCCATATCCAACACTCCATTACACTTTGTTGCCTCCCATTACATGGATGTTCTATCAGTTTATTTAGCATCTCCTTAAAGTATTCACTTTGGGAACCTTCATTGTTAAGACAAATTCTCATTGAAATTATGCACATTTCACCATCCCCTCTATCACTATTTACTACAATTTCCAGACAGAACGCAATCTAGAATGAAACATATCTTGAAGAGTTTCTCTAACTATACATAAAGACCTTCAGGACTGGAGAAGGCTTATCTCTAGTCTGCTACCATTCATATATTGTCTGTTCACCAAATGTCTCCTACTCCTGCGGGCCAATCCCTGCCCCAGGATATAGACTTGCTCTTTTTTACAACAGGCTCTCCTCTACCCCCAATGGCTTAGTGGATGCCTGTCAGGTGCAGGTTCTCTTGGCAACCTGGAGCAAAGCTCAGTTGGAACACATGTTTCCAATGATGGCATTGTCATAGACAGGCAAGGCTGGCATGTACCTTCTCACAGCAGCAAGCTAGTTCAGTGCATTCTGAAAGGTGGGAACAGGTGCTTTGTTTATCTCTCCCCTCATGTATTTCCTCGCCAGTCATTGGTTTGGTGAATTACTTTTTTGTAGAATATACTCACACCATGCTTGGTCTATGGCATAGATATAAGGTTCACATAAAGGTGACAGACAGTTTTCTGTAGGGTAGGAATGTCATATTCATGCCCACTCCATTGCTAAACATGTCCTCCTCCAATCTTTCTTCATTGTCTCAAATTCCATCATCATGACATAGACTTATTTTAGACGCTCAAGATATCTTAAAGGTCATCTACTCTTATTATTCTTATTTTACAGGTGAAGAAATGGATTGAAAGAAAATAACTTGCCTAAGGATGTACAGTTAGGGCAGCTGGGATGGTGGTGGTGGTGGTGGGTAGAGTGGTAAAACAGCAGGCCTGGAGTCAGGAAGACTCATCTTCCTGAATTTAAATCTCATCTCAGACACTTACCAGCTATGTTACCCTGGGCAAGTCACATAACCCTATTTGCCTCAGTTTCCTTATTTGTAAAATGATCTGAAGAAGCAAATGGCAAACCACTTCAGCATCTTTGCCAAGAAAACCTCAAATGGGGTCACAAAGATTCAGATATGACTGAAACAACTGAAGGAGTGTCAGAGATCTCATTCAAATCGAAGTCTTATTGGAGAATCATTCCTTGGATTATTAAGAAACTGAAGCAGATTAAAATACAAACATTCCTGGGAAGAATAATACATTTAGAGCCATTAGTATCAACTGGTTCACAGGTCCCTAGATCCAGGATCAGAAGGAGCCTCTAGGTCATTTTATCAAACTCTTTAATTCAATAGATGAGGATCCTAGAAAAGCAAGCTAAAGTATCTTATTCAAGGTCACACAAATTGTCAACATCAGAGGTAAAATTTGAACCTGTATCTCCGATTCCAGAGCTAGTGCTCTTTCTGTACCACTAGCTGGCACGGTGAATAATGTTACTCTTGGAATTGGGAATACCAGAATTCAAATCTTTCCCGAGACAATATGAGCTATGTGACCCTAGATGAGCTACTTAACCTCTTCAATTCTCAATTTTCCTTATTGCTAAAATGGGGATAATAACAGCACCTACCTCACAGCGCTATTGTGAGGATCAAATGAAAATCAACATATGGAAAGACTATGCAAATCTTAAAATGCCAAATAAATGATAGTTATTATTATCACTGCAGCATCCTACCACTGCAAGTTTTCATGACAGGGCTCTGATGGGATAGTTATCAGTGTGCAGAAACCAGTGGGAATGGAGAGCAGGTAGGTTCTGATGGGAAGGGAAGAGAGAATATATGGAGAAAAAGATGGGATGTGGCTCAGAGTAGTAGGTTTTGGCAGGATGCCATCATGGAAAGGAGGATGGGTCTTTGGGTCATATAAAAACTCTATGAGGTGGAATTGGGGAGCATCATATAGAAAAGGGAAAAGGATGCAATAAGGAGAGGGGAACAGATTCTAAAAACAAACAGTTTCTACCTCTTGGTCTTAGAGCCTTTGTCGACCCTGCACTTAAATCCAACACAAGAGATCAGGTGATATTAATTGGTGCTGGTCATAAACTCACGTTCTCATTACTGCTCTGTGCTTTGGCCTCCTAGGGAAAGAATTCATCCATTCTGACACATCTATGTGCTCTTTCTTCCACAACCCCTCTACAGACAATTTCCTCCATGCTTTCCTCAGCCAGGCTGTCAGAAGAATTAATAAACAGTCTTGCTGAAGCAGTTGGGACTGCTTAAGAGGGACTAATTGTTTTCTCTGTGGAAGAAAGAAAGTGCGGATTACCCTAACATTAAATGGGTTTTGTTCCTTCATTTTAGGGACTGTTGGAAGGATCAGGTCCTGTGGCCTAACCTAGTGAGTTTTGACCACACAGTCAATCAGCCCTCCCTTGTGGATGGTGACAGTGCTGGTCAGACACATACATAACTGGGAATGAGTTTGGGTTTTGGTTGTGAATACTAACCTTCTGCTTCTTTTTTTTTTTTTTTTTGAGTTCAGTGCTCTAGCTTTCCCAGGCACCTGGGGCTTTGTATTACTCTAGAAAGTGAAAAGAATCTGATAAATTAATTCAAATAAAGTACTACTTCCTATATTAATCAGCTGGGCACTGTGGTAAATACTGGAGAAACAATTTAAAAAAGAAGGAATTAAGTCCCTACTTCAATTTTCAAAGAGGAAAATAATACATTTAGGAGAGTTATGACCAGGAAGAGTAATTTGGATTTAGACAGCTAGGCTACACAGTGGATAGAATACTGGACTAGGAGTCAGGAAACACTGGCTTTAAATCTAGTATCAGGCACTTAATAGCTATATGGCCCAGGGAAAGTCAGTTAACTGTATTTGCCTCAGTTTCCTCAACTGTAAAATGGGGATAATAGCATCTAACTCACAAGGTGTTTGAAGGGTCATATGAGATGTTGGTATAGTGCTTAGCATAATATTTGGCTAATATTAGGCACTTATTTAATGTTTGTCTCTTTCCTTTTTTGTGAAGTTATAAGGATGGTGAGTAGAATCAACTAATTATGGTATCCCTTTTCCAAAATGATTTTTATTTGATTGTTATTCCCAGGGTGATACGTGAATGCTGGTATTGTGGGGAAATGGCCAGAGAATGGTATGGTGCATATGCAAGCATTAGGAAGACCTGAATTTGAATGTGAAAGGGTAATTTTATGTGAAAGGGTAATTTTGGCATCTGACATAGGGGAAATTCTCACCAGAAGCCCAGTGTGTTAGGGTTTTTCTGTTTCCTACCTGTATACTTTTGGGCAACTCAATGTCTCTGTGCTTCAGTTTCCTTATCTGTAAAACACGAGAGTTGAATTACATGGCTTCTAAAGTTCTTTCCAACTCTAAATCCTATTAATATCAGGAATCACTGGCAGGCAAGTGAGATATTTATTGGGGTATAGTCCTTTTTTCATGTGCTTTAAATCATAGCAAATAGGTGACCTCTTCCATCTGCTATGAATCAGGATCAAAAGCTAGAAAGACCATCTGACTCAATCCCTTCATTTTTCAGGTAAGGAAAATGAGGGTCAGAAAAATTAAATGATTTGTGTAAGACTACATAGCTGGTAAGTAACTGCACTGAGATTTGAGCCAGGACCTCGACCTCCTAATTCAGTGCCTTTTTCATTATCTGCCATTCATCAAAAGATATAACCCTGGAAATAAATAGCCACCCCAAAACCAGATTCTAAGTTTTGATATTCCTAGTAAACTGTAAGCTCCCCTGGGGCTATTTATTCTTGCTATTGCTATTTATTCTTAAAATGAAACTCTATTTGTCTAGTCCAAGGCTAAGTACCATATGAGTCCTCACCAAATACTTACTGAATTGTCTTATGACATCTCCAGAAGACAAAAACTACAAGAAGGTTGAGTATTTGGCAAAAAAAAAATTGTTATATGTCCCCAGGCTTGGTTAGCTAGTCCAACTTAGAATGGAATTCCTGCCACAACAATGTGACAATGTGACACAACAATGTAGTTATCTCATTTATGTTGAACCTTGTAGCAAGCCTAAATTTGCTTCTTTTCAATTTCCACCTATTGTCTGGGCAAGAAAATTTTGAAGCTCTTAAGTTTGAAGATGCCATTAGGGAATGCAATTCAGACTTTGGTTCCTCCCCTGAATTCCAGGCCAACCTTTCATTTAAGTGCTTTGTTCCTTCCTTCTCCCCAAATGAAATGATTCTCTTGTGCATGAGGCAACTGAGGTGTGAAATCTTTGGGGCCCGAGTTTTTCCTTTAATAGCCTATCTGCATGTACGTGGCCCATTTCTATGAAATCAGGCCATGAGTAACTAACTAGAAGAGTAATGATTTGAGATTTTTTAAAAAGACCATTGGCATAATCCCCCAATGATTTCTTTATTATCTAAAATTAATTTTTCCCCAACAGGTGAATACTGAGCATGGTGATTAAAAATGTGGTTACTGTCACAACATTCATATTAATATTGTTAGTGTCTGCTTCTATTTCTTTCCATATAACTAGTATCAATAATACTTATACCATTTCTTCTTTTATAAAATAGCCTAAAAATGCTGTAACATTTCTTTATTCCCTTCCTTTCATTGGTCCATGGTTTTATCATCTAGTCTCCTAACTGGTCTCCCTGTTTTTAAGTGTCCCTCTCCATTCTAATTATACTTCCCCTAGAGTAATCTTTCTAAAATACTGCTTTTCACCACAATGCTTATTAAAATCTCAGAATTATAGAGTTGGAAGGGATCTTAAAGGTCATTTAACCCAAGCCCTACCCAAATCAAGAATTCCATCCACAAATGGTGTGACAAAGTGGTCATCTAGTCTCCACTCAATGGTCTTCAGTAATGAAGTTCTCCCTGACTGCCCATAGCTTTAATTATTCCAGATGCTTAGCCAAAATCATCTCTTCTACCTTCCACTCAGTGGTTATTGTTAAGCTCTTGTGGTTGGTGTTAGGAAAACAAGCACAGAGAATGAAACAAGCCTGACTCTCAATCATTGATGTAAATATTTGTTTTTGGTTGTTTCAGTCATGACCAATTCTTCATGATCCCATTTAGAGTTTTCTTAGCAAAGATCCTGAAGTAGTTTTCCTTTTCCTTCTTGCAGCTCATTTTACAGATGAAGAAACTGAGGAAAATAAGGTTAATTTACTTGCCCAGGGTCACACAGCCAATAAGTTTTTACTTATTGATGATGAGTCTTTCTGATTCCAGGCCTGGCACCATATCCACTATACCATTTAACTGTCCTTGATATAAGTATGTACAAAATAAATATAAATATAACTATAAAAAGTAAATATAGGTAGTTAAAAACCAGGTGTTTGGCAGAGAGGACACTAGAACTTTGTGGGGAAGGACCAGAAAAGAAGCTTTTTAATGTCTTAGTGTTATAAAAATATAAACTTTGGCAAGAAATCATCAAGAAAGGTAAACAGAACATCTGGTCAAAAGACTGCTTGTAAATTCTAATTGCTAACAATCTAATTCTTCAAGGATCTGTGATTTCATGGAGGTGGGTGCTTCCTCAGTCTACTTGGGTGCAAACACTTCAGTGACTTAGAAGACCCTCCTCAGATGATGCTACATTTAAAAGGGAGAAAACAATTAATCTGATAGAGTGGTGTCTATGGAAAGGTGATTTGGTCTGGGAAGCTGCTAGGGCAGAATTCATTTTTTTCTTTTTTAATTAAATCTTTTTATTTGCAAAATATATGCATGGCTAATTTTTGACATTGACCTTTGCAAAACTTTCTGTTCCAAATTTTTCTCTCCTTCCCCCATCCCCTCCCCTAGATGGTAGGTAGTCCAATACATGCTAAATATGTTAAAATATATGATAAATCCAATATATGTATACATATTTATACAGTTATCTTGCTGCACAAGAAAAATCCGATCTAGGAAGAAAAAACCTGAGGAGGAAAACAAAATGCAAGCAAACATCAATAGAAAGTGTGAAAATGCTATGTTGTGGTCCACACTCAGATCCCACAGGCCTCTCTCTCTGGGTATATATGGCTTTCTTCATCACTGAACAACTTAAACTGGTTTGAAGCATTTCATTGTTGAAGAGAGCTATGTCTATCAGAATTGATCATCATATAGTATTGTTGTTGCCATGTATAATGATCTCCTGGTTCTGCTCATTTCACTCAGCATCAATTCATGCAAATCTCTCCAGGCCTCTCTGAAATCATCCTGCTGGTCGTTTCTTACAGAACAATAATATTCCATAACATTCATATACCATAATTTATTCAGCCATTCTCCAATTGATGGGCATCCATTCAGTTTCCAGTTTCTAGCCACCATAAAAAGGATTGTAGGACAGAATTCATTATTGCATTTCTAATTGTCTCATGTTGAACATCCCCAGTTAAATAGACTCAAGTGACAAGGGCCCGGTATACTGCCAAGTCTACTTAGAACTTTTCCAGGCTAATACTCTGTTGAAAAACTCTTCTGAGGTTCAGAGTCAACTCCATTCCATGTTAAGGCTCTGAAATAAGACTGCTAGAGTTTAAAAGATTTTCTGGCAGAAAAAGAGAAAAAAATATAGAATAAATTTTACCTACCTAGTTTCTATTGTGCAAAGAAAATTTTCTCTTCAAAAATACTTTAAAGCACAACTTCTGAAGGAGTAGCTAAGTGATACAGTGGATAGAGTACTGGCCTGGAGTCAGCAAGAATCATCTTCCTGAGTTCAAATCTGGCCTCATACACTCCCTGACTGTAATTTTGGGCAAGTTACTCACCCCTGTTTGCCTCAGTTTCCTCATCTGTAAAATGAACCAGAGAAGGAAATGACAAGCCATTCCAGTCAAGAAAATGCCAAATGGGGTCACAGAATCAGACAGGACTGAAAATGACTCAATGGCAACAATAATAGCAGCTGTTGAGAGCATATTCATCCAATGTGCTTAGCTCCTAAGCCAAGCATTCTTAAATTGAGTTTTCTGAATATGTTCTATGAATAGGTTTTACAAACTTGGATGAGAAAAGTATTTCTTTCTTTATTTTCACTATCTTCTAAATAAAATTGACCATTTCTCTAAATTATGAATGTAGACAACAAAAATGATTCCATAGACTTGACTAGATTGTCAAAGGGGTCTGTGATACAAAAAAGGTTAAGAGCCACCATCCTAAAACTAAAGCCCACTTTAAATCAAAGAGGCTAAGTAGAGAAAGAATTTCTTATCAGTGGTTGGTAATGTTGCTTGTACTTTCAAATTTATTTATCACCTACCTGTCTATGATCCTTGTGGCAACTGAAATTTCAGGCCCTCAACTTTTAAAATTAACCCTTTCATTTCCTTGGTCTGGGACAATTTGTGCTCCCAGACCAGTAGGAGGTTTTATCACTTTATGGTGCTTCCAAGCTCCAGCCCCACTCTTACACTGGGGAAGCAAGGTCCTAGTGGCTAATATTTTTAATACTCACATTTCAGAGTTCAGTCTATGTTCTCTACCAACAGAGTAGATTGATATCTGTGAATCAGACTAATCCCAAATTATATTAAGAAGGAAAGGGGAAAGGAAAGAGGAAAAGTAGGGAGTCTGGGAGACAAAAAAGTGGAGGAGAGCAGATATGGCCCATTGATTAAAAGTATTTAATGTAGCAGTTAATAAATATATCAGTAGACAAATTCTATTCAGTTATCAAACTGCATATCATAATTTGAGCAAGAGGAATTATTCATCCACTTAATTTTTCCTCTATTATCTAGATGAACAAAAATATTTTTAATGATTATGGATCTCTTTTATGAGGCATTGAAATGTTTTGTAAACTGATGCAATTTACACAATGTCATCTGCAAATAAGACCATCAGGAAGGCCTCACTATAAAGAATACCCATTTCATTTGTACTCAGCATTGGATATCCTGCAAGATGTGAGGAGTCACCTTTAGTGAGAGTATGTCTTCTATCTCTAATATCAATCATAAGAGCTTCATCACACAAAAATGATCTCTGTTGTTGCATCTTTTGAACAATGTGATTTGTTTTTAACATATTCAGAGAAGGCATCTTATTGGAGATATTCTAAGGTAGCATTTTGTTTTGCAAAATAAAATGCTTTTTATAGTCAATAAATAGCTATATTGTAACTATAAAGATGTGGTCTGTTGTAAAATGTCATTTGCCATCTTGTCTATTTTTGTGCTTTTATTAAGGATGCTCTGGTTGTATATGCAGATTATTCTCATAAACATTTTGTAGAGATAATAACATAGCATGTGTTTAAGTAGTTATTGATATTTTCTCACTTGTTTGAGTGTTTTTCCCCTTACCTTGATAATTAATTCTTCAATGCTCTTAAAAGTGTGTTGCCCTCAGCATAAATCTCTGATGAAAACATGGTCTAGTTCAGATCGTCTTACCATCTTTGTTTTCTCTTAAAATAATTTGTTTTTCTTCATATTGTGTATCCATCAAGCACTTTAACATGAGTACAAAATGATGGCTCTACTGTCATTGATGGAGAAAAATCATTATAGAAATTTTGAGAATCTTTATCATTTTTCATCTATTTTGTTATTTTCTTTCTAGTTTTATGCCATATCTCAAAACCTGACAAGAAAATAATTTCCTGTATATTGTATTTATTATTTTATTTATTAATCATCTCTCCCTCCTATCATCAGTTTCTTAAAACAATAAAAAAGATAAAAATCAGACTCCCACACTAAATATGTATAATTCATCAAAAGAAATTTCCATATATACAAAAAGATATGGTTTATTTTTAATTTGTCTAAGGTGCACAGCATGCTTCATCTTAGTTCATGGTCATCATGGTTTATCATTGCTTTGATCATAGTTTTAAAGTTGGTAAAATTCCAATTATTTTTCAGAATAGTGAAAAGTCACAACTCTACCAGTTACTAACTAGTGTACTTGTTTTCTCACACTCCTTCAGAAACTTGTCTTTTTTTTCTCTTTGCCAATCCAAAAGTATGAGGTAGAAATTCAGAGCTGATTTACCTTTTATTTCTCTAATTAATAGTGATTTGGAACATTTTTCATATGATTATTCATAGTTTGGATTTCTTCCTTTGAAAACTGTCTGTTTATGTCCTTTGTCCATTTATTTATTGGGGACTGGCTCTTATTTTCTAAATTTGAACCAGTCTCTTATTAATCTTTGATGTGAGATCTTTATTAGAGAAATTTTTGCAAAGATTTTCTCTAATTACCTGTTCCCTTTTAAGATTAAATATATTAGCTTTTTGTACAAAAACTTATAAAATTTTGTATAAGCAAAATTATCCATTTTAGCTTGTGATTCTCACTATTCCTTGTTCAATCATGAACTTTCCCACTTTCCATAGACCTGAAAGAAAGTTTCTTCCTTGCTTTTCTAACTTGCCTCTGAAGTCAAAGTTTATGTCTAAACTATGTATCATTTGGAGTTTTTCCTGGTATAAAGTGTGAGCTTTTTGTCTATACCTAATTTTCTGCCAAAGTTCTAGTTTTTTCTTCAGATTTTTTTTTCAAATAATAACTAGAGTTTTGGGTCTCTGCTACAATGCTATTATATTCATTTGTTTTATATGTTGTATAATCTGTTCCATTGATTAACCTCTCTATTAAATAGCATCAAATAATTTAGTGACTAGATTACTTAACTGTTAGAATGACTCATTTTTATTTGCTTCTCTGATTTAGAAAGATTCGAATCTTCGCTCTAAGAAGTCTATGGTCTGACTGTACAATACAAATTCAGAAACAATTTTTAAATTACTAACAAGCCATTTCTTATTCCTGAGGTAATACATTTTCATTTTCTGGGATGTCATTCCATGCTTGCCTATTTAAATACCTCCTAATTCTCTTTTGATGGAGGCTTCTACTTAATATATAAATTTTTGGTCACTTTGTTTACTGAATCCTGAATCATATTTTCCAAAATATTTTTGCTATCTTCTGCTAGATCCATCTTTATTTTAAAGTCACCTGGCATTAAAATATATGTTGATTTAATATGAAAGGCTTTTAAATGAGATGATCATAGAATTTCTCTAAATCCTCATTCTCTCCAGCAGTTATAGGAACATATGCTATACATATCTCCTTGGTGGTCCTTTTGCTAATGTTTCTCATGAGAAATGCAATATGAGATGACCAAGGATCCATAAAACAAGGTTTCTTGTTGACTTTGAAAGTAAGTAAATACCAACACTAATACCTCTGCCAGATACTTTTCTTTGCCTCTCCAAGGTTAGTAAGTAAATTATTCTTTGATGTCTTTGTAACTTCTTTTTGTCTTCTGGTTACATTTATCCTGAAAATATTGATATGAATATGATTCATTTCTTTTGGTAGTATACCAGCTCACTGATAGGACCTCATTTTTATGGTACCAACAGTGAAGTTATAGTAATAGATTAAATGGAAACTGTGATTTTTAAGCTCTCTCTGCTCCTCTTTCTACCACTATGTTTCTGTCTTTGAAGAAACAGTAGGAGAGAGAGAAATATAAAAACAAGGGCTATTTTGGATATTTTTTCTTTTATGGGTTGCCACAGCCAAAGGATGCATCCCCTGGTAGCCAACCTGGTAGCTGGTCGTGAGTTGAGCTAAACGTATTTTAACTGATTGTCCTCAGAAAGTAATGTGATCTGTTATGAGGGTATTGGATGCTTTTTAGTTTCAGCATGATAGAACATGCTAGATTTCATGCCTCACTGACAGCCTATCATCATCATCATTATTGTTATTATTATTATATTGGTTATTTATTCCTGCTTCAAGTCATTCAGAAATTTGATAAATATTACTTTAAGGATCAAATAAGATAATGTATTTAAAGTGTTTTGAAAAGCTTTAAATGCTACTAGTATTATGATATTTCCCTGATCCTCTAGCAAAATGAAAAGGAAATTTGTTTTTTTCTGAAACAGCTAGTTTCAGAGATAAGGCAATGGGAATGCATTGGCTTGAGTGCTTGCTGACCCATTCATACTTCAATGAAGATAAGTGATTAAATCTTTGCTTTGGGAGTGACTTGATAGGCTCTGTTCTGAACCATAACTTTGTATTGGACCTATAAAAAGGAACAAAATGGAAGTATCAAAGGAAAGCATTGGATAGAATCCCTGAGCAAAATTAAAAATACATCTGTGCCCCCTGGTAGTGGTGGAAGCCTGTGCAAATAATATCATGTGCCTTAAAGGGTAACAGTTGGAGGCAATGGTGGAGTAGCAAGAGAAACAGGACTCTGCCCATTAGAGAGGAATTAGTATGTAGCCCTTGAGCTGGAAGAATGCAACAAACTAAGTCACAGTGGGAAAGCTCCAGCAAGGACCTTGAGCTTTTTGAATTTTGTAAATTAGGTAAGAAATGTATTATCTTTCTAGAAATGCCATTTGTTTTCTTTCCAAAGTTTTCCAAATCCTTAGGATAGAAATTCCTAACCTTTTTCCCTTTCTTGGTATCATAGATCCTTTTGGTAGTCTGGTGACACTTGTAGAACCCTCTTGGAATCATTTTTTAAAACTGTATAAAACAAAATCTCTAGGATTGCAAAGGAAACCTATCCCATTGAAATACAATTAACAAAATATTAAACAAATATTAAACAAAGGACTGGAAATTGAATGTCTGCCCATCAGTTGGGGAATGGCTGAATAAGTTATGGTATATTAGTGTGATGGAATATTATTGTTCTATAAGAATATGTTTAGAGGAATTGCACATATTTAACATATATTGAATTACTTCCTATCTAGAGGAGGGGGGAAGGGAGAAAAAATTGGAACACAGGGTTTTGCAGGGTGAATATTAAAAACTATTTTTGCATCTATTTTGAAAATAAAAAGCTATTACTAAAAATTAAAGAAATTCATGGAACTTTATGTTAAGAACTGCTATTTTGGGGGTATTATTGCAAATCTTAAGGCCTTGTGATGCAGGTGTAACTAATCAGAATGTGAGACATTTACTCTTTAATGACTTGGAATTCATCTCTTTCTAGTGGGGAACTATAGTTACAGGTCTTGTAATACATGAGAAACTGAGGCAAACAGATAAGATTAAGTGATAAGGATCCTTGTAGACCCAGAGCTTGGTGTCCTAGATTTTTTTTTTTTTTTTGGCAAAGATACTGGAGTGGTTTGCAATTTCCTTCTCCTGCTCATTTTACAGATGAGAAAACTGAGACAAGGTGAATGTATGAGGCTGAAATTGAATTTGGGTTTTTCTGACTTTAGGCTCAGCATTCTATCCACCTCACTAGTTACTCTGAAGTATAGTTTTCACCAATTTGAAGAACAAAAGAAGAGAAAAGAAGCTGCTAAGTATAATTAATCAATAAATAAACATTTATTAAGGGTCATATGCTAGGCTCTAAGCTGAGCCCTGGGAATGCAAAAAGAGGTAAAAGACAGTTCCTGTCTTCAGGGAGTTTACAATCTATGAGTAAGACAATGTGCAAACAAATATATACAAAGGAAGCTACATATAGGATGAATTGGAAAGAGGAAAGGCACTAGAATTAAGGTGGGGATTGGGGAGCCCATGAAGTATGATACTTCTTTGCTTCAATTGTAATCATCTTCCTTTGGCCTACTCTTTCCCATAGCCTTTGCCCATCTCTTTTAAAATAAACCTAATGATAACTGAATGCTAATATCATCAATATGCCCATCTCTTTTAAAATAAACCTAACAATAACTGAATGCTAATATTATCAATAGGCACAAAGTCTTAAATACCCTTGATCTGTTTGTTCCTTTAGTTTCAAAGCTGCCAGTCAACTCATTTTGGAACAATCTGCCTATAGACCCCATCCTGAAGCAAAGCTCCCTCTCTGTCATTCATTCTTTCTGTCTGAGCTTTTCTCTAGAACAAGTTTCTCCTGTCTGGTCTTCTCCCTGTAGCTATTCTTTTTTCTGAACTGAAGCAGATCTCCCTCTGAGCTTCAAAGCTGCCCTTACAGACTGGAAGCATGTGGTGATGTCACTCTATTTCAACTGATTCCAATTAACCTCCTCAAGTAGCTGCTGAGGGAATGCCTTCGCACTTGGTCTTTTAAAGGTACAAGGCTTGTTTTTATATATAATAAATATTTGTTTTACGATAGATTTTATACTTGGATTCTTCATAGCATCTACTATATATAAGATTACTACATAAATATTTGTTAATCAGTTGGTTGGTTGAAGTCTGGCTTATTTTCTAGCTATTATTCAATTCAATTTAATGCAATAGAATAAACAGTATTTAAGTACTTGCTATATGCAAAGTACTCTACTCTTGGGATGCAAAGATTTAAAAAACAAAACAAAACAACCAAAACCATTATTCATACTCCCAATTAAATTGTAAACTCCTTCAGGGTAGAGACTTTCTCTCCCCCTCTTTCTTTCCCTCCTTCTCTCATTCCCTCCCTCCCTCCTTCTCTCTTTCTATCCCTCCCTCCCTCTCAGTCTCTGTCTCTTTGTCTCTGAATGTCTCTCTCTCTCTCTCTCTCTCTCTCTCTCTCTCTCTCTCTCTCTGTCTCTCTCTCTCTCTGTCTCTCTCTCTCTTTCTCTGTCTCTCTCTCTCTCTCTCTCTGTCTGTCTCTCTCTCTGTCTCTCTCTGTCTCTCCCCCTCCACTGTAGCACTTAACACATTGCCTCACACACTGTTTATTAATCCTTCAGTTCTGTGTGATTCTTTCTGATCCTGTGCCAATCCTGTTCAAGGGGTTTTCTTGGCAAAGACATTAGAGTGGCTTGCCATTTTCTTCTCCAGTAAAAGAAGGCAAGCAAAAGTTAAGTGATTTGCCAGGATCATACATCTAGTAAGTGACTCAAGGTGGATTTGAACTCTTCCTGATTCCAGACCTGAAACTCTATCTACTGTGCCACCTAGCTGCCCTCGATATAATTATACACAGAATAATTATAAAGACAACTGTGAAAAGTAAATACTAGGTAGTTAAAAATCAGGTGTTTGGGAGGTAGGATACTAGTAGTTGTGGGAAAGAATCAATAAAGACTCCTGGCCCAGCCTTATAGCAATCCTGAATTTTCTTCTTTGTAATTTTCTTCACTGTTTTTGAATATTCTCTCTGGTATCAAATAGAATATATTTAATTCCTCTTTCCCATGACAGTCTTTCAAATATTTGTCAACATCTATTTTGTCTTTTTTCCTTTATATCTTGTCTTCTCCAAGCTAAAGATTCTTTTTTTTATTAAAAGCTTTTTATTTACAAAACATGAGTGATTTTTCTATATTGACCTTTGCAAAAAACTTTTTTTCCAAGCTTTTCCCCTCCTTCCCCCCACCCCCACCCCTAGAAGACAGGTAATCTAATACATGCTAAATATGAAAAATTATATGACAAATCCAATATATGTATACATATCTATACAGTTATCTTACTGCACAAGAAACATCAGATCTAGAAAGAGAAGGAAAAAAACAACCTAAGAAGGAAAACAAAATGCATGGAAATATTCACAGAAAGCGTTAAAATGCTGTGTTGTGGTCCACACTTAGTTCCCACAGGCCTCTCTCTGGATGTATATGACTATCTTCATCGCTGAACAATAGGAACTGGTTTGAATCACATCATTGTTGAAGAGAACCATGTCCATCAGAATTGATCATCATATAGTCTTGTTGTGTATAATGTTCTCCTGGTTCTGCTGATTTCACTCAGCATCAGTTCATGCAAGTCTCTCCAGGCCTCTCTAAATTCATCCTGCTGGTCGTTTCTTACAGAATAATAATATTCCATAACATTCATATAACATAATTTATTCAGCCACTCTCCAATTGATGGGCATCCTTTCAATTTCCAGTTTCTTGCCACTACAAAAAGGGCTGCCACAAACATTTTTGCACATGTGGGTCCCTTTCCCTCCTTTAAAATCTCTTTGGGATATAGGCCCAGTAGAAACACTGCTGGGTCAAAAGGTATGCACAGTTTGATAACTTTTTGAGCATAATTCCAAATTGCTCTCCAGAATGGTTGGATCCGTTCACAGTTCCACCAACAATGTATTAGAGTCCCAGCTTTCTCACATCCCCTCCAGCATTCATCATTATTTTTTCCTGTCATTTTAGCCAATCTGACAGGTGTATAGTGGTATCTCAGAGTTGTCTTAATTTGCATTTCTCTGATCAATAGTGACTTGGAGCACCTTTTCATGTGACTGGAAATAGTTTCAATTTCTTCGTCTGAAAATTGTCTGTTCATATCTTTTTGACCATTTGTCAATTGGAGAATGGCTTGAATTCTTATATATTTGAGTCAATTCTCTATATATTTTAGAAATGAGGCCTTCATCAGAACCTTTGAATGTGAAAATATTTTCCCAGTTTACTGCTACTCTTCTAATCTTGTCTGCATTCATTTTGTTTGTACAAAAACTTTTTAACTTGATATAGTCAAACTTATCTATTTTGTGATTAATGATGATCTCTAGTTCTTCTTTGGTCACAAATTCCTTCTCCCTCCACAGGTCTGAGAGGTAAACCACCCTACATTGTTTTAATTTGTTTATAATATCATTCTTTATGCCTAGATCTTGAATCTATTTTGAAATTATCTTGGTATATGGTGTTAGATGTTGGTCAATGCCTAATTTTTTCCATACTAGTTTCCAATTATCCCAGCAGTTTTTGTCAAATAGTGAGTTTTTAATCCCAAAAACTGGGGTCTTTGGGTTTATCAAACATTAGATTACTATTGTCATTGAGTATTTTGTCCTGTGAACCTAACCTATTCCACTGATCCACTACTCTATTTCTTATCCAGTACCAAATGGTTTTGGTGACCACTGCTTTATAATATAGTTTTAGATCTGGTACAGCTAGGCCACCCTCATTTGCATCTTTTTTATTAATTCCCTTGAAATTCTTGACCTTTTGTTTTTCCAGATGAATTTTGTTGTTATTTTTTCTAGGTCAGTTAAATAATCTCTTGGGAGTTTGATTGGTATAGCACTAAATAAATAGATTAGGTTAGGTAGTATTGCCATCTTTATTATATTCGCTCGACCTATCCAAGAGCACTTGATGTTTTTCCAATTGTTTAGATCTGACTTTATTTGTGTGGAGAGTGTTTTGTAGTTTTGCTCATATAGATCCTGACTTTCCCTTGGCAGATATATTCCCAAATATTTTATACTATCGATAGTTATTTTGAATGGAATTTCTCTTTGTATCTCTTGCTGTTGCATTTTGTTGGTGATGTATAAAAATACTGATGATTTATGTGGATTTATTTTGTATCCTGCAACTTTGCTAAAATTGTGGATTAATTCTAATAGTTTTTTAGTTGATTCTCTAGAGTTCTCTAAGTAGACCATCATATCATCTGCAGAGAGTGATAATTTGGTTTCCTCATGACCTACTCTAATTCCTTTAATCTCTTTTTCTTGTCTTATTGCCAAGGCTAGCATTTCTAATACAATTATTGAATAGTAATGGTGATAGTGGGCAACCTTGTTTCACCCCTGATCTTATTGGGAATGGTTCCAGTTTATCACCATTACATATAATGCTAGCTGATGTTTTAAATAGATGCTATTGACTATTTTAAGGAAAAGTCCATTAATTCCTATATTCTCTAGTATTTTTAATAGGAATGGATGTTGGATTTTATCAAATGCTTTTTCTGCATCTATTGAGATTATCATATGTTTTTTGGTAATTTGGTTATTGATATAGTCAATTATGTTAATAGTTTTCCTAATATTGAGCCATCCCTGCATTCCTGGTGTAAATCCTTCTTGATCATGGTGTATTATTCTGGGAATGATTTTCTGTAATCTCTTTGCTAATATTTTATTTGAGATTTTTGCATCAATATTCATTAGGGAGATTGGTCTATAATTTTCTTTCTCTGTTTTTGTTTTACCTAGTTTAGGTATCAGTACCATGTCTGTATCATAAAAGGAGTTTGGTAGGAGTCCTTCATTCCCTATTTTTTCAATTAGTTTATATAATATTGGAGTTAATTGTTCTTTAAATGTTTGGTAGAATTCACATGTAAATCCATCTGGTCCTAGGGATTTTTTCTTAGTGAGTTGATTAATGACTTGTTCTATTTCTTTTTCTAAAATGGAACTATTTAAGTAATTTATTTCCTCTTCTGTTAATCTGGACAATCTATATTTTTGTAGATATTCCTCCATTTCACTTAGGCTATCAAATTTATTGGCATAAAGTTGGGCAAAGTAACTCCTGATTATTGCTCTAATTTCCTCTTCATTGGTAGAAAGTTCTCCCTTTTCATTTTTGAGACTAACAATTTGATTTTCCTCTTTCCTTTAACTAGAGGTTTATCTATTTTGTTGGTTTTTTCATAAAACCAACTTTTAGTTTTATTTATTAATTCAATAGTTTTTTTACTTTCAATTTTATTGATCTCTCCTTTTATTTTTAGTATTTCAAGTTTGGTATTTGATTGGGGGTTTTTAATTTGTTTTTTCTCTAGCTTTTTTAGTTGCAAGCCCACTTCATTGATTTTTCTCTTTCTCTATTTTATGCAAATAAGCATCTAGAGATATAAAATTTCCCCTTATTACCACTTTGGCTGTATCCCACAAATTTTGGTAGGTTGTCTCATTATTGTCATTCTCTTGCATGAAATTAGTAATTGTGTCTATAATTTGCTGTTTCACCCATTCATTCTTTAGGATAAAATTATTTAGTTTCCAATTGCTTTTTGGTCTCTTTTCTCCTGGCCTTATATTGCATGTGATTTTTATTCCATCATGATCTGGAAAAAATACATTTATTATTTCTGGCTTCCTGAATTTGATTTTGAGGTTTTTGTGTCCTAACACATGGTCAATTTTTGTATAAGTTCCATGGACTGCTGAGAAAAAAAGTAAAGTCCTTTCTGTTTCCATTTAATTTCCTCCAAAGATCCATCATACCTAACTTTTCTAACATTTTGTTTACCTCCTTAACTTCTTTCTTATTTATTTTGTGGTTTGATTTATCTAGTTCTGAGAGAGGGAGGTTGAAATCCCCCACTAGTATAGTTTTGCTGTCTATTTCTTCTTGCATCTCTGAACTTTTCCTCTAGGAATTTCCATGTTATACCACTTGGTGCATATATGTTTAGTATTGATATTGCTTCATTGTCTATGGTACCCTTTAGGAAGATATAATTTCCTTCTTTGTCTCTTTTAATTTGGTCTGTCTTTGCTTTTACTTGGTCTGAGATCAGGATTGCTACCCCTGCTTTTTTTGTTTACCTGAAGCATAATAGTTTCTACTCCAGCCTTTTACCTTTACCCTGTATGTATCTCTATGTTTTAGATGTGTTTCTTGTATACAACATATTGTTGGATTCTGGTTTTTAATCCAGTTTGCTATCTGCTTCCGCTTTATGGGAGAGTTCATTCCATTCACATTCACAGTTAAAATAACTAATTCTGTATTTCCTGCCATCTTATTTACCCTAGCTTATGCTTTTCTTCTTCTTATCCCCTTTCCCTCCTCCCTACTGTTTTGCTTTTGAAAACCACTTCCCTCAAACAATCCTTCCCCTTTAGAGCCCCACCCACCCCCTTTTCCCCCCCTTTCCCTCCTTTTTCCTTATAAGTATGTCTATTATTCCCTCTGAGCCAAATCTGATGAGATGGAGATTAACCCAATTCTCATTCCCCTCCCTTTTCTCCCCTCAATCATTATAGGTTTTCTTTGTCTCTACATTTGATGTAATTTCCCTTATTTTACCTCCTTTTCCTCTTCTTCCAGTGTTATCCCTTTTCTACCTCTAATTTCTTTTTCAGTTTATCATATCATAATAATCATAAAATCACAATAATCATATCATAATAATCAAAATGTAATAATAGATTCATAAATCAACCCTCATTCTATAAGTATCTATAACATAAATATAGTTCTCGAGTTTTTTTTTTCTTGATACCTTTTTATATTTCTCTTGTGTTCTGTGTTTGTAGATCAAATTTTTTGTTCAGTTCTGGTCTTTGCAGTAGAAATAGGTGAAATTCTCCTATATCATTGAATCACCATCTTCTTCCCTGGAAGATAATGCTCATTCTAGCTGGGTAACTTATTCTTGGCTGCAATCCAAGTTCCTTTGCCCTTCAGAATATCTGATTCCAGGCCCTTCAATCCTTCAAAGTAGAAGCTGCTAGGTCTTGTGTGATCCTAATTGTGGCTCCTCGATATTTAAATTGTTTCTTTCTGGCTTCCTGTGATATCTTTTCCTTGGCATGATAGTTCTGGAGTTTGGCCACGATATTTCTGGGGAACTTAATTTTTGGGTTTCTTTCAGGAGGTGATCAGTGGATTGTTTCAATAAGTATTTTGCCTTCTGGGTCTAAAATATTGGGGCAGTTTTCTTTTATGATTTCCTGGAAGATAGTGTCTAGGTTCTTTTTTTCATCATGGCTTTTAGGAAGCCCTATAATCCTTAGATTGTCTCTCCTAGATCTATTTTCCAGGTCAGTTGTTTTTCCTAGGAGATATTTCATGTTGTTCTCTATCTTTTAATTTTTTTTGTTTTTGTTTGACTGATTCTTGAAGTCTTGATGAATCATTCATTTCCAATTGTTCGATTCTAATTTTTAATGTCTTATTTTCTTCAGTTACCCTTTTTAGTTCCTTTTGCAATTGACCAATTACATTTTTTTATTCATTGCATTCTTTTTACATTTTTTCTATTTTATTTTGCAGTGATCTCATTTCGTTTCCCCATGTTTCTTCTAACTCTCTTTTAAGATTCTTTATGAAATCTTTAAAGAAAGCCTTGTGACATGGAGACCAGTTTATGTCTCTCTTTGGGGCTTTTTCTGGAGTTGCTTTACCTTTAGGGGCTTCAGGATTTGAGGTCTGTTCTTCCCTCTCTCCATAAAAGTTGTCTGTGGTGAGGTGAGAGCTCTTTTTGTTTTTTTATTCATTTTTTAAAGGTATGAGGTCTGTTTAAGGCAATTTAATTTGCTTTAATTTGCCCTGGGGCAAAATCAGCAGTTCTGCTGATTGAGTTATTTCAGGTACTGGGCAGTTCTGCTGATTGAATTATTTCAGGTGCTGATCAGTCCTGCTGATTGATTGATCACCCTAGGGTGTTGTGTAATGACATCTAGGTCCCATGCTCATCAGGGGTTCAGTGGTTCACAATCTACCCCTCACAAAAGGCAGACCCTCCAAACAACCTGCCCACAATCAGGACAGATTAGCCCAAGAGGCCCCCAGAAGATTCCCAGGTGTGTGAAAAGCATAACGCTCCCACTCCTGTTCTGACTCCTGTGATGACTCCTGTTCCAGCTCCCTGTCCTGGTCTCCCTGTGCTGCAGTCTGGGTTCAGCAGACCATCTCCCTGCCCAATTAAAACAGACCTGTTTTGAAATTCTTCCAGAGTATCTTCTTCTAGAAATGTGTTGTCCTCCAGATACTATGGATTTTTTTGCTTCAAAATCAGTCTAGAGGCTTCATATGTTGTTGGTTTGAGGGAAGGTTAGAGGAGGTTACAGACTCCTGTCTGATCTCCGCCATCTTGGTTCCACCCCCAAGCTAAAGATTCTTTATGTGTGTGTCATAGTCATTATCTTCCACTTGTCCAATTTTAACTTTCAAGGAATTGTTTTCTCCAGTTAGTTTTGTACTTCCTTTTTCCATTTGGCCAACTGTACTTTTTAAGGAGTTGTTTTCTTCAAAAGATTTTTTGTATTTTCTGAGCAGAACTAGATCATTATACATAGCAACAAGATTATATGATAATAAATTCTGATGGACATGGCTGTCTTTAACAATGAGATGATTCAAACAAGTTCCAGTTGTTCAGTGATGAAGAAAGCCATCTACATCCAGAGAGAGGACTGTGGGAACTGAGTATGGTTCACAACATAGCATTTTCACTCTTTTTGTTGTTGTTTGTTGCATTTTATTTTGCTTCTCTTTTATTTTTTACTGGCTTGATTTGATTTTTCTTGTGAAGCATGATAATTGTATAAATATGCATGCATATATTGGATTTAACATATTTCTACCATGTTTAACATATATTGAATTACTTGCCATCTAGGGGAGGGCTTGGGGGAAGGGGAGGAAATTGGAACACAAGGTTTTGTAAGGGCTAATGTTGAAGAATTGTTCATACATATGTTTTTTAAAAATAAAAAAAACTTTAATTAAAAAAAAAGATTTTTGTATTTTCTTTTCCATTTTCCAAGCTGTTGGTTCTTTTTTCCTAATTCTCTTGCATCATTCTCATTTCTTTTTTTCAACTTTTCTTCTACCTCTTATATATGATTTTAAGCTCTTTTTAGCTGTTTCATGAGTTTTTGGGGGGACTTGAGACCACTTTCATATTTCTGTGGGGCTTTACCTAAAGGTGTTGTGAAGACATTGTTGTCTTCTTCTGAATTTGTGTCTTGATCTTCCCCATCCCCATAACTTTCTAAGGTGAGATTCTTTTGTGTTGTTATTTTGTTGCTCTTTTTTGTCTTTTTCCCCTTCCTTTTAAATTTGAACTCTTTTCCCGAAGTGGAAGAGAGATCACCTCAAACTTCTTATGCTAGGGGTTGCTGGCTCCTTCTGTTTACCTGGTGCTGCACTGACATTGCTTTGAGGCCCACAGAAGACTCTCATGTCTAGTGTTGAGCTAAGGTTTGGAGTAAGAGTTGACTGGTGTTGCTAGAAGCCCTAGTTGTCTGACAGCTTACCAGGTGCTGAGCCAGGGTCCTGGTATTAGTGTCTGGAGTGTACTGAGGCTGGTGGAGTGTTTCTTCATTTCCCTGTGGCTACTGAAGCACATGGTGGTCTGGCTGGTGGAAATTGCCTCTTTAGCAGGGACTATCCTGCGTCACTTGGTAGTTTTTGGAGCAGAAGGCCTATTGGCCTGGCTATGCTGAAAGAGGGGAGGGAGTACCAATGGTATTAGTGTTTGTCTGCTCTCCTCTACTCAAGATCAGGATCTCCTGCTGGCTTGCTTGGATATTTCCTATCCTGGATTGTGGTTTCCTTTTATCTAAGTGAGACAGACCTTTCTTGTTGATCTTCCAAATGTATTGGGCTAAAAGATTGTTTAACTCCATCTTTTTACTGGCTCTGCTGTTCTAAAATTTTTGGACAGTGCTATTTTATGGTTGTTTGGAGGTAAATATGGGAGAATTATGGTTATTTACTGCTTATCCCATCATCTTAGCCAAATCCCTTCTCTCTTTTCTTACTCTTTTAAAAATTCTTTTTAGTGTGACTTCTGACATCATAACTCAACTGAGCTTGTTCCCCCCCAAAATTACTAGTGATCACTTAATCACTAAATCCAATGGTCTTTTCTCAGTCTTCACCTTTTTTGACCTTCCTGTAATATTTGACACTGTTGATCTCTCTCTCCTCCTGGTTACTGTCTTTTTTCAGTATTATCTAACATTGCTTTCTCTTGATTTTCCTCCTTTATTTATAATTGAACTTCTAGTCTCCTTCATTGGATCATTGCCCATGTCACACCAAGGTTCCATCCTTAAGTTTTTGTTCTTTACACTCTCCATGACCCTATCAGTTCCTATGTGTTTAAATACCATTGCTACATATATTTTTCCTAAATCCATATCTAACCATAGTATACCAATACTGTACAATTGATCATTGCTGGGATATTGCAAACTGACTCTCCCTCTGGCATCTCACAATCGATATGAACCAAACAGAATTCATTTGCTTTCTTCACACTTTCTCTTATGGACTTCCATATTCCTGTCAATTGCACCACTATCCTTCCAGTTTGTAAATTTAGTATTATTCTCCACATCTTTCTCTTTCACTTGCCTAAGGTAACCAGTCAGTTGTTAAATCTTGTCATTTCTATCTCTACCTCATTTTTTTTATATCTATCCTATTCTCTCCACAAATATTTTTTTCACCTTGCTTATAACATGGTAAGTTTTGTAAAGAATGTGTAACCCTTGACCTTGACCTTGAAAAAAGGAAAGGATTTTGAAAGTTGGAAGTGAAAAAAGTGTACTCTAGGCATGGTAGAGAGCCTTCATAGATGCACAGAAGAAGGAATGGTATGTTCAGTTTGAACAATAGCTCATAATCTAGTTTAGCTGGAACATGGCACATGTAAAGTTAAGAACGGGAGGCAAGAAAGTAAAATGAAATAGGGCTCAAAATAAGGAAGGATATAAAATTTTAATTATACTGGTAATTTCTGTCCAGGTATTCTGTTTCAGTCTGATTTCATCTTATTTCATGAATCTGTAGGTGAAGAAGTTAGGTATGTCACAAATGGGGACATGTACAGATGAAAGAGTAACATGATCATTTATTCAGCACTTGTTGGGTGCATATTATAGGTTTTCCTTCCAGCAGTCCTGCTATAAGAAGATAGGGTTCTTAATTAACCACCATCCAAAGTCACACATTATAAAGGAAAGACCAATAGATTTTCATCAGAGTTTAGATGTTGGCTCTGCTGCCAACTATCAATTTGATCTTCAGAAAATTGCTTACCTTCTTTGGGTCTCACTTTCTTCTCCTGTAAAATGAAGCATTTGTGCTAGGTGATCTCTGAAATTCCTTATAATTCTAAATCTGTGTGGTATTTTGTTTGGTTAGTGTCAGAGATTAAATGTGTGAAAGATCCTGGGAATAAAGTGAAATGGTATCATAGGATTGATCTGATCCTATTATTAATTATAGAAGGATGCTAGAAGCCATCTATCTCAAAACATTGATTTTACTGATGAATAAATTGACTCTCAAAGAGGCAATGCAATTGCCAAAGACAAGTTATCTGGTTCCAATACACTCTTCTTTCCACTATACCAAAATGTCTGTCTCAGTCTCAAAGAATATTTAGGAGAATATTAGATTCTGTTAATTATTAATTTACTTGGTATGGTGTATTTTACATTATTTGCACTTAAAAAGAAATTATCTTTTCTTTAGATTTGATAATCTATGAATTAGCTAACTACAGATTTAGTCCCAACTTTATTACTACAGAGAAAGATAAACCTCAGGACCATCCAGTAAGATATCTTCATTATCCCTTTTCTGTGTTTTGTTCTCTATTAAATTCACCAAACATTTATTAATCACCTAATATGCAAAAGTACTGAGCTAAGAATCAGGGATGCAAAAAAGGAAATAATCCCAGAAACAAACACAGGATAATTTGAAAAGAAATAAATCAATAACTACTAAGAGAAAGAGGGGCAAGAAAAGATTTTATGTGGGGGGTGACACCTTATGTAAACCTAGAAGGAAAATAAGAATTTGAGAGACAGTTGAGGAGAAAGTATATTCTGGGGATGGATACAAGTTTATACAAATGCACAAAGTAATATTGGGTTCAAGAATCAGTCAATAGTTCAATTTGGCTGGATTGTAAAATGGGTAGATTAATATAGAATAAGTTTTTAAAGTGAGCTTTGAATATGTGATTGAAGAGTTAATACTTAAATTTAGAAGCAGTAGGGAGCTTCCAAAAGCTGATGAACTGAGAAGTGACACTTGAGAACTAGGACCTATGTTAGTCTTTGAATTTCAAGCATCATTATTGCAAAGCTGTTAGAGTATTAGACAGAATCAAAAAAAAAAACAAAAAAACAAAACCTGATTTTGAATGATGTCTCATTCCTAATGATGCAAACCTGGGCAAATATTTAATTTTTCTCAGCTTCAATTTCCTTATCTGTAAAACAGGAATCATAATATCTCTCTCTTCACAGGGTTGTTGTGAGGATCAAGTGAGATAACATCTTCCAGGTGCTATAGAAGTGTTAGCTGTAGTACAGATTTTTCACCTGTATGATGGAAATATTTGTTCCAGACATTCCAACTGGTTTGGGTAAATTAATGAAGCAGTAGATGTAAAATGTTTAGTAATTTGGACTTTTGTTATTATTGTTCTGTTTAGGAAGACAAGTTTATGAAAATTGTATTAAATAAGTTTGGTTGTTGTTAAATAAACAATGAATACAACACAAAGTTACAATAAAACTTGGACAACCGTGTTTTGCAATAGCACAATGACATGTGAATGGACTATCTTTAAAAAAAATGGCACAGCCTCTCAACAAAGAGCAACAGTACCTTTCCTGAAGACTCTCTTTCTTTTAGAAAGTATTAGCTTCAAAGAAAGCTCTTTATTCTGCGCCCTCCCCTCAGCATAACAAAGTGTTAAGTTAATAAAAAGCTGATTGGGGAGCCCCCAAATAACACAGGCCATTATTGCTGCAACACAAAGCCCTTTACCTGGAGGTCACAGATTCAAATCCAGGCCAAGTCAGTAGTGAGTAAAAGTCTAATGACTTGCCATCTGTTGGCTGTTTCATGGCTTATGTTAAATGAATTGATAGTCTCAGTTCAGTTCCTAGTTCACATGAAAACTGAAACCACTGAACATAGTGGTTGGCATTCAAAGCACGGAGGGCAAGACCTCAATTGAACAGCTTCTCCTCCTCAGGATGGTTCCTGAAGAATATGGATACGTCCATGGGGAAGTTTGGGAAGAATGAGCACTTAGCTCTCTCTGTCCATATACAGAAATGGCTGTTTTTTGGCCTAGAAAAAAGGCTACTTTTTCTATCTGGATATTCAATCATTTTCAAAATTCTGTCCAACTGAGAACAATACAATGATAAAGGGCTTAGAATATATAGCAGTTATAATAGCTCATATTTGTCTTTAAAATGCTTAAAAAACACTTTGCTCATAACATAACAACCTCAGAGAAGTTAAGTTACATGTTCAAAGTTACAGTTTGTAACTGGCAAGCCCAAAATTTTGGCCCAACTTTTCTTCAGAATTCTGTAACCTTTCCAGCTACTATATTTATTCATAAAACAATTGGATTAGAGATGAAGGGGATCTTAGAGACATTGAATCCAACTCTCAATCTTTGTAAAGAAGGAAAAAAAAACAGACCCAGAGAAAGTAAATGATTTGCCCAGGGTCATATAGTCAATAAATATCTGATGCAGGATTTGAACTTGCCGTCCTATCTTTATATCAAGAACTTAATCCACTACTCTACACTCTTATCTACTTATTTAATAGACTTTGATTAAGTTGCAGGCACTGGGCTAGGTGCTAGGGATGCAAAGACAAAACAAAAAAATCCTTGCCTTCAAAGAGCTTATATTTTATTGGAGGAAACTACATATGCACATATATGTAAGTAATATAAATTAAAAATAAATTGAAAATTAAACCTGGGTAGGAATGAGCACAAAACTGGATCAGGAAAAACTTCTTATAAGAAACATCACATAAGCTTATATTTGGAAATATCTAGGAATCCTAAGAGGCAACAATGAAAGATCATGCATTTCAGAAATGTGTAATAGACTGCACAAAGACATTACAGGAAAGTTATGGAGCTACAAACTTTCTTGCCTATTTACCTATTGACTGTAGCTATCACCAGTCTGATCAGAAGGAGGATGTCTCACAGGTATTGAGGAAGACAAGGCTAGGGCAATTTCATTCTTTAACTGGTCATAAGAATTAGTAAAATAGAGGCATCATGGGATTTGAGAATGGAAGAATTTTCCATTAGATCTTTTTTTTTCCATACTGATCCCTTCAAGATTACACTCCAAGCTAGCCTGCTGAAGGTAGACTCCCAAATTCCATGCCCTTTATATCTCTACACTGTCTGTATCAGATGCTATCATACTTTCAGACCTTTTAATCCCTTACTTTTAATTTTTTCCCTTGGTATACTCAGAGCCCACCACACACTAAGACCAGTTTTGGCCATGAGCAGGAATCACAGTCAGTCAGTGAATAAATATTTATTAAGTGTTTATCAGGAACTATGCTAAATGTTGGGGATACGAAGATGGACAAGACAGTTCTTGCTTTCAAGAAGCCTAGTGGTAACCCTGGGCTCAGAATGAGGATGGCTTAGTACCAAATTTAAGTTTCATAGTTGTTGATTTTTGCCTTTATTTTGTTCCATTGTCTAGTTTCTGACCTCTGAATGCTCAAGGTCATTGGATTGGATTATTGGATCATAGATTTGAAACTAGAAGAAATCTTGGAGGTCATCTAGCCTAATCCCCTCATTTTAGAAATGATGAATCAGAGAGGTGACTCTCTCAGGATCATACATATAGTAAGTGATAGAGATAGAATATAAACCTTGGTTCTCTAACTCCAAAGTTAGTGTGTTTTCTACCTTGAGATGAAAGGCCTCTTTTCATTCCTTGTCTTTTGGCCTAGTCTCTTGGCTCTTGTCTTAGTTGACTTCCTTGGATTTGATTCTTTGATTATCTGCACCTACTTTGAATGCTTTCTACTCTTCCTTGTATGTTTTTAAACTTCCAAACCTGATCTCTAACTTTCTTACCTAGAGTACTGACTTACTTAAGAACCACTGAGACAGTTTGGCATATTGTCAGGGACAGGATCAATACTTAATTTGTATATTATGGATAACTAATACATTATATAACAGAGCCTAAATTCAATCTGGCGTCTCTGATCTCCTTAATTGTCCCTCATGTCAGGAATGTGTTCCCTCCTGCCTTCCTTCAAGATGCAGTTTAAGAACCATTTTCCATATGAAATCTTTCCTGATCGTCCCAACTGCCAATGGCCTTCCTCCATCTCTAACTACCTTATATTTACTTCTATTTATTAGGTACAATCATGTATATGTGTATACACACACACACACACACACACATATATATATATACATATATATATGCATATATATGTATATGTATATATATATTGTTCAAACCAATAGAATATGTTGCTTTAAAGTAGAAACTTTTATTTTGTGTATTTGTATTCTCACTGACTAACACAACAATAAATACTGCTTGTGGATTGGTGATTTTCTAGCTATAGGGGAAAAATATAATAATCAAAGTACTTTCAATAGATGGAGGATAGAATTATAAATGGTTCTTAAAACTAGTAGCTCAGCTGAAGAATACAGAAACAGAAGGAGACTGGAAGAGAAGAATAATCATTGTGGTCTTTTTTAGTAGCCTGAAAGAGCTTAATCTTCTCTGACAGGATAGAGGCTTATTAACTACTACACTTTCATCAGATGGTAGAAGTGAATGAAAAAGCTAATTAACAGACCATTTATAGTATTGATGTACTTATTATCTGCCAAGAAACAGCTAAGATCAGTACTGGTAAAGTAGCTATAGAAAGCAAAACTTTATTGTGAGCAGGTCAAAAAAAGATAAGAACACGCTAACAATTATTATGGACATCAGTAGTCCTTTCCTGCATTTGCCCCACAATTATTTTGTTGATAGCGAATCCCTTTAAGCAGGTACCCTGACCCCATGGGCCCCCCAAATACTGATACCACACATATAATTTCTGTGAAAATTTACTCTTCCCACTGAATGTGTGTTTTATGGAAGAGTAAATTCAAGTTTAAGATTAAGTGGGGAATGTTCTGATAATATTTGATCTATATTGCTATATAGTTAAATGTTTTTGCTGTGAGGTATGGGTCTTGTGACTAATTGGTAGAACACACTGCTATGGTCTTAGACAGTATGAGCTGTGGTCTGTCTTTCAGACACAAAGAATCCTTAGAACTCAAGGCTAATAAGCAAACTGGGGACTCAAATGAGGAAATCTTCCCTGGCTGTCTTCTGAAAGAACACTGACAAACTAAAGAATGCCCATGAGTTTATATAAAGACTGTGAGAAGATTGGAGACCATGATACAAAATAACTGGTTGAAGAAATTAAGAAGATTTGCCCTGGGGAAGATTAGGAAAAGTCCACAATAATTCTATTCAAACATTTGAAGACTTATAACTTAGATGGATAAGATTCATTCCGCATTTCTACCCCAAATGAGTAGAATTTCTATTCAATTCTACCCAATTTCTACTCCTAGAAATTAGGAGTAATGAGTGGCAGCTGCAGATATGCCATTTCTGATTTGATGAAAGAAAAGACTTCCTAAGAATTAAGGCTGGAGAGGGAGTTTTTGTTCATCTAAGGGTTTTTCTTGTTTGCCTCTAAGATATTTTCCCACAGACATTCTGTGGCCTTGTCATAATTGTTGTTTAATGACTGATTGACTTCTAGGCTAATAGTAAAAAGAATCTCTGGTACTAGAGCTTCCTCTGTGCCTCATTCCTGGCATCTTATACTTCTACCTAAGAAGAAGAATGAAAGAAGAAAACAAGCATTTATGAAATACTTATTATGTGTCAAGCAGTATATTAAGCACTTTATAAATAAAATCTCATTTTATTCTCATAACAACCCTAGTAGGTATGTGCTCTTATGGCCCCCATTTTATAGTTTAGAAATGGGGGCAAAAAGAGACTAAGTGACTTGCCCAGGATAACATATCTAGTGTCTGAAGTAAGATTTGAACTCGGGACTTCCCAACTTCAAGTGCTCTTATCAATTGTGCTACCTAGCAGGAATTGATTGTTCACTCAGTCTTCTTTCTGATGAGACTAAGTCAGGAAACTTCCTGCAACCATTCCCTTCTAAGGGAGCTGCCAGCTGCTTGCCAGTCATCTTTTATCCATATGTCTGTATCATCTTTAAAAACCATCCTTCATAACTTGGTTTTCAGCTACATAGAAAGTGACCCAGATTTATCTCATATAAGGAGTTTTGATGTGAATACTAGAGAGAAAACAAATTTTATATATTCTGCCCAATGAATAACAAGAAACAGAGAAAAATAAATGGGGTTGTCATAAAGTTTTAAAAGAAGTTTAAAACCTCTCCTTTTTCATTATTTGAGTGGGAACAGCATGGAAAATAACATTATGAAGTTCAAACCTCTTTCTCTCTGTTGGGGGTGATAGCTGAAGTAAAGGAAAGTGTATTCTGTGGCTAGTCATATTTTAATTGATTATAATATAAAGCAAAAGTTCAAAACCAAATACTAGAAATATTCCCCTCTGGAACATTCAATTAGAAACCATACCCTCAAAATGACAATCTGAGAATAATAAGAAACTTTCTGTAAACTAAAACTAGTCAAGCACATCACTGAGCCATGAATCAAAGATAGGTTTTGATTCTCAAAATATGGGATGGAAGACAGAATCCCAGTTATGGAAAGCTCACTTGGTATTAGAGAATGTGGATGGCTGCTGCTGCTGTTCTTCACATTTAGGGCTGAGTGTGGGTAAAATGGTGAAAATGACAGCTTATTTTCAGTCTGACCATGTCACTGTTCTGTTAATAAATCACAATGGTCCCCTATTGTCTCTAAGATCAAGAATAAACTTCTTTGTTTTGGTTTTAAAGCCTTTTATTTTTCCTCCTGGCTCTACTTCTTCCTCTTTGAGCTGCTATTTTGTTATGGAACTTTCTTCAGCATCTGGGTCTTTTCACCATAAAATATCCCACTATTCTTGTCTCTTTTGTCCACTGATGATGATTCTCCAGAAGCTTCCATTTTGGGGAGAATACTAGACTAACTTTTCTTCCTTTCCTCTGGCTTTCCTCACTCTCCACTCTTACATCCACCTTCTGGTTCAAACTCATTTCATCCTTTGTTGGTATGATTGAAATATCCTTCCAACTAGTCTCTCTCAGACTCTAGTCTCTAAACAATTTAACCTGACCTTCACATAGCTGCCAATTAATATTTTGAATGGTTATGCTATTCTGCTGCTCAAGAAGATTCAGTAACTTTCTATTGCTTCTAGAACAAAATAAAAATATCTCTGACATTAAAAATCTTTCACAATGTAGTTCTGATCTGTTTTTTTTTTCTAGACAAATTTCCCTGATTTCCCTTCATGTACTTCAAATAAACCGGCCTATTTGTCATCATATTCCATCTCTTCTTTCTGGATCTTTGTCTAGAATGTTCTCCTTCCTTACCTCCAAATTTTGGAATCCTTAGCTGAAGACTCATTTCAAGTTATTTCTAAAATAGGCATTTCCTGATTTTTGTAGTTATTAATACCACGTTCCTTCCTCTACTTAGTATTTATCATGTACATATTCTGTGTTTACTTATTTGCATATATCTTATTCCTTGTAATAGAATTTAAGATTTTTGAGAACAGGGATTGTGGGTTTTGTTTTTTTTTTTTTGTTTTGTTTTGTTTTGTTTTTGTCTTATGCTCTAGCATAGGTGTGCACAATTCAGCTATTTGTTGAATTGATTGGATTGCTTGAGACTGCAAAGTTCCAGGAACCCTTAAACTGATCAACGCAATTAATCATTGAGTATCTCAGGTGGACCAATGTATGAAGGGGGAAAAAACTGAAATCTACATTGGTGAAGACTGAAATCTTAGGCTCAAAGGAATTGTGGATTTCTATCTATGTGTTCACGTTTACTGCATGCAGAATGTGAAGCCCTTTCTTCTCAGATCTTCATCCCCTCCTCAGCTTCCCTTTTTTATACACTCATGCCCAATCAATCTCTGTTCCTGATAACTGTATTCTATTTTACAGGTCAAGTATTGGGCTATTTCCTATTATGTCACAGACTCTTGGGATATTCATCAGAAGTGATCTTAAAGTTCCTACAATACAGTCCTTCCCAAAAATCACTGAATATTTTAATTCTTCCTAATTGGTCTCTTTGACTTTAGTCTCTTTTGAATCTATTCTGCCCTTTTTGTAGTTGCCAAATTACATTCTGCTGTTCAGGAGGATTCAGTAGCTCTCTATTGCTTCTAGAATAAAATAATAACATCCTAGTTTGGCATTAAAGGCTAAAGCTAGGGGCTCAGTTGGCTTAGGGGAGCACAGGACATAAGCCAGTCCTTTAGAAATTTTTACCTGCTCCTCCCCCACCCCCACTCACTCTCTTCACAACAGTGCAACTTGCCCAGAAGGAAAACCACTGAGGATATTGGTCCCAAGTGACATTAAACAGGACCAAGGGAGCTTCTAAATTAAGCATGTCTGAGTCTGAGTGTATGCATGGGAGGTGGGGTGGGAGTAGGAGGGGAGGGAAGAGGTTCAATCAGGAAAGATGCCCAGAATTAAATCCCACTGGTAACACATAGTTTCCTTTATCTTTTGGGATTTGCTGTAAGAAAAGTTCACTGGATACTGTTTCTCATTAAAAGAACCCTTAAATAAAAGCCATACACAACAGAAAATCAACATACATTGTAAGCTCACTCAGCCTCAACTTGGCAGCCAACAAAAGAGGAAAAGATGCATTCCAGTTCTCTCAGCTGGAGATCTGATCATTCATGTTACTAATATAAACAATGTAAAGTCGTCAGCTTCATTAATACCTAATATATCGAGTGTCGTAAATCAAAAGCAAAAGGGAAAAACATAACTTGTCTCCATTCTGACATCAAGGCAAATACTAAACAATACTTTTGTTCTTGATTATGTTCCTTTTATTCCAGGGTGGTAAAGAGGAAATAAGAAAAAGCTCCCCTAGTCAAGTTATTTGGTGGAGGAGACATATGATAAAACTTCTGTGTTCATCTGGCTACAGATTTGTACTGGTTCCATGTAGCTTTGATGTGGGCAGAAAATTTCATCGTAGTTTTGTGGTGCAGTCAGTGGTCATGTCTGAAACTTTCTCTCTAATATACTTTACCTCTGTCTACATGCCCTGAATTAACACTCATGCTTGAGTCTTTTCTATGGTTAAAAAAAATAAAAATGTATCCTTATCCTCTCCCACTTTATTGTAGGCAAATCTGTCTAACAATCCTTCAAAGACCAAAGTGTTATTTTTATGAAAGAGATATTCACCTATTACTTCAGTTTACATTCATTTCCCCCTTTTCTCAATTCTTAAATCATTTATAATCAGCATATAATAATATATATTAGTCAATATATATTATGTAATTTATAATCAGTGTCTTGTATTGTTTTCTAATTGTTTCATCACTTAATTCTTACTTTTCCAAGAAGACTCCTTGAGGGTAGGTGCATAGATCTATTTCTTTTATGTCTGTTACAGTATTGAGCACATAAAATATATAGGTATACATATACATATGTGAACATATATATTTACATATACACATGTGAATACAGTATATGTATGTGTGTATGTATATATGTATGTATGCATATATATGTATATATATATTATGACTTTACTTCAGAATATCTGAATGAGTTTTTATAGATAAACAACAAAGTTTTTGGTACAAACCTTGATTCTGGCCAGCCTTTACCATTTCTGGGGAAATAGTACAATAAGTATGTCTTATTGATGAATAAAAAGGATCATTTTCATAAGTGAAATCGTCAGCAACAATTTATATACATGCACACATATTACATGTATATATATATAAAATAACTGAATAGGGTCATTTTTACACATGAAATCAAGTTGACAAATATGTAAATATATGCACACACATATATACATGTATGTATACAAATATACTATATATATATATATATAGTCAGTAAAACCATAGATTATAAACCGGTGGCATATATAAAGATGACAAATCCATCAGTTATCCATAATTTTTGAGTTGTTTCCCCAAGAATGGCAAAAGATATCCTTAAACCATTCATTCTCTCATGTTTGCCTCTGTGATCATGCAATATACTTACAATATAGATTGTTGACATATAGGAGCAGTTGGTGAGTGTGGAAATGCATTTTTGTCTGTGTGTAAAGTTAATTGATACTTTAGAGAACTTATTGGTTGGACTAGTTGGTTTGAAAAATAGCCAATCGGATAGCATCTCTATCTTGGCAGGGAACATTTAACTAAGAGAGTGAGGCAGCCTCTTCAAAAGCTGACTGAGAAATTCAGGGCTGGTGTTTGTAGAAGATGCATTTCTATTGTACAAGTAAACCAGATGGACAGGTGCTGCCTTCTGCTCAGTGAAATAAAACTCAAGTAATCAAAGGGACCTGTTGGTTTGCACTCAGACAAACAAAGAACATTAAAAGGTAAATAAGTAATCAGAACAACTCTTCTCACATCCTCACCACATATAAAAGATTGTGCACAGGGGGGCATTCCTGTTTCCCTTTACTATCCTGGAAGACAAAGAATTTGCTCACTTTTTCTGCATTTCAAAATTGAATGACCAACTTAACTCTAGGAAGTTTATTAACTAAATAAAAATTCCTGAGATGCCTAAATTTGACTATAGAGTTAGAATATCAAATAACTACCAAACCTGCTAAATGTAGAACTTGAAGTAATTAGCAAAGAGACATAATTCATGAGATGCCAGTGGTCAAAAGCAATAATGATCATTAGAAAATAGGTCAGTATTTTAGTTCTTGGTTCCATGGTAATAGTAAGAATGTGTGTGTATATATGTATGCACATATGTGTACAGTATGTGTAAGAGAGACAGAGGGAAACTGAGTGTAGTTGCTGATATTCTTCCTTAATGTCCTCAATGAATTAGAAATATTACATTTGATTTTGTGACTCTAGATCACAAATATTCCCATATTAATGAAAGACTGGCTGTATAGAGTAAGGAGGCAGGGCATGGGGCAGGTGCAGTTATTAGAACATTCCAAAGTTTTTACCATGACAAAAAATGTTAGTGCTAAGGAGGAGTTGGACAAGGGCAAAGGGTACTGTTTCTTTTGCTGTTATTGGAGGAGCTGGGCCACAGAGCTAATATGCTTCGTATAACTTTCTATGAGTCATCCTTGAAATTCCCCACCCTGAGACAAAGTCCCAGTTATCCTATCCTAGTTATAGTTCTGAAAGTACTTTCATAAATATATATATATATGTATATATGTATACATATATATATATATGTGTGTGTGTATAATTTTATTAACATAACTATTCTTTGATGGAGAAAAATGTAGTGGTATAACTACATTTAAGTGAGGAAACTGAGAATTATAGAGATGAATTCACTTGCCCAAGTGATGATACAGGGATTCAAACTCAGATTTTCAGTCTTTAAGAACAGCCTTTAAAACTTGCCTTGTTAAGGTTTGCTAGATTAAAAAAAATTATCATTATATTTTTTTAGCATTTTGACTCTATAACTTATTCTTCAGAATACTCCATCTAGTTCCTATGGATGAACAAGCAATTCCTTTGCATGAATCTTGATTACCAGCCCTGGAAATGAGGGGTATTCACTTTTTCCCCACACTTGGGTAGTGAAGGTAGTGATGGCCAATGAATACTGTAGCTTTTGAGTAATTGTGTTACTGAATCACAGCTGGCAGCTGTCGTTGTCTTAGCAATTCTCCCTGATAAATCTTCATCCTGGAGTGTGCCTACCAACTTGCACAGGTAAGATCAGGTAGCAATTTTCTCATTTTCTCCTAAATCTTAAGGGGAGCTATTATGTATAAGGAAACCAATGTGACTTTTGCAAACTGTGTAGAATTTCGTATTCCCAATGAGTTCTGAAAACTGTCTATATTAGTGAGTTACTTCCTCTGTTACATTTACTTAAGGCATGTGGGCTGACACCCGGGCCTAAAGCCCACCCTGCTGAGCTGTGTCAGTCATACTGCCTGGCAGGACTCAATGGGATCTGCAATCCTGCCATGGGGCTGGTGCACACCAGTATCATGGCTCACAGTTGGTAGGGAGGCACTGGAGGGAGTGTATTGGTGGGAAAGAGTGGAGGGGAGAGGCCCCTCAGCAATTTTTTTATGATGCCAGGCTGCTGTTCAGTGCTTTAGATAATTAAAAATCTACCCCCACCCAAGCCATGGTCTAAGTCTATGCAGGAATGCACACAGTCCTGCTTATGAATTTTGGAATTGCTTTCTGAGGGACATGGGGGAAGCAGAGTCCTCAGGGACCTCTAAAGCTAGGTTGGACAGAATGCAAGAGAGAATTGTGCAGAGAATAAACCTCTATGGGCAAGGGACTAGATGAGAGCACCTAATAGATCTTTTCCATCTGTAATTCCTGTGATTATCTGAACAGTTTTTAGAGTGTGACCAGACTCAAAATCCAAACATTTACAAATAAACAAGCTCCAGCAGAGCTCCAGACTAATCTTTCCTCTCTTTTTATTTGCAGCGGGTAAACCTCGTCTGCTTTCCCTGATATTTATGGACAGTAACTCTTCCTCAGCTTCCCCCTAGCTCAAGCAAGCTCCTCCTTCCTGCTGTGACCACAGAAGAGCATTCTGGATCCTGCCTCCCCTGACACAAGAGACCAGAAGCAGCTTTCTATGGCAACCTTGAAAGGTTTCACAATAAAAAGAATAACAGAAGCAACAATAACAATAATAAACAATAATTTTTAAAATAATAAGAGTGAATGTTTGTACAGCACTTGAAGGTTTGTAAACTGAATTATACTACCTTATTTAATCCTTACAGCTCTGTGAAGGACGGGCTATTATTATCCCCAGGTTACAGATGAGAAAACTGAGGTAGAGAGATTCAAGATTTGTCCATGGTTACATAGTAAGTATGTGAGGTAGGATTTGAACTCAAGTCTTTCTGATTTCAGATGCAGTATTCTATCCACTGTGCTTATTTACTTATTGTTGTTGTTCAATTATGTTCGATTCTTTGCATCCTTACGGACCATAGCATGACAATGTTGTCTGAGAGATTTTTTTGGTTAAAGATGCTGGAATGGTTTGTTATTTTCTTCTCAATGGATTAAGGAATAACTAGTTACTTACACATAAATTTACATAGAACTTTACCAAGCATTTCCATACATATCATATCATATGATCCTGGAAATAAATCTGTCAGATGGGGAAGATGTTATTTTTCCAATTTTATGAATAAGCAAACTGAGACCCAGTGATCTACTTAAGTTACTAAGTCAGGACTTAAATTCATATTCTCTGGTTCTACACCCTGAGCTCTTTCCTCTCCCAGCTGTCTTTCTGTGCAAATGCAGAAGGAATGACATTAGGACTCTTTATTTTAGGGCTTAGAGAACATCACTCATTGGGAGAAATTCCCAAGAAGCCTGTACCTCTGACCATAGAACACAGTGATGTCACCAGTCTCTACAGGGTCATATAAAGGGTGTGAGCAGTGCCAAGTGCTGTATTTATGATGGTTTGTCTGGGAAGTTTATAATTCAGTAGGTCTGTTTTTGGAATACCAGGTCAAACTAAGGCTATTTTTGCATTGCAGAAATCCACTGAAGAATTTTCCCTTTGGAGGAGAAGGATCTAGGCCCTGATATTTCAAAGTGTAAGTTTCTTATAAAAGTGGCCTTACTACCATACTTGTTTATATTAGAATTTTCCATGCTGGTCTGAAGATAATTTCCCCTTTTGTGGAGCAAAAGATTAATTGCTTGACAGAAATTATTGTTGCTCAGTTGTTTTTCCGTCTTGTTTGACTCTTCATGACTCTTTTTGGGGATATTTTGGCAAAGATACTGGAGTGATTTGCCATTTCCTTCTGCACCTTGTTTGACAGATGAGGAACTGAAGAAAACAGGATTACGTGACTTGTGAAGTGTCACAGAGCTAGTAAGTTTTTGAGCCTAGATTTTTGAGTCTTCCTAACTCTAGGACTGGCTCTCTATCCACTGCACCATCATACCTGCCTCATATATATTAGATGTGACTCTAGGTGTCTCTAGGTGAGTCATTTAAATTGAGCCTCAGTTTCCTCATCTGCAAAATGGGGATAATGATATCTGTGGACTCAACCTATAAGGTTAAGGGGATCAAATGAAATATGTTAAGTACTTTATATAATATGTAAATATCAGTTATTGTTATTATTTAGGTCTTTTTTGATAAGATTAAAATAAAAGCTATTTTAGATAGGTTTCAATTCTATTATTATTCTTTTATTCTTCATCTTTTATTCATGGATTATTGCAGAAGAAGATAAAATAATTGGTTATTGTAGCTGAATATAAATAATAGAGCTCATCCAATCCAGCAGCCTCATCAAGAGCATGCATCATGCAACACTGCTAGTAGACAACAGGCAGTAAGTATATCAACTGTGATGATGTGTATAACCCTGTTTCCATATGCTTTCTACATTTGGATAGATTTGGGGATTATGACTATTTGGTATGATGACAACTATTAAAAATGTTGGTATTAAGTTTTTGTGTATCCTATGTTGGGTCCAGGCAATTGTGCGAGCAGTTTGGTTTGTAATGATAATCTGTCTTTAGTAAAGTTTGTTGGTTGAGCTCTCCAAAGTATTTTGAGGTCTAATTTTTTTAGTCTGGAGATTCATTATTTGCAAGGAATGGCAGCTTCTGAAATAGAATTCTAACCATCAGCTCGTATCTTCCAAAGGATTTGGTAGTTTTAAAATTTGTACAGCCTGAAGTGATGTCTTATAGTTTCCACTATTTCCTGGCATAACTTAATTTTATTGCTAAATTTAAGCTACTCTAGGTCAATCTCATTTGACAATTTCTTGTGGCAATGACATAGTTCAAATCCTTATCCAAAACTATTCCATTTCCTCAAACAAATCTGTAGAATAGCTATTTTGTCTATTTTTTCTTTGTCAACTATTGTTTGATCTCATGAAGATATCAGTCATAAAAATTATCTTTTATTCCATTCTTGGATCTTAGACTTTAGATCATAGACTTCACCTAGAAGTAGACCACTTTTTCCCCTATATTTGACAAATACAAGGGCATGTACCCATTATCAATTATTGCTATTGCTTGAAGTGATTTTTGCTTGCCATAAAATAATTTCTGCACGTTTCTGACCTGTTTACCAGATGCTAATATGAATTTTTAAATATCTTCTTCCTTCTTTTTGTAAGGAGAATGTTCATCTTTCTAAAACAGTTGTAGAGTGATAGACCTCGAGTTTTGTCAGTGTTGTTTGGGTTTTGGTGATAGAATTTTCTGAATGCCATCCTCCATTTTGCAATTTTGAAAGTATATAGGAAAACTAATATTTTGGAGATGCTGATAGATTTTAACATGTTTCCATTAAGTTTTGAATACAAGATGCTAGTGAATCTTATAACATGTTAGTTATTGTTCAATTGTGTCCAGCTATTCATGACCCTTTTTCTGGGGGTTTTCTTCACAAAGATATTGTCCTTAACTTTCTCAGCTCATCTTGATGATAAGGAACTGAAGTAGAGGCTAAGCGACTTGCCCGGAGTCACACAACTAAAAAGTTTCTGAGACAAGATTTGAAGTCACAAAGATGAGTCTTCTTAATTCCAAACCCAGTATTATATATACTGAGCCACCTAGTTGCCCAACATGTTCAACCTTGGTCTTATTTTTGATAATTTTATGCTCAATATATGTCACATGGAAAAGATTGATGTATTTATATTGGTATTACATTTATCTACTAGTTCAATGTAGCTTCAAGATTCAATTTGGAAGCCTTTGACCTTTATCTTTCTTTGGTATATAATGAGAAATTTATACTCTAATCTATATCAGATGGCTTCCTGCCTTTGGAAGGAGAGGAGGAAGAAAAAATTTGGAACTCAAAATCTTTCAAAAAATGAATGTTGAAAATTATCTTTACATGTTATTGGGAAAAGATAAACTATTATTAAATTTTAAAAAATTATCTCCTTAACCTAAAAGAAAAAATTTCCAAATGACATGTAAATAAATGAATGAACTGTTTATTTTGGTTTTTGGTGGTACTACATAACTCAATGTCATCCATAAAATCATATTTTATAAAATGCTTTCTTTTATTCCCTCTTTAATTTGGAAGTCAGACTTCTATTTAGGAAATACCAGACAGAAGAGGTGTACTAGTAAATGTTTACTGCCTCCATGAAAAAAAAATGCACATGGTTTATATGTTTAAGTTTAATCTGAGTCTTAAACCTGTATTATTAACACTTTCCCCACCATTTTCTTAAATCCAGACAATCAACAAATAAAGCCATGATTTGTAAGATTTGTTGATTTCCCAGATATATTTACTTGCATTAAAATTTAACAATTGGTTTCCTCTGACTGGTTCAAGCTGGCTCCCACCTCCTGTTAGATGGAACCACAATGGGTTTAAACTGTTTCCCTGATGAAAGTCATGCTTTGCTCCAATTGTTTCTGACATGTTTGTGTTGATGACATATTTTAAATCACATGTGATAAGTAAAATTCCAATATTGCCACTTTACATTTATTTCAAAAATTTTCAGCCATGAGTGTGCAAATGAGTCAAAGATTTTGAAGTAATCAACCAATGTTATAGTACTTTGGGCCAACTTGTTCAAGAAATACTTTATAGATACTAAGTTATTCATTACATGTCTGTGACTTTTTAGTATAACTTTTTTACTCCTCAGGTAATAGTTTCCTTGCAAATATTTGTTGATTTTTAAAATTCCCAAACTGGCTAATGCTTTATACAATGTACAAAACCTTGGGGGCAGCTAGATGGCACAGTGGAAAGAGCACCAGCCCTGAAGTCAGGAGGACCTGAGTTCAAATCTGGCCTCAGACACTTAACATTCCTAGCTGTGTGACCCTGGGCAGGTCCCTCAACCCCAATTGCCTCAGAAAAAAAAAACAAAACAAACAAACAAACAAAAAAAACAATGTACAAAACCTTGTATTTGACTTATATTTAGAAGAATTGTGTTTTTATCTTTTGGCAATAGATATGTGATTCCTTCTGTTAAGAAAAGATAGAATCAGGCTTGTAAATTATAGAAAGCTAGTGAAAACTATTAGGAATTTATGGTGTTTGTTTGTTTTTATTTTAATGAAACAGGTGAGGTTAAATGACTTGCTCAGGGTCACACAGCTAGGAAGTATTAAGTGTCTGAGGCCAGATTTGAACTCTAGTCTTCCTGATTCCAGTGCCAGTGCTCTATTTACTGTACTATCTATCTGCCCCATTAGGAATTTATGTGTCAATGTAAAATATTTGACAACACTTGTGGGTTTTATTTGGCTTTATCATTTTCTAGTTTCATGGAGAAAACATGGTTTACCACCTACCTTGAATTAACTGTATAGTTGTTCATCATAAAAGTAATGATACACAATTTTTCAGTTTATGCAATCCCACCTGCCTTTTTGTTGCATTAGATTTCTTGTGAATATCTAGATGATTAAAAAATTTCTATAACCTCTTTTTTTAGGGGTTTGCTCTTGCCTGTGATTTTTTTGCTTGTCAAATGTTAGAGGTTTTTTTTTTTAAATTAATGTCAAATTGCTTATTTTGTTCTTTATATTGTACTGACTCCTTGAATTTTGTTATCCTCTTGAAGTTTCTTACTAATTTCTCATTGAAATGCCCTGTCAGGAAAAATAGAAGCCAAAATAACAACTCAAAAATAACAAAAGCTGGACCCATGTGGCCCCAGAATACCTACCATCTCAGTTATGGGCCTTTGAAACCAAGAGAGATCTCCTCAGTACAATCATACATTGCTGATGAAACTTTGGCCAAATCAGCTGAAAGATAAACCAGAAAGCAGAGACACTTGTCTTGAAGAATAAAAGGGACCAAAAGTTGGGGTGGCTTACTATGGGAAGCCTAGAGAGTGCAAAGAGGCCATTCTGTCTTCACTAGATGGGCCCATATAAGACAGATATACCCAAGAAGAGTCTAGAATCAGTTTAACAGAAGCAGAATATCACCATGCTAGAAGTAAGAAATTGGGATGGAGCTAGGCCTAGGGATCATTCCAGGCCCTAAAAATGTTAAAATATATGTTAAATCCAGTAAAAACATGAAATATATGTTAAACCTCAGTCCCACTAACTTTTCATGGGCATTTTCCATCTGTATTCAAAGGATCCCACAAAGTAATAGCAGTAAGGATTGAAAATGTAGAGTGCCCTGTGGTGTGGAAAGTTGATATCTGCAACAGTCATTTTTGGAAGGCTATTTTCAATGCCTCCATATCTTATGCAGAGTTTGAATATTTGTGGCTTGATTGAGAAGGGCTATTTGTCTCTGGGTTTTGTCAAGACTGAATCTAGAGTTTCCAAGGAAAGTCATAGTTATCATTAAGAAGGTGAACACCATAGCTCTATTGTGTTCAGACCTGGCAGACATCTCTGGAGTGTCAGTGTTGATTAGGACCAATTTTAAAGTCTGTTTAAAGTACTAGTAAAGCATCTCAGACAGCGAATTAGGACTTGGAACCCAATAATATAGGCCTTCTGTGCCAAAATGCTCAAGAAAATATAGAGACTTAACAGAGAAGCAATGGACTTTCCAATCAAGAGCAGATAGAGTAAAACCCTTACAATTGACTTAGGAAACTCCGGTACCTATGGGACGGAAGGATCAAATGAAAAAATAGTTCAGTAAAACTAGTGTGTTCTAAATGCATGAGTAACAGGAAGGAGATAGCACATAAATTCAAGATGGTTTGGGATTTCTACTGAACAGTCAGAATTTTCAGGGTTAAACCAGTGTAATAGTTGTAATCTAACAACAACAATTATATGGTGCTTACTATGTGCCAGCTACTGTACTAAATACTGTGCAATTATTATCTCATTTAATCCTCAGAAAAACTCTGGAATATAACTACCTGCCTATGATTATCCTTATTTTATAATTGAGGAAAGTAGCTAGTGACACAACTCCTTGGAGATTTTTTTTGTATCTGGGTAATCATATTTGGGATGATGCTGAAAGAGTCTAAGAAAAGAATATGATCTCAAAATAGAAAGTAAGTTCTTGAGGGCAGGGACTGGTTGGTTTTTATCTTTATACCCCTAGAACTCAGCATAATGCCCAGTATAAAGTAAGCATGTAATACAGGCTATCCCAAAAGTCTTAGTCTTTTACTTGAAAGAATGAATGTAAATTCATTTATAAAATGCTTACTATGTGCCTGGCACAGTGCTAAGCACTGGGGATACAAGTATAAAAAGCAAAATGGTACCTGTTCCCAAGGAGTTTATATCCTAATGAAGAAGACAGAACACATAGGGTAGTGGCGTTTAGGAAAATACACTTTGCTGAGTGGGTGCCCATCAGTTGGAGAATGGTTGAGTAAGTTATGGCATATGAATGTTTATGGAATATTATTGTTTTATAAGAAACAATCAGCAGAATGATTTTAGAGAGGCCTAGAGAGACTTAAATGACCTGATGCTAAATGAAGTTAGCAGAACCAGGACATCATTGTACATGGTAATAACAAGATTATATGATGATCAATTCTGATGGATGTGACTTTTTCCAATAATGAGATGATTGAGGCTAGTTCCAATGATCGTGTGATGAAGAGAGCCATCTATACCCAGAGAGAGAACGATGGGTACTGAGTGTGGATCACAACATAACATTTTCATTCTTTTTTGTTGTTGTTTGCTTGCATTTTGTTTTCTTTCTCATTTTTTTTCTTTTATTTTTCTTATGCAACAAAGTTATTGTATAAATATGCATATATATTGGATTTAATATATATTTTAACATTTTTAACATATTGGATTACTTGCCATCTAGGGGAGTGGAAAATTTGGGACACAAGGTTTTGCAAGGGTCAATGTTGAAAAATTATCCATGCATATATTTTGAAAACAAAAAGCTTTAATAAAAAAGTACATTTTTGTCTTAGAAGCCATAGAAAGAAGAATGAAAACATAAGGCAATAGACCAATATTCCCTTTTCAAGAATAGTAGAGTTGAGCTGATTATTGTTCCTCAAGCAAAGAATGGAAGGGCAGTGGGATAACAGCATAGCAGGAATATAACCAGGGTTTGGACTGGTTGAGTCTTAGGTAGATGGATCTAGTGACTTCTCACTCACTAGCCTCAGAGCAGGAACTGGCTGTCTAGATGACAGATGGCAGTGGCCAATATGATAGTATTGTTTCAAGGAGGATATATTAGTCCTGTAGTAAAGGGCTCATCTTCCACAATGCTTAGTGCAGGGAGAACTTATCAGAATAAATTTCCTGCAAAATATTCCCAGGAAGGACATATGTGTAAGTGCCATATGTTGTGATTTGCCCAGAGAAGACTGCCCAGAGAAATGTTCTGCAACACAGAAAGTTTCACCATTAGGTGACACAAGTCAAGAGAAGGAATGGGGAATGAAGGAGTAAGTGGCATAAATTAAAACTAGAGAGAGAAGGGGATCAAAAGGGAAAACAGAAGAGCACAACATAGAACAGTGTTGCTATGGTGTGCCTCAACCAAGAAATTGTGGCAGAACCCTGACACCTTCCAAGCCAAGCTAAGAGATTTCAATTGTTCTCCAATATGTCCAATATGAAGAAACTCTATGATGTAAACGGTACTATATTCTAAGGACAGACTATTGGAGCTGTTGGTTCTGAGCTGAATGTGTTATCTTTTATATCAAAGAATCAGAGGGTTTAAAGCAAATTAGATTATAACTTCTTTGGAAGTTCAAGAAATTGTTCATATTTGTAGATAGGTACTGAAAATACACTTACTGATCAATTCTCTTCTTTGCTATTTGATACAAATAAATGGGATAGCAGGGCCTGGAGTCAGGAAGACTTGAATTCAGATATTTATTAGCCATGAATCCTGGAAAAGTCACTTAATTCCTTTCAGCCTCAGTTTCCTCTTTTATAAAAGAAAGATATTAATAGCACCTGCATCATAAAGCTTGATGTGAAAATCAAATGGGTTAATATGTATAGAGAATCTACATCCAGACAAAGAACTGAGGAACAGAAGTATAAATAGAATGATTTTACATATATACATATTTGCTGGCTTATGGCAGACATCTCTATAGTAACATGTGGGGGAAGGAAAAATAAAGAAAATTATATAATAATTTAAAAGAAATACCAAGTTGTACATAAACAGCTTTGCAATTTCATGTGCATTCATTGTAAAAAATTTAACTATATTATGGAAATGCTTGTTTTATTTCATAAATTAAAAATAAAATAAATTGAATTAAAATATATATGTAGAGCACTTTGCAAATCTTAGAGCACTATAACAATGTTAACTATCATTATACTGTTTTATGTCTAAATAAAATGGCTGTTGGATTTGTTTCTATTATATAGTGGACTAGCAGTGGAGAAAAAGTTAGATGGAGTTTTAGGCATGAGTTGCAAAACTGATTTCCCTAAAGTAACCACTCTGAACTTTGGCAGATGCATAAAATATTTCCTTAAGTGAATGATAAGCAGGTGGGAAATCTATTTTGCCTGGTACTCATTTGCAAAAGGATGTCACATAGCTGCTGACTTCCTTCATATAGTTATAGAATGATTTAGGATCTTAGAAAACATTGAGCCTGGTGGCTCGCTAGTTAATGGTGTAACTGAGGTCAGAATGGCAAATAAACTTGCCCCAAAACACAGACCTAATGATCCAGGTCTTTCATCAATTCTATTACTCTCTCCATTATGCCATGATTTTTTCTGCTCCTTTCATTCCTTGCTTTTCCTAAGAATAATGGAGAATATCACAGTTCTAGATCTGGAAAGAATCTCAGTAAACACCTAATTCAGTTTCTTGAAAACTGAAGGCCAGAAATCTAAACTGAAAGAACTTTATTTCTAGAGTAGGGAATCTGGGGTTCAAAGTTTGCCTTTGTTCCTTATTACCTATGTGACTTAGTCTGAAATTTTTTGTCTCTAAAATGAGGTAGTTGAACAAGATAATCTTTCAGTTACCTTCTATAATCTATAAACTCAATTTTTAAAGAATTGCTGATATGGGGCAGGAGTGTGTGGAGAGAGCTGAGGGAGAAACTGGTTTTCATAGGTTGTGAAACCCTCAGAGGAGGCTAAATTTGCTACTATTTCTTCCCTGCTGTGAACTTTGCAAATCATTCTATAAAGAGAAACAAACCATGATTTGTTTGGCAAAGCTTAAAATAAGGCAGTTCACAGTCAATTTCAACAGTTAGTAAGTGCCTACTATGTGTAAAATAGTGAAAAATAATCACACAGGTAAATTCAATGAATAGAGTGTATTAATACCAACACATCATCTGAAACTTTAACAGGACATTATAGATAAAAGGAGGAATTTTGAGGGAAGGGCAGGGCTGTATAATTTGTACATCTGATACAATGAGATCATATTTGTAAATCACTTACCAAAGAGTCTAGCACATAGTGGATGTTTAATGTTTATTCTCTTCACTGCTCTCCCTTGGATGGTATAAGTGAAGCATTTCATGGTTTGCATTTTCTTCTCAAAACATTGCTGATAAGCCCCTATATCACCTTAAAAATGAGCAAACTGAGTCTTTCAGAGGTTAATGACATTCCCAGATCACAAAATTGGTAAACTGGGGGCAGCTAGGTGGCGCAGTGGTTAGAGCACCAGCCCTGAAGTCAGGAGGACCTGAGTTCAAATCTGGTCTCAGACACTTCCTAGCTGTGTGACTCCGGGCAAGTCACTTAACCCCAATTGCCTCAGCAAAAAGCAAAAAAAAAAAATGGTAAACTGTAGAACTAGGATTCAAACCCAGATCTCCTGATCCCAGTGTTTTTGGCTTTGGCTTTGGTTTAGATTTTTTTTTTTCTTTTTGTTTTTGGATTTGAATATGTTACTTGAAACATTTAGTTTTCTTTGTGTCTTTCAGTGGGGTCTGTGACTTTGTTTAGCACTCAAAGCAGAGATCCTGTCTAGGTCATCCACTGAATGTCTCTGTCTCTGTCTCTCTCTTTCTTTCTTTCTTACTGACCATGCAGGACATGGTGAGGAACTCATGCCTAGAATCAAGAAAATCTGAGTTCAAATCTAGGCATATATACTTATTACCTGTGTGACTCTGGTGTCTATCTGTCTTAGTTTCCTCAACTACAGAATGCGAATCATAAAAGCACTTTAACTTCCAGGGTTGTTGTGAGGATCAAATAATATACAGTGTCTGACACATAATTGACACTTGATAAAAGTTTATTTCTTTCTATTTCTTTCCCTTCCCCCTTAAGCCCTCTGTTTCATCATGTAATATTGTCAAATTAATTTTTCAGATGATGAATTGCAGTTAATGCATTGCTATTCATTCAATTTACTTCTGTTCTTTTCCCCAGGATTTTAGACAGAGTAATCATTTAAATCCTTTCCTTTTCTTCTCCTCCCTCAAAACTCTTCATTTTATCTATAATGTTGTCTCCTTAGCTTTTCAGGTATAACTTGCTATTAATACATTGTATTCATTAAATTTACCTTTATTATCTTCACTATTTTACACATAGTAGGCACTTACTAACTGTTGAATTTGACTTTGAACTGTTTCAAGCTTTGCCAGATCATGGTTTGTTTCTTTTTACAGAATGATGTGCAAAGTCCACAGCAGGGGAGAAATAGTAGCAAAGTAATGACTTATGTTTCTGTGTACATTTCTATTCCCAAAGCTAATTGTTTATTTAAATAAAAGGTTCTGCCTTGATTATAGGCCATTAGTAAATGAGAGCTGTTTGTATGTCACAAGAATGTTTGAAATTCACAAGTCTTATTCTTCACACCAGGAAGCTTAGCTCATCAAATATTTTCATGCAGTAACACCTTTGGTGGAGGTAAAAGAACTTAATTAAACAAATAATTAGCCTTGAGAATAAAAGTATACACAAAAGCAGATTAATGAATTTGCTAATTATTCTTTCCTGCTGTGGACATTACCCAGAGTTGAGGTTTCAGCCATTTAAATACAAACTACAGTATATAGTCACATAACAGGATGAGTCACCATTACTCACTCATGCTATTTTTAAAAACAACTTGAGCTGTCAAACAAAAAATATAGATATTTCATCTAAGCCAAACAACATATTGTCTTTGATTCACTGAAATATACCATAGAGTCGAGTTTTTTAAGCCATATACAAGCTTCAAATTAACAACCTTTGCCTTCTGTGAGATACTCAAGTGCTGTTCAGAAAATCATCAAAATTTCCCAAAGTAACTGGGTTAAAATGGGTCATGTCTTCCACCCCCCCATACACATGCCTTGTTGTCCTTCACCTAAATAAAACTAACACTTTAAGTAATGTACCTTTGAAGTTGCTTGCATTTTTAAATGCCACAGATGCGATTTTCCCTGGAGCTATTGAGGGAGAGGCTGAAAACTGTAGACCATGAAAAGGCAGCTGTTTTCATGTTTTCCCAGAACATCTGGGTGCAAAAGTGGGAGAAAGTATAATGAAGATCCTGGATCATGGGTTCCTATCATTAGAGGATGTTAAGTAGAAGTTAGATTGCCCCTTGCCAGGTAGATTCTAGAAGGGCTCCCTATTTAAGTAGAGGTAACTTCTAACTCTGAGGTTCTGTGATTCTGTGAACTTTTAGTAGTAAATTAGGATGCTTCCATGACCCGAACTTTAAAAAATAAATCCTGGATTGCGTGGCAGTCACTCTAAAGCATGTGTCCAAAAGATTATATACCCATTTATTTATTTACAAAATTTTCAGATTTTGTCGGCACTGAGCAAAATCACCTAAATTACTTGATACATCATGGAACTCAGGAAAAGCCATTGTAAAAGAGGTGGGAATCCATGATATACTGGCATTAGTTCAGAAGATGGCACTTCTAGATTCTTGTCCTATTACCTATCATTGAGGACATTTTTCCCAGCAAGAAATATACTATTATTACATAATAACATTAATGTTACTAACAGCTTCCCCCCCCCCCAAGGCAATGGAGGTTAAGTGACTTGCCTAGGGTCACACAACTGGATGCATTAAGTATCTGAGATCACATTTGAACTCACATCCTCCTGATTTCAGGGCTGGTACTCTATCCCCTGCGCCACCTAGCTGCCCAGTAGTACTAATAGTAAAATTAGTAAATTGTTACAGCTTTTAAAGTTTGCAAAGCATTTTATATAAAATTTTCTCATTTGATCCTTAAGAACCAGTTAGTGAAAATGTGTTGTTTCTACTATGTCCCAGGCATTATTCTGAGGACAGAGGATACAGAAAAAGGCAAAACAATAACAAGAATCAACTCTCTGATCTTGAGAAGCCCACAGACTAATGGGTGACACAAGATGCAAACAAATAAAACATATCCTGGATAAATCGGGGTGTCAGAGAAGGAAGATGCTAGCTTTATGGGAGGTCAGGGATGGGGTGGAAGGTTGTAGGAAAAGGCTTTTTGTAGAAGTTGGGATTTAAGCTGAGCCTTGAAGGAAGTCAAAAAGGCTAGGGGACAGAAATGGAGGAGAGCATTCCACATGTGAGGAACAGCCAGTAAAAAAAAGAAAGAAAGAAAGAAGAAGAAGAAGAAGAGGAAAGAAGGAGAAAGAAGAGGAAAGAAGAAGAAAGAGGAAAGAAGAAGAAGAAGAAGAAAGGGAGAAGAAGAAGAAGAAAGAAGAAAGAAGATCTTGTGACATAGGCATTATTATTATCCTCATTTTAAAGATGAGGAAAGTGAGCTAAAAGAGATTAAGTGACTTGCCCAGAATCACTTAAGCTAGTAATTATGCTTTAGGATTATTAGTCAGGATTTGAACTGAGGTTGCCCTGATCTGAAGTATAGTATTCTATTCACCAAACCATCTAGTCATAACTAGATGGATCTCAAGACTTTGATGTTAAAAAGTAAATTATTTTTTAATCTAGGTGGATGAAGGAAGTGTGTGTGTGTGTGTGTGTGTGTGTGTGTGTGTGTGTGTGTGTGTGTGTGTGTGTGCTTATATACATTAGGAGAAATGGATAAAAGAGAAGGGAGGAGTAGGTTCAACATCAAAAAAAATTCCTCTCCCAACCCCACACTAAGCCTCTTTGAATATGGATGTGCAGCCTATTCCTAAATCCTTGCAGGTAGTTTGGATGCTTAGACCCAGGAAGAGGAGAGGATAATTCCAGGGTTCTCAGGAAGACCTCTTTACTTCAGAAGCAAGTCCATCTCTTGGGACAGGGGGACCAAAGAAGGAGGGTAGTACTTTCATTTTGCATTAAAAGAGCTATAGAGACAGACACACAGAGAAAGACAGAGACAGGTAGAAAAAAAAGAGACAAGACCAAGAAACAGAGGCAATGAAGACAATTTTTTTAGATTTCTTTATTTTAATGAATCAATTTAATAAATTAAATTATTTCTCAATCTAGTACCAGTCATGTTATCCTGTGCTTTTCACTTAGTAGGTGCTTAACAATTAGGCTTATTGTATGAATGACTGACTCCATGACGATCCTCATTTCTCCTCTACTAATAGTGATCTTAATAATATAAATGATTAGGTAGAATCATAAGATTTACAAAGCACTTTTCTCATAACAACCTTGTGAGAATTCGGTAGCAAGGATGTTATTATTTTTCTTGAACAGAGATGTAACTGAAGCTCAGAGAAGCTGATTTGCCCATTAGTTACCAGAGCTTGGAACCAAACCCAGGTTTCCTGACTCAAGACAAGAGGTCTTTATATTACCACAAGCTTCCTCCTGGCAGAAATTCAGTATGGGGAGAAAGTTTTTTCATCACAGCCAGACTCTTGGGAGTAAAACTCCACAAAGGTTAATGCTTCAGAGAATTAGAGTTTTCTCCATTGTGCCCTTAGAAAAGTGCAGCTGCCTGCTTAGGTCCCACCAACACTGAAGAGGGGATAGTTTAGGTCCTTCTTATTATTCCTTTAGCACAGACATATAAATGCTATTATTATAAGTTGAATTCCAATAGTCTGTTTACTCCAAAGAGTGAAAACTTCTACTGGATACATTCAAGGGAAGACCAAACCCCAAAATGCTTTGGATTTTTTCCTAGAAAGGTTTGTAGAATTCTTTGGCTTCTGAAGGGGGAAATCAGAAGGCAGGTGAACTTTTCTGGTTCTGTCTAAGACTCATTATCTGCCGTGGTAACACAGGTTAATCGCATAGCTAATTAAGAGATAACATTAATGGAATCTGAGTTGGTGCCCTGATAAGTCTACCCCTGGCAGATAAATGCTGAGGTGGAGCCAAGCCATTTATTTCAGGAGCAGCAGGGCTCCTATCAGGGTACCAACTTGGGTTCCATTAAAGTTATTGATATTACACCAAATCTAAACCTGTAAGAAAATCAAATGTTCTTTCTTTCTTTTTTTCTTTCTTTCTTTGTTTCTCTCTTTTTCTTTGTTTCTTTTCTTTTTCTTTCTTTCTTTCCTCTTTTTTCTTTCTTTCTTTTTCTTTTTTCCTTCCTTCCTTCTCTTTCCTTCCTTCCTTCCTTCCTTCCTTCCTTCCTTCCTTCCTTCCTTCTTTCCTTTCCCCTCCCTCTCTGGCTCTTACTTTATTTCTTTCATTTTTGTCTCCCTTACTTTTCCAAAAGGGTACGGAATTATTGATGTTAGCATCACCAGCAAAACACAGACAGCAATAATCAGATGACAAAGAGATTCCATAAATTTTCCTACACAATTAAAATTAAATTTGGTATATGAGCGAATGAACTTTGAAAAAATTTATTTTAATCCAGTGATGCCAGAATTAAAATGTTGCTGTGCTGTATGATATGGCATCACTTGGACATCAGACCTTTTTCCAAGTCCTGTGTCCCCTGTGAAACAAGGATAGCTCTGAAATAAAGAATCCGTTTATCTGCTGCTTAAAGTTAACTTACTGAAAGGGTTTCCTGAGATTTCTCCTCCCCCCTTCCTACTTTCTTTAATAAGTTCTCTTATGGTTTCTTTAATTGTTCCTTTTTTTACCCTTTCTGAGGGAATAATGATCAATTACTGCATTCAGCAAGCTGATGACTGACAAATTCTATTTGACATAATGCACCATGGTTTGCAAGAGGAGCTGTGGCACCTACCTCTGGGCTGCTTCATCAGAAACAATGAGGATTATATTGGAGCATCTGCAATGATGAGAGCCTCAGATCTGGGCAATTAGCATGTGTTTTTGCTGAGAGCTACATGCAACTATAGAAGATGACCCAATGACAACCAAAAGTCGTCTCCCCTGCTCATGGATTTTTTTGACCTCCTTTAACTACCACATCATCCTAAGTTACTCCACAGAAGCTGCCCTAGACTCTCTCTTTTGTTCACTAAAAGCCCCCACACAGACCAAATTCCCTTCAGAGTCAATAAGAGCTCCGCAGAAGCACTCACTGGGGGGAGGAAAATCAGATGCTCAAGAAATGAGTCTCCATTTAGCATTCCTGTGCTGAGCATGTTAAATACCAATTTCATATCCAGGAAAATCACATGAGAAAGAAATAAATAAAAGGCAAGCATTCTTGTTCTCTGCACAGCCAGCATGGGTACAGGCCAGGGCATCAGATGGCTCACTGACTAGCTTGACTAAAGTCAAAGTGAATTCACTTTCCTTGAGAATGTGAAACAGAAGAAAAAAAAGAGAGAAAGAGATTTCCACCATTTCCCCTTCACCATTTCTAACCCTGAACATCAGTCAATGATAGAGATAACAGGCCCAGGAAAATGCATTTCTACATTAGTTGATTTTTGACGTCCTGGGCGAGGATCTCAACTAGGAATGAATTAAAATTCAAGGAAAATTCTGTCACTTTTGAGCTATATAAATTAAAAATAAGTAGAAAATAGCAATGTTCATACACTTTTGTGCTCTTCAAAATTCCCATTTCTCAAGTCTCCAAAGCAGGCACATTCCTTTCAGCAATTTGCAGAATAAATCTGGAAACACCTGAGATTTTGAAACTCAAGGGAAAAATGCTTCTCTTCCTCTCAAATTTGAAGCAGGAATTTTACAATAAGATTAGATGTCATAATTGTGTCATTATATATGAAAGTGTATCATTACTCACTATAAACATATGATTACACTATTTGTACTAATTGCCTCATTAAACTAGTAACTCTTAATTATGTAAATATGTTATAACTTGGGGGAAAAAAACTTGATGAAAACTATATTCAAGAGATCACCAAGTGAGTAAAAGAAACCTACAAAGTAAAGAAAAAATCCCAATTAGGAATTAAATCTCTAATCTACACACTGAGCAGACTGGGGTTTTATGAAGATGGTGACCTACTGTGCCTATGTACTGAAGAGTAAATTCTATTCTGTTCAGACCTTGATACACACACATAATTTCCATTTCTCACTAACTTTAATTACTGGCAGTGTCAATAGGCGTTACGTGCAGAAGAGTACAGAATAGTTAGTGGACCTGAGAAATTTACTGATTTCTTTCTTTGTTTCTTCCTTTTTTTCCTGCATTCCTTCTTTCATTCCCTCCTTTCTTTCTTTCTTTGTTTCTCTTTCTCCCTTCCTTTCTTCCTTCCTTCCTTCTTTTTTTTGGAAGAGGGTGGCATGTGAGAAGATAAATTTGATGCTAAGGATCCCCAAACATTTCTACTTTTTCTGTGTATCACCAAATCTTTCCTTTGGGCATTAATGAAATTTTTAGAAATAGAATAGACAAAGTTGCTTAAGTGTACTAAAACACATATAAACAGCATACTAAAAGACAAAAAAAAATTTAACTGCCTGGACTTTATTTCTCTATACATATAGTCTTTCCATAGACTTAGGAATATATATTTATGTCATATCTTTTTTCTACCCTCTTTCTATTCCAGGGACTTTTACTGTATAACTTTGTCTAAAGCTTTAAGTCTATACCTGCCTTTTTCATCATATCTAGGTTCCTATATAGCACGTTAGATAACTTAAATATTCTCTCATACAAGTGATTCACGGATTCCCATTTATTTCCACTGACCTCAGCCGGGTTATATAAATGTAATTCTCAGATGAACTCCTCAAATATAGATTCAAGGATCTATTTTCCATCACTACTGGGGATGAGTATCTTCCTAGCTTCTACTAGTTCTCCCTATGGCTATTTTTTTCTGATTATTTACACATTCCATCCTGTTTTCTAATCCCTTTATAGATTCAAAAAAAATTGGGTTTTTTTTGTGAAGCTGCCCCTTCTACTCTTCCACCCCTCACTACCCAATTCCCTGGGAATTATATTATTCCAAGTGACCTTAACCACACCATTCTCTTTCCATATCTACCTTTCTGACACCTACATTACCTTATTGCTTTATCCTCTTGCTACTACATCAAACTAAAAAAGACAAAAAAGATAATTTTCATTTTCTTTCAGAATGTGACTATTCTTATTTCTCTCTTCTCTTGTCCAACCCTCCATCACATAAGATAATGTTAATATATTTTTGTTGGTTCAGACCATCTTGTAAAGCCATCCTTTCTCCTACTTCTTCCTTTGAATTATTTTTTCCCCTTTTCCTTTCTCAGGTAAATTCGTATTCCAAGTCCTGCTAATTTCACATCTAAGCTGCTCCTCTATTCGTTTTCCCCAGTAGTCTCCTTTCTCTTTAATCAATTAAGGATAGTAAGGCTTCAATCATATTGTTCTCACTGCCTTCCACATCATGTTCAAATTATAGTGTGTTTCAGGTCCTCTATTTAGCTGTTTTCCCCTCCCTCTCGCCTGTTTCTCCCACCCTCCCAAATGTATTGCCTGCTCTCTATTCTCTAGACAAGGGAATGTCTTCTCAATATCATTCCTTCCCCTGCTCCCCACCTCTCTCCAGGAACAGCCTCTTCCTCCCCATATACCAGATGGCTCCGGCCTCTAGCCCAATCTCAACTCAAACCTAATTCTTCTTGGAAGCTTGCCCTATTATCAGGGAAGAATGATAACATCTACTCACCAATGTGTTACAGAAACAAAACCCTATTAAATCAATGTTACACACAAGCATTACGTAATGAGTGTGCATGTAGAATGTTTCAATCCCATCTATAAAATGGGGATAAGAGCATTTACCTTATAGGAATGTTGTAAGAATAGGAGATACAGGATTTTGGAAACCTTAAAGGTCTATATAAATGCTAGCATGTATTATTATTATTATTTCTTTTAATAAAATCCAATTTACTCATCATTGCATGCCTTACCTTTCCCTCAAATTTACCCAATAGCAAATAACCTCCTTGAAATATAAGCTCAAACAGCAAAACCAGGTTAAATTTGGTTCTATGATGATCCCCGAGGCTGCCTTGCACTAGACCCTCAGCACCTTCAAACCCTAATCCTGGTAGGCTGTGAAGGGGAACTACCATCATTTCAAAGGCAGGGGCCCTCCATGGAGAATTCTCAGCCTCCTCTCTTAATGAGTTTAACTCCAGAGATGGGCAGCTAGAGCATTCCAGCTGAGCATAATTACCATGATGGGGCACCTAGGGAGAGATTGTCACAAAGATAACTGGGTCTCAGGCTATTTAGCACTTTACAGATGAGAGTAAGGTGGTGACTTGGAAAAATGAGGTCTAGTTCAGATAGGAAGATCGTTATGGTTCAAAATTCCCTCCCCCTCTCACTCCCCATATTGAATCTTAACTGGTTGTAGTTTTAATTGGTGTGCATGAGCCCAGAGCATACAATGAGCCTGGATAAGAACTGATAGGACAGATTATCAAGCTGGAAAGCACCTAGAGGGCCCATCCTGTCCATTCCCCTGCCTCTGGATAAGACTGCATGCAAAACAGCCTGAAAAGAAAGCTGTATATCCTTTTCTTCAAAGTCTCCAGTGTAATGAATAAACAGACAACCAAAGGCAAAATGGAAGCCAATGCATACTACAAAGGACTATTGGTATATGTTTATCTTGCTCTTTTTGCTCAAGAGCCATACCCAGGGGTAAGGCATAGGTCCCTTGCATGGGCCGCTTAGAGCAATGTGCATAAATGTCAAAAGATTCACCTCTCAGCATGAATATACTGAAGAACACACAAGAAAAATATATTGAATCATCTTGTGTAAATCCACACTTCCCTGAGAAGCTGAATGAGGAGAATGATCTCTTAACCACTGTCAAATATCTGTGAGAGGGGCTGCCTGGGTTGAAACATCTCCTTCTCCAACAGAGTGACCTAGGGTGGGCCTCAGAAAGGGAGAAGATCTTTAAAGGATATTTCTTAACTCGTTTGTGATGGTTGAATGATTGCAGAAAATTCTCCTGTAATTTTCCAAGAAAAAGGGGGAATGAGTAGGGGGTAAGAGTGGTGCAGGGGTTGAAATGCAAGATGAACTGACATTGTTTAGAAAGTTCAAGTATAACCTCTCTTTCACTGTCTATCTGTCTATCATTTCTCATTTCTCCATTGGTCTGACTGTGCTGCTTGTCTCTCTTCTCTATCTATCCATCCCTCCCTCCATCTATTTTCCATCTACCGACATCTCTATCTATCTACTCTATCTTTCAGTCTATCTATATCTATCTGTCTGTCTCTGACTGTCTCTCTATCATTTATCTGTCTGTTTGACTGTCCTGTCTGTCTCTCTTCACTCTGTCTATCCATCTATCTATCTATCCATCCATCTTCCATCTATCTATATCTCTTTCTTTGTCTGTCTGTCTATCATTTATCTATTTATCTTTCTTATTGTCCTGTCAGTCTCTGTCTCTCTTCTCTCTATATATGAGAATTTATCTATTTGTATCTCACACCCCTTCTACCTTCCCCACACTCATTGTTCCAGTGACACTAAACTTACTGTTCCTCACACTCCAACAGCCAACTCTGGGTACTTTCACTGGTTGTCCCTCATACCTGGAACACTCCCCTTTCACTTTCTGCAGTCTCTGATTTCTTTCAAGTCTCATCTGAAGTCCCATCTTCCAGAGAAAACCTATTCTAATACTACTCACTGCTAGTGCCTTCCCTCTGTTGATTATCTTCCATTTATCGGTTTTATAGTTTGTCTGTACATAGTTGTTTGCATGTTATCTCTCCCGTTAGAGCAAGAACTCCTTGAAAGCAGTACTGTCTTTTGTCTTTCTTTGTAATCCAAACACTTAGTCCATTGCTTGGTACATAGTTGGCATTTAATGTTTCTGGACTAACATTTACATAGCACTTTAAGATTTTCAAAAAGCTTTTACATGTGTCATTTAGTCCTCATAAAAACCCTATTGTTAACCATCATTTAATGGATGTCTTACCTAAGGTCATTCAGCTACTCAATGTCTGAACTAGTCCTCTAGCCCCTTGTCACCTAGCTATCTATTCACTGGCACTTTTCAAGAAAAGGACTGACACTTCTAGAAATAGATGATAGAGAGATCAAGAGATAGATGATAGGCAGGTAAGTGGGTAGTAATTAGGTAGATAAATAGATGGTCAGACAGAGAAAAAGACAGAAAAGTAGCTAACATAGATGGATAGACAGAGAAGACAGAAAGATGGAGAGACAAATAGAGAGACAGAAAGAGAGAAATAAATAAGTAGACAGGCATGCATGTAGTATATAGATAGACCAGTGTCTTGGATTAATATCATGTATTAGTGTGTGTGGAAAATGTGACCACAGGATTCTTGCAAAATAGAGATGAGTAAAAGGCGCCAGTCAGTAGGTAAGTGGCTTTAAGGCTTAGACAAGCTCCACAAAGAAGATTAGACAAACTTTCTTAGTGCCAGACTATGAGAATGAGGATTCTAGGAATGGCAGGTTCTTCTTTTGAAAAATACCAGTTTACAGGTTACTTCCAAGATAGTTAGGTAATAGACTTTGGACCATGACACTAATTGGTTGTGTGGTCCTACAATTCATCTGTAAAATGCTGGTAATAATAGTACCCACTGCACAAGGTTGTTATGAGGACCAAATGACATAATACATATAATATAAAGTTCTTTGAAAATATTAAGGTGCTATATAAATGTTGGTCAATCTATATATATAAACATTTATTAAGTGCCTATAACATGCCAGTCACTGTTCTAAGTTCCTAGGTTACAGAGAAAATGTTAGGGAGCTCAAATTTTAGTGGGAGAGGCAACAAAGAGACAACTATGCACAAACAAGATACGGACAGGATAAACTGGAGATAATCAATAGAAAATCAGCTAGCACTGAGAGGAATCAGAAAAAAGTTTTTAGCATATGCGGAAATTTTAGCTGGGATTTGAAAGAAGCCAGAGAAGTAAAGGCTGAAAGACAAAAATTTCCAGGTATGGGGAAGAGCCAGTGAAAATGCTTGGATTTGGGAAGTACATCAAGGAGTCCAGTACCATTGGATCAAAGAACATATTAGGGAGTGTAACACATAAAAGACTGAAAAATAGGAGGAGGCTAGGCTATTATTATGATTATCATCATTTATATTTTTGTCATTGTTGTTTTTATTATTGGGGCAATTCACATATTCTCTGGAGAAGTCCAAGTTATGGTGCCAACTAATGGTTATTCTCTAGAAGTAATGTTTAAACCTCATTGAGTGGATGGGAGACATCTGCCATAAATGCAAGAAGAGACCTAGATAAAAAAATAATCAGGAAAAAAGTACCCATTGTTCAATAACTTACTACATTAGGCAAAATTGGAATAGGAAAGACAAGACATGGTCTCATGCTCACACATACACAATCTAGTTAGAGATGGGAAACAAGAATTGTGTGGAATCATTAGACAAAAATGAAGTGCTAAACTGGGTGGAATTCCAAACAATTTCAGAAAAGAGAAGTAAAAACATTTGAAAATTGAGAGGAACCTTTGAAGTTACCTAGTCCCCAGCTTCTTAAACTGTGGCTCATGACTCCATATGGGGTCTTGTAACTAAATGTGGGGGTCATGAAATTATGATTTATTGTCAGTAAATGTTTGATTTGTTTACCTATTTTATATACCTAATAAACCTGGGGTTGCATAAAAATTATCAGGTAAAAAGGAGTCACAAGTGGAAAAAGTTTAAGAAGCCTACAAGTCCAACATGTACTGAATAGGAATCTTTTCTATATCATACCTGACAAGGCATCATCTAGCCTCTCCTTAAATACCTCTGGGGGAAGAAGAAGCATGTGCTTAATGAAAAATAATCCATTCAACTTTTGTAAGGTCTAATTTTTAGGAAGTTTTCCCTTATATTGACTAAAAATCTGCCTCTTAGTCTTGTTCTACCCGGTGGGACCAAGGAGAACATTTAATCCCTCTTCCACATGACAGCCCAATAAGCATTTGAAGATAACTGTCATTTCTCCATTAATCTTTTCTTTCCTAGGCTGAAACATTTCCTTCCTCCAATCCTTGTGTGACATTATTTCTAGTCCCTTTACTACCTTGGCTCCCCTTCTATGGATGAGATCTCTTCTTTATAGGTCCTCTCTAAACTATGGGGCTCAGAGCTAAAAGTAATCTTTTATTTATGTTCTGACTAGGACAGAGAACAGTAGGCCCACTGCTTTCCTCATTATGGACACTATGTCACTACCAAGTTTGCAGGCTAAGATTGTTAGAAGTTTTTTGTCTACTATGTTACAGAATTGTGCAAGTATAATGAGCTGGCTAAGAAAACACTGGCATCTTGAGGCACAAGCATTCCATTTTTAAAAATCCTATTGGTCTTACATTCTATTAGATATCCATGAACAGTTATCTAAACATAATTCTAACATCTTGTTTTGTAATATACTTTTTTCATCTCAAGCATAGAACTTTGCATTTATTCCTTTTCATTTTCATCTTTTTAGATCCAGGATCTTGTTATAATCTGTTATTTGAGGATCTTATTTCTGAAATGCAATATGTTAATTATCTTTCCCATCTTTATGTCTGCAGAAAATTTTACAGCATCTATGCCTTCTTCAAAGCCACTAATAGTATATACATACATATGTGGAGTTTATTGGTATGGATATACACATATTTAGTATATATACATGTTATACAACATGTGTATGAAAATACATATACATACATATGTGTATATAAAACATGTATAGGCATATAAAATGTATGGTTTATATATAATATATGTATGTGTGTGTGTCTATTTAATTATTTGTTTGTTTATGTCTCAGAACAATACCATGGATCAATCCTAAGAAGCACTCTCTCCATAATATATTGATTCACTTTGGATCTGGTAATTAATTCAGTTCTCAATCCCACCTACTATATTATCATCCCGTCCATATCTTTCCATTTTTTCCCACAAAATGTCACAATAGGCTGTTTCAATTGTTGGCATGAAATCCAAATACTGACTATAACATTCGTATGACCAATATATTTTGTAATTGTTACAAAAGATAGCCTGCTATGGCCTGTACTCAATGAACCCATGCTGGTTTTCAGTAATCACTGTTTCTATTTCTCAGTGCTAACACGCAATCTTTTTAATAACACATTCAGTAATTTTGTTGGAATCAAAATCAGTCTCAATGACCAAAAGATTAAAAGTTCAATGCCATTTTTTATATTTTAGAACATTTGCCCTATTCGAATTCCTCATTATTTGTTCCATTCTTTATGAATGAGACAAGAGCAAGAAAGATGTGTGGGGAAAAATAAACAAATATAACTTCAGAACCAATAGAAGGGCCAGTCAAGAGAAATAAAATGATTTTTAGAGGGTTCTTATGAAATTAAAGATTGAGGTTTAGGAGGGAAGAAAAAAATAGAAGGGAACAAAAGGGATCCAGGGCAGGGAGAAATGATGGCTGAATTTCTTAAATGGTGTTCAAGATGTCCTGCACAGGTACAAGTATGATCTGATAACTAGAGAAACTTTGGCCAAATGTGAGAAAGGAATTATGTTTTTCAATATGAAGGCAGTTTAAAGATTCAAGGCTTGAGATAATTCAAGGAGGTCTCTATAGGGTGTTGTTTCTTGGGAGAAGGAAGAGAGTCTCAGATTCATAGCCTAATTTGGAGTTGTAGATAGGGCACAAATTGGGTTTGAATTTTGCTAGGTGGTGGGGGGTGTGCACCAATATAGGTGGAAATCTAGTTCAGCAGTCCATTTTTTTTTAAGCATTGATTTTTGCTGGGGGCAGGCAGTTTTCAACTCATTGATTTTAGCTGCTGATTAAGTCATGTTCTCCAGTCTGTCAGCAGTCACTTCATTTCCTTTCATCTCATGTTTTCACCTGCTTGGTGCTTCTATGACAATCTGAATGGCTAGTTCTTGACTGAACATTAAAGAGGCTTTGGAAGTTGTTTCCTTCTCTGAATAGCACAATTCACCCCAGGCTCTCCCTCCCTTATTCAAAGGAATTGTACATAGAGCTCCCACTAACAAAGCAGGCAGGAAGGAAGCTGGAGAAGGGTGATGTGAAAAGCACAGAGCTGATAGTTAAGACTCAAAAGACTTGGATTCAAATCTCCCCTCTTCCACTTAGCTATATTCCTTCTAGTACCTGGTGGTGCCTCAGTTTTCTTCTCTGAGAAATGAGATTTGACTTTATTTTAAGTCACAAATCCTTCTCCTCCCATCCCCCTTCCAACTCTAGCCTCCTCCACATCTGTGAAATGCAGTGACCAGAGATAGCAGATCAACACTGAAGCCTGAGGGCACTTCTCTGTCTGGAGAAAACTGGCAACCCACTGGGAGTTACCTCGAGACTGTGTTGTTTCTTTCCCCTCCACACAATGAGCTGTGAAGATCCCCAAGATCCGAAGAGGGGTTTAGAGCAAACATGAACTAAAGAGCATACAGCAGGCGTCGGCTTCAGTGCCAAAATAAACCCAATCCTCATTGAAAATAGAAACCAAAATGGTCCAGAATGTGAAAGAAGAAATTGAACCAGAGCACAGTTTTATATAAGATAATAGGGGTGGGATGGGGAAAGACAATAATTCTCTTCTGTGTTCTCTCCCCTCCCTTCCTTCTTGGTCTTTGCCTGTCTGTCTCGATCTCTATTGCTAACTATCCCTCTTCTTCCCCCTCTCTTCTCCTCTCTGTCTGTTTCTCTTTCCCTCCCTCCCCCCACTTCTCTCCCTTCTCTCTCCTCTTTTTTCCTTCTTTTCTCTTCTTTTTCTCCCCCCTCTCTCTTTCTCTCTTTCCCTCTTTCCCACCCTCCCCCAATTCTCTCCCTTCTCTCTTCCTCTCTCTCTCCCCCCTCTTTCTCTTTGTCTTCTCTCCCTATTTCTTTCTTCCTCTTTTTCTCTTCTCTCCCTCTCTCCCTTTCCCTCCTCTTCCCCCCAATTCTTTCTCTCTTCTCTTTTTATGTCTCTGTCTCTCTCTCCCTCCTTCCTTCTCCCACTTCTCTCTCCTGATTTTTCTCTTCTCTCTCTCCCTCTTTCTCTCCCTGCCTTCCTCTCCTACTTCTCTGCCTTCTCTTCTCTTTTTCTTTGTCTCTCCCTCTTTCTCCCTCTTTTTTCTTCCTTCTTTCCTCCTCCTTCTCCCATTTCTCTCTCTCCTCTTTTTCTTCTCTCTCTCTCCTCTTTTTCTTCTTTCTCTGTCTCTGTCTTTCTCTCCCCCTCCTTCCTTCTCCCACTTCTCTCTCTCCTAATTTTCTCTTCTCTCTCTCCCTTTCTCCCCCTGCCTCCCACTCCCCTTTCTCCCACTTCTCTCTCTCTTCTTTTTCTTCTTTCTCTCTTCTTTTTTCTTCTCTCTCTCTCTTTCTCTCTCTCCTCTCTTTCTTCTCTCTCTCTCTTTCTTTCTCTCCTCTTTTTCTTCTCTCTCTTTCTCTCTCTCTCCTCGTTTTCTTTCTCTCTGTGTCTCTCTCTGTGTGTCTCTGTGTCTCTGTGTCTCTCTCTGTCTCTCTGTCTCTCTCTCTCTGTCTCTCTCTCTCTGTCTCTCTGTCTCTGTCTCTCTCTCTCTCTCCTCTCCCCTCTCTGTAGCATCTGTGGTTGATTAAACAAACAACAAAAGATGGCTGCTGATGGATAGCTCGCTCACAAATACCGGCTGAAACACCTATGTGCCAGATTTGCACAGCTGTACATATGCCACGGCTGATCCATCTGCTGAGCATGCCACACACCGCTGCTGATCAATCTACACATGCCAATTACTTGATTTAGAGTGGGCTGGTGGTTGTGTGAAGCAGCAAGGGAGCATCTCAGCACGGCAAAGAAATCACCTTTGGGTTTCTTCTGCATTTCCTCCTTCCTCTGTTGCTGTGGGGAATGATGGTGGGGCCCCTGGCCTCTGCTCCCCACCACCCTGAATGTGCTCTGGGGGGGAGACAATCTTAGGTATCCCCCTCTAGATCCCCAAGGAGGGTCACAAGATTAAAATCAGTTTGGAATCTTTAGTTGGAAGGGAGACCTGGGCTCCCATTTGTGCCACATGCAAATACTGTCACCAGACTGAGGTGATGGCATGCCATTATGTGCCTTCTTTGTGATTTCTGACACGGAAAGAATTCATTTTGTGCCTTCTTTGTTCTTCTGTCTTGAGGATAATAGACATACCAGAATTTAAATTCCCTGCACAGTGGGCACAGGCCCGTTGTCCTGTGACAGGTGCAACTTCCTCTGCCAGACCCAGCAGGACAGGATCTCATTTCAAATGGGGGAGTGGCCGGCAGCTTGGAAGAGTTTGGTTTTTAATGGGCATTTGAGACAGAGGACCTCCTCACCCTTCCCTTCTTAGGCGAAAATGTTACCTGATGAGAGAAAAAGCCAACTGATTCTAGCAATCTTTGTGGAACTTCTTAGAGTTCTGCTTCCCTCAAGTTAGCCATTCGATGGCAGCCCCAGCTGACCTTTTCCTCCACAAGCCCTCCTCCAAACAGATCTACTAAGCACTCTCTCTCTGGGAGCATGCCTTGTGCTTTGCTATCTTCTTACTTTGACTCATACTATTCTCTCAGACTAGAACTTCTCTCATTTACAAGTTCATTCATCTTTCAAATCCCTCTCCAATCCTGTCCCCTTTTAAAAGTCTGGCCTAATTTCCCCGATTAGAAGTGATCTCTCTCTGTGTCTCTCTGTCTGTCTCAGTCTGTCTGTCTCTCTTACTTTCTTTATCTCTGTCTCTGTCTCTCCCTTCTTCCCTCCTCTCTTCCTTCCTTCCTCCCTTCTCTCCCTCCCCCTTTTTCCTCTCTCCCTCTCTCCCCCCTCTGTCTCTGTCTATCTCTCCCTCATTCTGCTCCTCCCACTTCATTCACTTCCTCTTCCACTCATATTACATGTGTATAGCATGATGAATAGAGTGATAGGCTTGAAATTAGATCTGAATTCAAATTCTGCCTTATATTCTGGGCACATCACTTAACATTTCTTAGTCTTTGTTCCTCACTTTTAAAATGGAGATGATAATAATACCACCTAACTCATAGAGGTCATGAGGATAAAATGAGATAAAATTATAAACTACTCTGCAAATCTAAAAGTGCTCTATAAATATTAGCAATTATTGTAATTGTAATTGTTAGTACTATGCCAAAGCTGTATTTGTTTTAATAATGGTAAGCACTTGTATTGCAGGTCGCATAGGAATTTCAAAATAGCAATAGGCTAAGATTCAGGAGATCTGAATATTAGTGTTAGTTTGGCCACAACAGCTTTGGGAAAGCCTTCACTGTCCATAATTACAAAATCAGTGAGCTGATCTGAATGACCTCTATATTTTCTCCCAGATCTGAAAAGAGTTCTTAAGTTTATTGTTTGCTGAGTGTATGAATAAACACAAGGTTACAAGATCCTGTGACATTAAAAACTCTCTTGTGATATTTAATATGAAGTTCATTCTGGACATCCCACATATCCAGCAAGGTCCCTTTTATAAGCAAAGTAGAAACCTTTAGTAGGTCTAAGACAGAGTTCTGAGGATGTCACTTTTTTATTTAAAAATGTTCAGTGGGCTCTCTCTTGTCTCCAGTCAAAAAGACATACTCCTGAATCTAGAATTTAAGTCCTTTACAATCTGGTTCTCAAGTACTTTTCCAACTTTATTTTATATTACTCACCTCCATCCACTCCACATTCCAGAAGAACAGGTTTACTTGCCATTCTCAAAACTTGGTATTTCATTGCTTGCCTGTATCTTTTGAACACAGTCCTTCATGACTAAAATTCAGTCTTTCCTCAATCTCCACTTATTAGACTCTCTAGTTTCTAGATGAACTTCCTATGAAGCTCGGGTATTACTTCTCATGCAGACCTTTCCCTGATGCTTTGAATTGTTAGTGCTATTCTTCTCTTCACATTAGAATGTTTTCCCTAGTGGAAAAACAGGATTCTTAAGGGCCAGAATAGTTTCATTTTTTTTGTTTCCTAGAACAATGCTTTACAAACAGTAGGCATTTAATCACCTCCACTCCAAACTTTATGGGAATTCATCATCTCTCATCTCCTCCTTTGGCTACTGCACACCTCCCAGGAGTCAGGCTTGTGCCTGGAGATTTTGACTTATCCCAAAATTTGTCTGGGTACTCCTGACTGTGAATATAACTTCCTTCTCATGCCTACACAGAATTCAAGATGCTTCTTAGTATACAGCAACATGGCAGGTTGGGTAGTTGAGGGTGTGTAGAACCCTTGAGTCTTCTATACACATGCCTGCATTAACTAATATTACTAATATTCTTCCTGTATTTATTACCCCAGTGATTAATATAGCATCCCCTGGCCCCCAGACACACATTTACATTCCCCATTGCAGTGATCCCAACTGCCAAAGAATAAATTCTTCTCCTTATACCCATCCATATCAACTCTACCATCCCAGTGTTCTACTCTAGATCTACCTGCACCTTTTACTTTGGACCTCCTTTATACTTAACAAAATTTCCCTCTTTTCAGACCATTTCCTCTCTTGCCCCTATTATCTCCTAGCATTTATGAAGACCTGGCTTTCTACCTTATGATATGGCATCCTTGACTACCTTTTCTAATACTGCCTATACTTTTGCTTATAAGGCCAGACTCATTGGTCATGATGAGACAATCAAAATAACTCTTTACCTATAATGTCTCTTGTATAATCTTTTCCTGCCATCACCCACTAATTTCTCTATGGTTCTTACAATCTAAATCTCATTCATATTATTATTGCTATATTATGGTAGCCATTATCTATTAAACCCCCAAGATATTTTAAATTCAGCATGTCCAAAGCAGAATTCACTCCTTTTCTGAATTCTTGATTACTGTCAAGGGTACTCTTAGACTTCTAGTCATCCAAGTTCAGTACCCAAGGATTATATTTTATTCCTCATTCTCACTCTGATGAGGTTCAAGAAGTAGGATGTACAGAGTTATCTGTGAAGAATTCACTGACTTAAGCCATCTTCAAGCCAACTGGTAAAAAACTTTATTATGATGTTTAGCCAGTGGGCAAAGTTCCTAGTGAACTCACCATTAACAAGTGGGAAGGTGGGAATAATCCGAGGCCTGCAAAGTTCCTAGCGAACTTCTAATTAATAAGGAGAAATATGGCAAGCAAATTTCCCTAATGGAACTGGTAATTTACAATGGGAAAGACATCTAAGGCAGACTAAGTTCCTAAAGAACTTGCCATTAACAAGGGAGAAGGTGGGCAAGTTCTTAAGAGAACTTGCAATGGGGAGGGGCAAGTCTTACATAATAAAGAAATAACCTCAGGATTGATCTCTATAGCCTTCCCTCCTGATTGGATACAGTAATTGTGGGTATTCAACAAAAGCCCATTTTAAGGCCAATTTAAATTCAAAAAAGGCCTTCTCCTGTCAATGCCCCTCCCCATGACCCACCAAGTTACCAAGGACCTGATTTTTTGCTGGGGTCTTATTCACCCTATCAATTCTATCTACATATAAAGTCATTCCAAATTGCTTAATTTCTTTATTCATAACATCTCTGGCATATAATCTTGCTGCTATAAGTGAGAATTAGGTGAAAGATGGATACCAAAGATAGATGAACAGTTCTGAAAAGGGCTTAGCAAGCCCTCACACTTAAGGTGCTAGTTCTCCTGGAAGCAGTCAAACCCTGGTAAATGATCTTGGCAGATGGACTAAATAAGGTGAAGATAAGTGACAAGTCTCAAATGAGTCAGTGAGTTAGAAGAATATCTGCCCCAAGCATATAAATATTTCTTGTGGTAGAATGAGCAGAAGCACAATGGAGAACTATGGAATTTGGTCAGACTTTGAAGACACCAAGCTCATCCACATCCCAGGCCATTACCAGCTGTCTTGACTTGTTCTGCCACTGGATTTGATAATTGTTGAAAAGACAGTGAGATTGACCACTGTATAACTCTAAACTCATTTAACATTTAATTCACACTCAAGTGAAAAAGAAACCAAAAAATGTGAGTTCAAATCCAGTCTTGGACACTTTCTAATTATGTGATCTTAAGTCACTTGATTTCAGTTTCTTAATCTGGAAAATGAGGATAATAACCTACCTGTGTAGGTCTGTTGTCAGGCTCAAATGTGAAAATATTTGTAAAAGCACTTAGCAAAGTGGCAAGCATGTAGTTGGCACTATATAAATGCTTATTCCATTACAGATGTGTCCCTGTGTAGGTTCCTTTTTCCTTTTTCCTCATTACAACGTTTCAGTTTCTTTTTGTATATTGTCTACCCCCAAGCTCTCTAATAGCCAGGATTCTTACTTTTTTTGCTTTTTTTTAATCCCCAGTTCTTTAGCACATTGCTTGACTATAGTAAGTATTTGATAAATGCTTGTCTTTTTTTTTCCTTCCTTCCTTCTTTCCTTCCTTCCTTTCTTCTTCCCTCCCCCTCCTTCCAATTATTCCTTACTTTTTTCCTTCCTTCCCTCCCTTCCCATTTTCTACATATCATACTGACCTACTTGCTGTTCTGCACACATAATATTCCAGCTCCTTTTTCTATCTCCATGAATTCTATCCCATGTGCCTGAGAATTCTACGAACTAACTTCTGCTTCTTAAGAATCTTTGGCTTCCTTCAAGAATTGGTCCAACAATACAGAGACTTTTGTCAGTGCCACCAGCTGCTAGCACCTTTCTCTCTAAGGCTATTTTCCATCTCCTTTGTATGTATTCTTGTATATATGCCTTTTCCCTCCTTAAAATGCAAGCTCCTTGAAGACAGAGGCTACATTTGTTTCTTCTTTGTATCTCCAATATTTTGAGGAGGAATGAGAGTTATAATATTTATATAATGCTTACCATGTGCCAGACACTGTGCTAAGTGCATTACAAATAATACTTCATTTTGTTTCACTTAGCCTAAGACAGTGACTGGCACATAGTAAGCACTTTATTAAGGTTTGCTGCTTGCTTGATAAATATTAAACGGTTTGCTGAGTGAAAGATCCATGACAGTTTTCAAGCCATTTGATGCTACATTAATTTTTAGGGATAGGTGATGAGGAAGAATCTGATACAAGGCACAGTGGCCTGAGACATCGATATTAAGATCCGCTGCTAAGTTTGGGCTTTCAGGTTGTAGCCGAAGTATTCTAACTTTGGTCCTTTTTCATCAAACTCTTTAAACTAATCCCTCTTTTCTTCAGATCTTTGCACAAGCCTCCAATGTCATCACTGGGGAGCATTGAGCACAGAGCAAAGGTAGGAAGACAAAAAAAGAGAAAGAAAGAAAGAAAAAAAAAGAAAAGAAGAAAAGAAAAGAAAAAGACCCAAATCTGCACGTTTTATTTCATTGGTACATGTATTTAATCCATCTGCAAACTGCTCATTGGATAGCGTTGCTGGCTCCTCTCTCTGGGAACGCTAAGGTATGTGTATTCAACAGTGGAAAATAAACATAAGATTTTATTACAAAGTACCACTGCTGCTCCTGGCAGGAGTAATTTGTGCACCTGCATTTTTAAAAATGTTTCAAAGTTTTTCCCCTTGGTGGATTCAGTGGTAACACATATTAGCTTCCCCTCCCGGCCGCCACAACCGGCTTGTCATAGGCTCCTGTCGCATCAGCCCTGACTGCCTATGTTTTCAGAGCAAATAGCAAAGGAAAGTGATGAAGGTCCACTAGTGCCTCAGACAACCTTGGAAATGCCTCGGATGCCTTGGTCCGGAAAGAGATGGGGAGGGGCAAAACCCCAGGCAAAGGGAGAGCTGTATGCTTTTCGAAGACAAGAGGGAAATCTTTCGAAAAGAAAGGCAAAAAAGGAAGGAAGAGAGAGATCAGAAATGGGATCTGCTAAAACAAAACTATTCCTGAAGGTCCTGTCTCAGTTCCGTCCACTGCCATGGGTCAGAAGATTAACGCCAGAAACTGAACAAGAGACCCTTCGTGATCTTTCCAGTTGCTAGGGTTTCTCCTTCCAAATTGCTTTATGTGATTTCATATTTACTTATCTGTATACATATTATATCTTCTGAGTAAAATATAAGCTCCTTGAGGGTAAGGACTGTTTCTATGAATCGTTTATCTCTTTGAATCCCCGATGCCAAGAAGAGCACAAGTTACATAGGAGGTTTCCAAATAAAGAGGCATGCTATATTGTTGAATTGAATGGAAGTCAAGTCCTTTGCACGGTCACCAAGAAGCAATCCACTTAAACCTCTTGTGCAAATAATGGACCACCTGCCTGTGAAGGACTTCTTTGTCCCCTAATGTTTCATTGGGAAAAGACGAATGACTTCCAAGGAGGCTCTGGTTTTCAGAGCTGAATAATGGAGTTGAAGGAAGGGAGGGTAACTATTCAGAAAGGGGCTCAGCTTCCCAGCTTTCCTTTTCACCATTTCCCTGATTTTGCAGGTGTCTGAAGTCAGCTCTGTATGCAAAGAGCTCACTAAAAATTTCCCCTGTGTTCCCTGTAATCTCCTGGAAATGTTCCTTGACTCTCTCCAAAGTCTACTGCCACAACCTGGAAGACATGTAATTCCAAGTTATCTTAGGCACATTCATAATTCCTTAAAGTCACCATGGCATTTTGTACACTCTGTTCTCTCCTAGAAAGTCCTAAAGGGAAATGATAGGAATCTACAATAACAGAGTTGATCATTAGAATCCACTTCTATTGATAAGTAGCATGAGGCAAATAACTGGATTTAAACAGTATTTATTCATCTGTCTAACACTGAGATTGGAGATGGTGGGTGCTCTGATGATGAATTTGTGGGGTGTGAAATCTTCATTGTTCAGTGTGATCCAGAGCAATGGAATACTTGTTTCATTTAAATAATACCAAGTTCTCAGATGCTCTGTGCCATCTGCCTTGGGAAAAGCCTGGCTCTGGCACAGAATTAAATGTACGTGACATTTCAAAAGGTTGCAAATGCAGACCTAGTTATGCACCAGCCCGGAGAGAAAGGGGGAAATGGGGAAATTTGTCATTATTGTTACTTAGGTTTCAGGTTTTTGTACAAGGTTGTTTAGGTTCAGTTCTATCTACATATAGTTCTATGCCCAGTTCTCACTCAATGATTTTATAAGCTTCCCTCCCCAAAATGGTTCTCAATCAAGATATATTCTTACGGTTTCTTTGCTGCGGATTTTGGGTCATACATAGGGTTTGAAGTCTACACTATGGGTTCCCAAGAAAGCATTTCAGAAAGGGTCCCATTACCCTGAGCTAATAAGTCCTCCGATTAGCTTCTCTATGAATGAATGGACCTGTGCTCATGAATCTTAGCACTGCATCTCTACATTCAAAAATTAATGTAGCTATTTGGGTAGGTCAAGTCAAGCCTATCAATTTTTTCCCAGTTATGTAAATTTAAATCACTTAACCACACTCTGGGCCTGAAGTTCATCATCTTTTAAATTTAAAAAAAAAAGTTTGGCTTAAATGATCTCTGCACCACAAGCCTGTTATTCTGAATCATTTACGTGGGACTTAAACTGATTATGATGTTGTCTTATACTTGGGTTGCATGTGAAATAAGCTCTTTAAGGAGCATTAGAACTAGATCAAATGGTAGTCTGACTGAATAATTATTAGACTGTGTCTACACATACAAAGTGAACTGTATAAATGAAGGAATTACCCATTAATTCTGAACAGAGGTTGTTTTATCACAATCACCTGGATATTTTCACAGAGCCATAACTAGCAATTTTGGTGCCTAAAGCAAACTTCATAAAACTAGCCTTTCCTGGTTTTATTTGCAACTGGATCCTTCCTCTCTCCTCCCCACGCCTTCAAAAATGCAGTATCTTAAAATTATTTTGTGTACATACAGACAGATATTTATAGATAGATAGATAAATTGTGTGTGTATAGAGGTTTGAGGGAGGGAGGGAAAGAGGGGGGGAGGAAGGGAGGGAGAGAGAGAGAGAGAGAAATTGAGAAATTGATAGTGTGTGTACATAGTGGATAGAGGATAGAGAAATTTAGTATCAGAAGAAAGAGTTGAATTTATGCCTTGCCTCTGATATGTACTGCCTGTATGACCCTGAGTAAGTGATTTGACCTCTCAGTGTTCTTTGTCTAGGAGACTGAGGCAGTTAGATAGTGCAGGGTTTCTTAAACTTTTTTCATTCATGACCTTTTTTCTCTGGAGAAATTTTTTATGTGACCCTGGATATATAGGCATATAAAATAAGTATACAAATCAAACATTTTCTATAATAAATTGTAATTTTATGGTGAATTTTGTTTAAGAAGCTGGAGTGGTAATGGGTTCATCGTTGGCTCTTGACTCAGGATGAACTTACTTCTAATTTGACCTTATACACTTAACCTCTATGTGATTCTGGACAATTTATTTAATCTTAGTTTGTCTCAGTTTCTCCATCTAGAAAATGGGAATAATAAAAGGAACAATTTCTCAGGGTTGTTGTGGGGGTCAAATGACATATTTATAAAATATTTAGTATAGTGTATGAACATAATAGGTACATATACATGTTAACTATTATTAAACATTATTATAGGAGTTTGCTTTGCCAGTGAAATCACTGGTACAATATACTCCTATGGATACTTATGTGTACACTCTCTCACTAGAGGATATATACTTGGTCTTTTTATCTCCAGCTCCTAGGCCAGTGCCTGGAACATAGTAGGCACTTGATAAAATCATGTTTATTGCATAATTTATCAATTCACAAAATTCTCTTGACACAAATGGCTCTAGGACAAAAAGAAACTGAAGGAGGGATACTTGGGCACAAGTTCCATAGAGAGAAAGTAACTGGGATATCACACCTGAGCCACTACTGAGGAGGAGCTTACCTGAGATGTGACCAACAGGTGGAGGAAGAGAGTTGCTGGGTAGCTCTGTCACTTAACTAATTAATCTTGCTAACTAGATGCTAAGCTAAATTGTTTGTATGCTATTATAAGAACCAAATGCTAACTGTGTTCTCTAAATCTTGTTGCTTGGGAACAAATGACTTGCCCCACAGTAGTGATAGTTCGATAGTTCGGATTTTCAGGTGAAAGTCTTTTTGTTCTTAATTATTTGGATAATTGCTTTCATTCTCTACTTTTCGTTTTCTATTTAAGTGTAAATGGATTTTTGAGATGGACCCCTGGGCTCAAGGGGAAGTGTGGGTTTCTGGGAGATGTAGTCTCAGACAGCCCGACCCTGGGTGGAACGGTGACTATTATGAGCTCTGAGTGGAAGCCACTGAGGCAGCAGCAGGAACTGTTGGTGGCAGCAGCAGCATGTGTTTCTAGTGACTGAGAAGATGGAATGGCAGCTGGAGCAGGAGATTAGAGACTGGGGAGCCAAGCACTGAGGCATAACAGTCTTGGGGCTGCTGCCTGAGACTAGGGAGCAAGAGCCTATGGGGCTGATGCCAGAATCTTGGGCACCTGGGGCTGCCTCCACTTTCATCAGCCAGAATAGGAAGGTAGTTGCTGACCTTTCATTTATGAAAGTAGGTACCAGATTGTGAAGGATGGTCTTTCCCACCCTCTACATTGCTTGAATAGGGCAGAAATGGATTCCAAAGCAAAGTTAATTTTCTAATCCCTTTAAAAAGTAGTTTGAATTTCTTTTGCCATCCAGATAAATCTGATTAATCTAAATGCTATTGACCTTACTTGTATTTGTAAATTGAATTTATTTGTAAACATGGATGCTGTTGCAGGGAGAAACAATGTGTCTGTGTCTGTGTGTATTGGTATACAGAGATACTAAACAGACCAGAGATTAGCCTTGTTTCTCAAAAGTGCCAGGCTTTCTCCTGGCTGGGGGCTGAGTTCAAACTGAGAGAGCATCTCATAGTTTTAATTTATTTATTTTGGATAAACTTACCACAAGTCAGAGCCAAACTGAGTCTGGCATTTTACCTCATTGCCTTGTATACAAAAAAAAAACAACAAACAAAACTCTTCAGAGTACCATTTTTTCCAACTCAGACGAGTCTAGGCTTTTGAGATTATGGCCCTTTCCTCTATTTCCCCATGAATGTTCAAAGAAAGTTCTCAAGAGGGAATAGAATCAAGAACAATGACTAGAGAGTATGTGCTGATCAGTAATAGGAGCAAAGATTTCTGCCTGATATATATATATATATATATATACATATATATGTATATATATATATATATTCCAAAGGTGCAGGCAAGAAAGTGACGACAGTACTTTTCTCTCAAATAGTCCTGTACCTTCCACTGCCAAATTTATGTTCAGACATAAGGGAAAAGTTACATGATGTATTGTCTATGTTGCTCATTCAAACTAATTAAAATTAAACAAATTATTTGGCCTTTGCCCAAAGATCTCACAAGCAGTAAAGTCAGACCCTTAAGGCTCAGCCTAGGGGATGACATTATGAACTGAGCTGACAGTATAAAGCCAGTCCATAGGAACCTCTAGAGTACATCAGCCTGGTCCTGTCATTCTTTAAGGTGGGAGAATGGAGAGTCACATTTAGTTTATGAAGCAAGTCCATGGAAAAGTTTTCCTGTAATGTTGTTAATTGGCAACTGGACAGCCAAGTGGATAGAGTGCCAGGCCTGGAGTCAGAAACACTTGAGTTCAAATCTAATCTCAGACACTTCCTAGCTGTGTGACCCTGGACAATTCACTTAACCTTGTTTGCCTCAGTTTCCTCATCTGTAAAATGAGAATAGTAACAGCAGCTGCCTCCCATGACTGTTGTAAAGATCAAATGACATAATATTTATTTAGTTCAGTGCCTGATATATATTAGGTGCTATATAAATGCTTATTCTCTTACTCCCTTCTATCCTCTGAGTCACCTCAGAGCTGCCCCATGTTGTTTCACATCTTAACTATAATTTATTTTTTATCACTTAACTTGCCACTAACACATTTGCTTCTTAAGAAATAATCTCTGTACTTCCCCTCCCTCCTCCAAGTTCTTGCGGAAGCCTATGTTGCTACATCGATTTCACTTTATAATCTTTTATAACCTCTGTTCTAGACAAACTTGGTTAAAAGTCATGCCTGGAGCCTGGTACTCCATCTTTTGCATCCTTATCCTCCCCACACTTCCTCCTTATTTTTACTTCTAATAATCCCCAGCTTTCTTTAGGGTTCTGTTGGAGTGCCACCCCACATCCTCCTAGAAAAGTAACAAAACTGCTTTTAAAGGCATTTTTTATTTATGGGCAAATCCATCATTTTGTTTGACTGAGAAAAGAATTATTAATAAATTTAACATTCTTAAAGCATAGAGTAATCCAACTGGGAGTAGCTAAGCCATAAGTGTGTTTCTAAGTTGCTTCATAAACTCTAAAGTGAAATGGAAAAGGGAATTATTATTAAGACTACTATTATTATTACTACCATTATTACTTATCTCATTAGAAAGATGTTTGTTTTTATGATCCTGTAGTTAATAACTCTCTCCCACCTAAAATCATTGTATATATAAATAAATATATGTATATATTTACATATACATATACATTTATAAATACATTATTTGTTGACATATGGCAGCTCTCCACTCCAAAGTAAGCTCCTTGAATGCAAGGATTGCCATTTTCTCTTTGTATATCCAATGCCAATCATAGTGCTTTGCATATTATAATTATTATATTATTATTATTTTTGGATTTGCTCCAAATTGTCATTGGCACCATGACAATTTTCCTAACATTCTATCCTGTTGCTGCTGCCAGCATACCCTCTGCAAGTTACCTCGGGCTCATGCCTTTCCAATGGAAGAGAGTTCATCATGTTCAGCATGCTATTATTCTATAAGCACCTGAATTCAGGTCAATGCATTTGGGTAGAAGGTGTTTTTTTTGTTTTGTTTTGTTTTTTAATGATCCCATTCAAACCAGTAAGCATTTAGTAAGTACCTACTATGTGGTAGGCAATGGATGAATTGCAGGGGAATAACAAAAAGAGAATTTTTTTCTATAAAGGAGCTTCACATCTAATGGGGGAAAACAATAAACAAAAGGAAGCTAAAAAATGCAGGGGCATTTTGTTCCTTCTGATGCCACGCCAAGCAGAAGAGTTGATTGATGGAAGATGGAGTTAACACGAAGATTGTAAACCCTCTCTAAAGGATGCTTTGGAAGGAACATAGTACTCTACTTTCAAGTTCTTCTCTTCTAGCCCTTCATTTAGAGAAAGAGGAAACTGAAGGTGAGTTGAGAAAGGGGAGTTTTATTTGTTTTTTTTTTGTTGTTCACAACTCTTTTTGATTCCATTTGGACTTTTCTTGGGAGAGATACTGGAGTGAAGATGAAATCTTCTGGACTCCAGGTCTGGCACTCTATCCAGTGTGCCACTTAGCTATAGAGTATCCATTCTTCATGGTGACAAAATTTCAGATGATCAGCTTATTCTAAGAGGGGAGGACATGTTTCATGGAGTTGTAGCTAAGCAGAGAAACTGATGGAGAGTGGAATTCTAGCTCATTGTGTATACATACATCTGATTAGTATCATGCCTAAGAGAGAGGAAGTTGATATCTTTACTCTATGCTAAAGCCACAAAACAAAGAAGATCCTGTTTCTCTAGAGAATAACTAACCCAAGTATGTGGTGCTCCATCTTTATGATGAAATGCAGATTTCTCTTTAAAAGGCAAATTCTTCATTTCACAGAACTTAAAGGAAATGATAGTTAAGAAAGGATTTGTGTTGAGACACTAGGGACAAATGCATTTAAAAAAAGCAAAATTCAAATATGACTTCTGGATCAGGGCCCAATGTGTTTTCATTTGATTTTGAATTGTATGTACATTCTTTCACTTGAAGTTTTTCTGCCAATGGTATGTTAGAGTCTTGAGGCTGGCAAACAAATGTTGATAGCTATGTTGAATTAAATCATATTACTGGTTAAATTGTTGCTGATTAATGAATGATTTAGGATTTTGACACATTTTTAATGAATACTTGTACAAAAAATGTTGATATTTACTTACATGTTTTGTATTTGTTGATATTAGTCATCATCTTAGTTTATTTCCTTCTTTGTATAGCTCTAGTATCCAATTACTTTGAAGCCATTTAAGGAAGAAAGAAGATCCTAGGAATCTTGATATCAATTTGGGAAGGAGTAATCCTCTGTGAAGATGCTAGTTTCAGCCTACTTTGCTAACTATTTTTATTGGGGTTTTCTTTGCTTTGTTTTAAAAGTTCATCTACACAATCCAATTAGGTCCTGCAAATCTTCTCAGTTGGTTTCATTCAAGTGAAACATACAGTTTCAAAGGTAGAAAAGGTATCAGATACCCTCTAATCCAACTCATATTTGCCTACAACCTCCCTTTAAACCATATTCAACAAATAGTCATCTAGCCTGAATACATCTAGGGGAAGAGGAACCCACTATCTTCTGAGACAGGTCATTTCAATGCACATATCTTGTGTTCATTTACCTATACATATTTAATACCACCTCAATAGAATATAAATTCCTAGAGGGGAGGCACTGTGTGTCTCGCTTTCACATTTGCATCTGTAGCATCTTACACAGTACCTGAAACATAAGTAAGTTCTAAATAAACGTGTGCTGATTGATTCATTTCTCTTTTCACCAGCATTACTTGTTAAGAATTTCTTATTTATATTATGTTTGAAATTTAGCTTTTTGCAAAATAACTTCTATTCATTACTCATAATTCTACCTTTGTGACCAAGGAGAAAAACATATTTTTTTATTAACAGAATTTGAAGATACTTGAAATCAATGTATTGTGATCCCCCTAATATCTTTTTTATACCAGATGCTATATATCTATTCTTCTCATGCCTTTTGCATGAAGATATAGAGCTCTACTTTGGATTATCCATTGGAAAATGGATCAACTAAATATTGCCATGTTGTTTGATTGAGCCAAAGGTTCTTAAAGGAGAAACAGCACTATGCCTGAGGAGTGAACCAAAAAAAAAAATTTGAGAGAAATGGGTAAGCAATAAATACATTGGGTTGGAATAGATCCATTTTTCTTCCTTAGAGCTCAGTTTATAAGCTAGAATTTTACTTCCTGTTCTAAATACCAATCCCAGGGTAACTTTAGGCAAGTCCCCTCAACATGTGTCTCATATTCTTCATCTATAAAATGGGGGTGGAGGGGAATATATTCACTATTCCTCAGACATGATTTTTCCTGTTTTATTGCTGCACAACTTTCTCCCATGACTGGAATATCCCTTCAATGTTCACTTCCTCCTCTTGGATTTCATAGTTCCCTTTAAGGATCAGTTTTGATGCTATGTTCTATATGAAGCCTTTCTCCATGTCCCTAATTGTTACAGTTCTTCCTCCTCTGAAAATATTGTGTGTATACTCTGTTTTTATCTACCTATTTATCTGTCATGCCTACCCAGAAGTTCCTTAGATGTTTACTTTTTTGCCTTTTATTTCTGAATACCCAACATTGCACCTTTCACACAGTAGAAAGCTAATAAATCATTGCTGACTCATATTGAATTGGACTTAAGACAAAGAAGGACAGTCATAATGGTAGAACAGGACTTCTGGAAATAAGCAAGATATGGCAGAAACAACATTGGACTTGGAAACTGAAGACCTAGATTATATTGAGTGTATCACTTCAACTCTCTAGATCCCAGTTTCCTCATCTGCAAAATGAAAGGATTGAATTAAATGATCTCTTCTGTCTAGTATTGTGGTTCCTTAAAGGAATTATTTGGATGAGTGTGGCCATGCCCAGAGTGCCCTGAAATGCATACCAGGACACAGAATATCAGACTCAGCAAATGGATGAGGAGCAAGCCAAAAAGTTCCAGAGAAGTATGAGGCTATGGAGGGGCTATGAGGTACCCTGGGAAAGTGAGTTTAGATGAAGAATGGAGTTGAATGACATTGACAACCCGAAGTGAATCCATTTCATCATTTTGTAGACATACGATCGTGGTGTGCTATATGTTATATATAATTTAATAAAGCATATTTTTAAAAATAGATTTGAGGAGAGCGGAAACCCCAGAAGCGTATGTTATTGTACTGTGCTTTAGTTTCTCCTTCCCTCCCACAGGGGACCACTGAGGGTCTATTTGAGGGCATGAATATGGAAAATTCAGCTCCAGCTCCTCCACCCCACTCCCTGAACAGCACCGCGGAACCATGCAAAGCTCTTGTGGTTTCTGAGGAACAGATGCAAGAGACAAAACAAGCACACGAGGAATTTGGGTAACGGGTCCTAAGAATCACCACATTCCATATCGCTTCTCAGAAAATGCCTTTCTTCCAGGGGTACTGTACATCTGTGCGGCTCCAAACCGGCAATTATTTTTCCAAGCAACATAATTATAGCCTTCTCCTGCAAATGCCAAACACTCAAGTGAAATACTGCTTCAGAAATTCTCACTTACGTTAATTGGTTCCAATTACTCAGACCCACTCTAGCCCCCCAAAACACAGGAAAGCCAATTTCATTGTTTTCATCACCTTAAAAATCATTTCCCACCCCCTGGATTCTTCTTTTTTTATGAAATGAAACCTAAATGGGTCAGGGAATATAATTAAAGGTGGCAAGGAGAACATAGTCTATACTGTGGCCTCTCAGAGAATCTTAAGTCTGTAAGTGATGTCAGAGTTCTTTTTGAACCGTTGTGAACTTTATCTATTGGGGTTAGTCTTGTTGACCATACACTAATGCCCAAGGCTGTTTAGAAAATTAAAAAGATGCTCATCTCAAATTTATGCTACTTTAAACAGTGAGCTCCAAATTTGGGGAAAGCAGAATGGTCTACTACAAATACTGAGGTAGGGAGAAGAGGAAACCCCTTCCTGAAAGCAACAATGGCTAAAGTTAATCAAGATAATGTTTTGGAAGCAGTCCTGCCTCCAGACAGATGTTTATTGCAGATTAATACTACCTTAAGTAAAATGATAGGAGATGTATAAGGACACATTGTTGGATAGTTGTCCTGGGAGGAATGCATCCAGACACAGGGAAAGTTAATGCCATTTCTGCCCATTATTCCTCAAGTGCCAGTTTGGAAAAATTGCCCCTCTTACATTTCAGACCCAGGTATAAGTGAATGAAATTCCATTGGACAACGCAATAGAGACTCACAGAGATAGATCCTCTTAACTTTAGTGCCTGAGGTAATAAAAAAATAAGGAACACAGCAAGTTATAAGAAAAAAATGGGCAGGAATGCCTAATTCTTGATTTGCTACTGAATTGTTGTATGTCCTTGAACAAGTCCCCTCAATAGAATATAAGCTCTTTGAGGACAGAAAACGTTTTTCATTTTGTCTTAGTAGAGTTCAAAACTGCTTAAACTGTGGGTTGTGACATAAATGGGGTTGGGAAGGGAGTCTGTTTGCAAGATTATATTTTGTTTGATTTATATATATATTTTTATACCTCTATCCCTGAGGTCACGTAAAAAGTTTTTGGGCAACAAGGAGTCCTGAATGGAGAAAGTTTAAGAAGCTCTTGTAGTCCATCTACCAGTTGGAATTTAATTTATGCCCATGGATTGTAATTGAATTAACCAAGTGGGCCTCAACTTATTTATCTGTAAAATGTGGATATTAAACTAGATGTCTCTAAGGTCCCTTTCAGTTTTCTACGATGTATTTAGTTAACCCATTTGTTGAGGTAAAGCTGATTTTTATTTACTCTAGCCCAATACCAGCTGGAAGACATGGCCTTTTAAACCCAAATCCTTATTTACTTCTTCATTTCAGGAAAGTTGTAAATGGCATTAGATTGCTTCTTTTCAACAGTGTGAGAAATGATTTGGTTCTTTTCCTAGCAAGGAAATGAGGAACAAGAAAGAATTCTAAAAAGGGCTGCTTCACATTACTAAACTTCACATTACTGAGTTTAAAATGCTGACAATCCCCCAAACTACTGGCATGTTCCTATTCCAATATAAGTGCAAAGCACTTACATCCTACTGCCAAATATAAATGATCTGGGGGTGATCGACCTGCTGATTATCTGCACTACTGATTCCCTTCATTAGGATGGCCTGTCCACAGTTGATAGTATTTTTGAGACCACAATAATAAAGGCCCAAAGAAACGCTTCTCTAGTCTGAGTTTTAGTGTCAGTGAAATGAACTGACCAGCTCAGCCTGGATTTCAGTTGCCAGGTGGCCCTATCATAAAACTCCCCCTCATATGGCATTGGCTGAGAGCCTTGTCAGCTGGCTCTGCAGAGAGCTGAGGCTTTGAATGGGCCATAGAGACTGATGTCATTTTCCTCCCTGAATGTTGTGACCTTAACCAGTTGGGGATTTTTCAGCATGCAGGAGGCAGGAGATCCCTAAGGATTATAGGACCTGGGGGTGATTCCTGAATTTTCCTATATACATTAGACTCATTTCACTGAAGTTAAGGAAAGGAAAAAAGGTCTGGATCTCTGCAGACATGTATATAGAAGAATGACCTGGCTAGAAATCCTCAGCATTCAGACAGCATTCTGTCAGAACTCTGAAGACCACCATGAGGGCCAAACCTAAGGCAAACAATGGGAGGCTTTCTTTTCAGTACAAGAAACAGGGAAATCAGCTCACTCATGGCCAGACTGGCTCAGGGATGAGCAAAGAGATACTATATTATTATATATCACAGATGCTGATCTTCAATTTCTAAATTACCACGAGACAATAAAGTAATGTGCTTTTACAGATATATAAATATGTTTGATCTTTAATCAAGGCTGTCATTTTCTGTTTATTTAAAATAAAAGAGCTGATGTGTGAAGGTGAACAGTTTGGCCATATAAAAAGTGATAAAATTTGTAGGTAATAGGAGTCAAATGCAGCTCTCATATTTTCCTTTTCATTTGCTAAAAGCTGGAGACTAGATATAGAAAAAATATGTTTGTGTGTACATATATATATATATAGAGAGAGAGAGAGCTAAATATATACACATAGGTGTATATATATCATCCTAATATATATTATGTATATATATATACATAATATATATATACATAATATATATATATATATTAGTTGAGATGTAGAAAAGATATAAAGATGCATGCAATACATTGAAATATATTCACTACTGTTTGTAGCAGCTCTTTTTGTGATGGCAAAGAATTGGAAATTGAGTAGATGCCCATTAATTGGGGAATAGCTAAATAAGTTATGGTATATGAATAGAATGAAATGAAATATTATTTTTCTATAAGAAATGATGAGCAAGCTGATTTCAGAAAAGCCTGGAAAAACTTACATGAACTGATGCTAAGTGAAGTACAGAACATTGTACATATGATAGACTTAACTCTTCTCAGCAAAGCAGCTATCCAAGACAACTCTTAATAAACTTCGGATGGAAAATGTCATCAACATCCAGAGAGAGAACTGAATGTGGATTGACATACAGTATTTTCATTTTTGTTTGTTTGCTTGCTTAGTTTCTTGCTTTTTCTTTCTCACGATTTTTCCTCTTTTGGTTTGATTTTCCTTGTACAATATGACAAATATGGAAATATGTTTCAAAGGATTGTATATCAATGACCTATACCAGATTGTTTGCTGTCTTGGGGAGGGAAGAAATAAGAGAAAGGAGAAAAAAAACGAATTGTTTACTTAAAACTTTAATTGATTTTTTTTGTTTATATACCATCACTTCTAATATACCCACCCCATTGAACTACTCCTCCTATCAAGGAAAAATAATTAAGCAAAAAAATAGATGAAACCAAAAATGCCCCATTTTGCTCCCCTAGCACTCACTCCACTTCTTTCCAAAAGAGGGCAGTTTTTTTTCATCATTTTTTCTGAAACAATGTTGATCATCACTATTAATTCAAGTTTCAATTAGTGCAATTTTCATTTCCATTATCACAAGCATTGTCTATATTTTTATTTTGGATCTAGAAAGACCAGATTTGAACTCAGGTTGTCCTGACTTCAGGGCTGGTGCTCTAACCACTGTGCAACCTAGCTGCCCCAAGCTCCATTTTTTATAAAGCATTCCTCACAACTTCATGCTTCCTCCTATCCACCTGACCACTATTCAAGTAAACTAAGCAAAAATATTTATCTATAAAAATTAAAGACTCCAACTGATTTGAAAATTTATGGATTTGCATGTTTGTCAAAAATTATTTCTTAATAACCTACTTCTTTCATGGCACTGTGCTAAGTTTTATGGTGGGGGAGACACAAAGAAGTGTAAGCTGCCATGGAGGAATAATCTAGTTGAGATGAATTAGACATTTTATTTATCTGATTAAGAACAGAGTAGGCAATAAATTATTTGCCTAATTTTGTATAATCTTGTTCTTTAGAAGGTTAAAAAAGGGACAGAAAAATATAGAGAGAATTGACTCATATTTATAAGACTTCAAGCCACTCTCCAATTGATACATGATCAAAGGATATGCACAGACAATTTTCAGATGAAGAAATTGAAACTATCTCTAGTCATATGATCATATGGATCAGAGAAATGCAAATTAAGACAACTCTGAGATAACACTACACACTTGTCAGATTGGTGAAGATGACAGGAAATGATAATGACGAATGTTGGAGGGGATGTGGGAAAACTGGGACACTGATACATTGTTGATGGAACTGTGAATGGATCCAACCATTCTGGAGAGCAATTTGGAGCTATGCTCAAAAAGTGATCAAACTGTGCATACCCTTTGACCCAGCATTGTTTCTATTGGGCCTATATCCCAAAGAGATCTTAGAGGAGGGAAAGGGCCCCGCATGTGCAAGAATGTTTGTGGCAGCCCTTTTTGTAGTGGCTAGAAACTGGAAACTGAATGGATGCCCATCATTGAAGAGTGGCTGAATAAATTATGGTATATGAATGTTATGGAATATTATTGTTCTGTGAGAAACGACCAGCAGGATGATTTCAGAGGCCTGGAGAGACTTACATGAACTGATGCTAAGTGAAGTGATCATTGTACAACAATAAGACTATATGATGATCAATTCTGAAGGACATGGTTCTCTTCAACAATGAGATGTTTCAAACCAGTTCCAGTTGTTTAGTGATGAAGAAAGCCATATACACCCAGGGAGAGGCCTGTGGGATCTGAGTCTGAACCACAACATAGCATTTTCACACTTTCTGTTGTTGTTTGCTTGCATTATGTTTTCCTTCTCAGGTTTTATTTTGTTTTGTTTTTTTCTTGTAGTTACGATTTTTCTTATATAGCAAGATAACTGTATAAATATGTATACATATATTCGATTTGGCAAATATTTTAACATAATTAACATGTATTAGACTTCCTGCCATTTAGGGGAGAGGGTGGAGGGAAGAGGGAAAAATTTGTAACAGAAAGCTTTGCAAGTGTCAGTATTGAAAAATTACCCATGCATATGTTTTGCAAATAAAAAGCTTTAATTAAAAAAGGGGGGGGGGAACAGAAAGAATTTATATTGAGGACCTTATTCTGACCAATAAGGAAGAAATGTTGCTGCTACTGAAGAGACTAGAATTTTGTTGGGGAATTATTACACATATTTTAGAATTCATGAAACACGAGTGAATGTTCCACAGACAAAAGTATACCATAAAATTTGGGATACCAGATTTTAGCGAATTCAGAGGGGAAAAAAAAGACATACAGGGGAAGATACCTCAGATTTACTCAGGAGTAAAGAAAAAGTCTCAAGATTTAAAGTCTGACCAAAAAAATCCACAAATAATTCTCCAAAAAGAAGAAAAGAAGGTGTTCACTAAAAGGATTGTTTTGTCTAAAGAGGGAACTCAATGACCAACTTACATGAAAAAAACAACAGTCAAGTATGGAAGATTGAAGCAATTGCAGGTAAATAAGGATGAATAAAGTAAACTAAGAATGTCAAATATGCTAAAGTCCAAATGAACTGATAATAATATGATATAATATATGACATAATGAAATGATAAGGATAGCAAATAGAATTTTGAAAAAAAATATGTGAGGACAAGAAGACAATCACTTTTAGTCAAGACAGGAGGAATGAATAAGAAAGCAGTGATTTAACGCTTATTATGTGCCAAATACTATGATTTATACTGCAAATATATAGATAGATCCATCCATGGATAGGTAGATAGATACATGCATATATATATATGTGCATAGATAGCTACATAAATATATAGATAGCTTTTGCTCTCAAGTTGTTCACATGCTAATTAAAAGAGGGAACACTGTTAGGAAAGCTAAACTGTAGGACGGTATGGTGAATAGGAAAAAGCACAGTCTCTGTACAAACTCTGTCTTTACTAAATCCTATCTGTATACCTTAACCAAACTCCTAAACTTGTTTACCTCAGTTTCTTTGTCAATAAAATTAAGTAGTTGAACTAAATAGCTTCTGAAGTCCCTTTTAGCTCTAAATCTTTGAGCTTATGATCCAACAAAAGACCCAAAGGTCCAAAAGAATCTTTTTCAGGGTGGATGGCAAGGCCCAGGAGTCTTCAAGTTTGATCAAGGGATCTGCCCTGTCTTGACCAAAGCCTAAGGTTCAGAGTGAAGGAAGGATTCTTTGGTCCCTTCAGCTATGGTGGGGATTATGGATCAGTGTATGTAGTCAGGAGGGGAATGAAAGGAAGTAAACATTGGCAGAAAGGGTGAGATGAGGTTCTCAGGGGTTTTTAGCAGGATGAAGTATGGTCAGATTATCATAATGGATAATGAAAAAAAAGAGAGAAATATTCAACTCTGTATTTTTATTTCCCCATCAACATTGGCCATAATTTTATTTTAGTGACTTGTTATGGCATAAAAGTAACACTGCTCACTAAAGGTTATGTTAATAGAGTAGAAACCCTTGAAACAAGCTACAGAGGCTTTAGGTATGGGCCCAACAATCAACTGAATGAATCAGTTAAATTGCATCCAGAAAACTTGAGAAACGAATGACACCAGAAGTTGAGCAAACAGATGGAGATCTTTCATGGCCACAGCAAGTCATGACCTACTCAGATATGGAAGGAATTATGATCTGAATTGGTTCAGGGAATGCTCATACTGATGAAATCATGATTTCTACCAGTGATAATGATCTTCAGATAGTAAAATATGTAAAAAAATTTCTGGTTAACAGGAAATCAAAAGCCAAGATAATTAAGAGGATGATAAAAGATAATCTATCTATGTGCCCTCAGTGAATTGATTTCTAGGTCTACAATCAAAAGAACTTTCAGATGTGATTGCTGAACTTCCAGTGATGATTTTTGAAAAATACCAAGGAAAATGGGAGAGATGCCAAAAAAAAAACATTACAGACAGGTATAGGTCACCCCAAGTTTCAAAAAAGTGGTTAATTTTCCAAACTTTTGGCCAGTGAGTTTGACCCTGATCCCTGCCCAAAATTTAGAAATTATGATTGAAGTTGTCATTTGTAAGCATTTAGAAAGTGAATTGGCGAGCATGATTTTATTAAGGGCAAGTTATAGAAGTTCATTTTCTTCTCTCATCCTCCTTCTTTCATTCTCTTCTCCCCCACCCCCATCTATTTGTCTGTCTGTCTGTCTGTCTATCTGCTAAAATTGTATCTTGTTGTGATTCCACTGACCATCACCTTTCTAATTAGTATAAATAAGTTTATAAGTATCCAGCAAGAGTAGCAAGATTAGAAAGGGAAGTCTAAGCATCTGTCCCAGTAAAGACTGTCCCAAAGATCAAAAGATCATAATTTGCAAACTCTATCATATGTTTACCAAAAACCACATCCTGGTAGTGTGTACTAAATCCGGGAAGCCTTCTAGGTTTTGCTGTCCTAGGCCTTTTAGTCCTATTATGAAAATCTTGGATAAGTTCCAGACATCCACAGTAAGACCACTAGAACACCAAATACTGCTTATAATTGAGATAATGTGGATATTTTGAAGTTTATTGATAATTTTGAGATGATTTGTATATGTTACTGAACTAACCCAAGGCAACATGGCTAAGTTATCCTATCCTCCCACCAACCCAATAAAAATGAGATCTTAAACTATTGTCCCCTGACCACTCTCCCCTCTCCATTGGTGTCCATAATGCTGTGTGCTCCGAATGAGTCTCTGTGCTTCTCCCCCTCCTCATTCTCTTCCCCACACTCACTGCCTTCCTTCATCAGTCTAGCCCTTGTCCCTATGCCAACTCTTTCTATATCTCTTTCATCATTTGCCTCTGTGTTTTTTGTGTCTATTGACCCTTGAATCTTCTCTGCCTTATTAAAGTGTGATTGTATCCTCATTTCCTCCTGCCATCATGGTCTTTCCCAGTGAGTACTGTAAAAACTGGGTGTGTGCCTACATCTCATAATTTCATAAATTAATTTTCAATTCAATAGATCAGAGGATTTGGGTGAGAACATTTGACAAACCATCTTACAATGTCCAAGTGGACAAGCAGGAAATACACGGACTGGTAATAGTATACCTGTGTGGATTTGGGACTGTTTAAGCAAATGAAACTCAAGCTTATGGATGATGAGAGCTAAGCTTTTCTGGAGGGAGCTCCATTTCTGATAAAATGAAACAGTCCCTGTATCTGTATTAGTCAACATTAAAATCAATGACAAAAAATTATTAGGTGTTACAAGGCTCAGTTGTAGAGTTAATATGCTGGGCAGTATAATCAGGATTCAAAATTATGTAGACAGTTTAGAATATGAAGTTTAACTAGATAATTCCCAAAGTTATGATTAAATGGGCCAAATGAAATTTAACAGGGATAAAGACAGAGTCCTACACTTGGATTAAAAAAAGTCAATTGCACAATTACAAGGCAGGGAAAATGTGGCTATATAATAATTTACATGAAAGATATGTATGAATTTTGTGGATTACAAGCAATATGGAGAAAAGCTAATACATTTTAATAATGAATGATTATAACTCCATTGTGCCTTATTGAGACCACATTTCTAGTCCTAAGTTCTGGGTGCCACACTTCAGGAAAAATGTTTAGAAGATGGAGTGAATGCTGAACAAATTAACAGCCATATGAAGGGCATCAAAACAATACCACAAAAATACAGGCTGAAGGAATGGGAATTTTTCTCTTGGGTAAGACTTGTTCAGACATGATAGGTGTCATGAAGTTGCTTAAAGTAACTACCTTTCATTCAATTAACAGATAAAAATGTTAAATAATATAAGACAAAGAAAAGATTTCTGGGGTCCCCTATTAGTAACTTTGCTCCAAATTTATATCCAAACATTAATGATAACTTAAGATTTGGTTGTTGAATTAGTTTCAGTTCCACATAATTGTGTATCCATGTTTATCCTTCAAAAAGGTAGAGGAATCAGCAAATAACAGATCTGATTCTTATCAACAGGAATGAAGGAACCATTCTGGGGAGAGGGTAATGGTTAGGGAGGAATAGTGGTCTCTCTTAGTAGTTCCAAATTAAGTTAGGAGAAGTTAGGAAAAAACTGAAAATATTCTGAGAAGTACCCTAAATTTGTATACAGAAGATTTTTAAAAGTTCAAAGGAAGAATAGGTTCTATGAATTCAATTTCTCTAGGGTGTCAGCCTAGTTGGAATAGGAATCTCTCAAGAATGAAATTTTAAAGACAAGAAGAGAAAAACTTCTAAGTGGAAGGGAAAAGTGGAGGCATGAATGCACAAAGAACTTACCAACCAACTTAAATTTAAAAGAAAAAAATATAGAACATTCATATAGAAGGGAAGGAATATAGTAGCGTGGAGTTCAATAATTGCAAAGACCCAGCTATGATAGTAAGACTTCGCTATTTGACAAAAATTGATAGGAAGACTAGAAATTGGCAGAAATTGAGTTTAGAATACCACATAACATAAATTTCAATTGAATGACCTATGTATAAAATCACATCTTTAAAGAAAATTCAATGAGCAAGGGTTGAAATTCCATCCCCAAATATAGAGATGGGAAGAGTTTAAGAGGAATTCATTAAAGGATGGATAGAGAGTTTTGATTAAATTGAAAAGGTTTTGCACAAACAAAATTGATGCACCTTGGCTACTTTCCAAGATTTCATGATTTCTAGAAGCTCACTATTCTGCAAGATGAAATCAACTCTGAAACTCCCTTGCTCTGGGACCTCTACCTCCTCTGACTTAAGAGAGTGAGGACATAGAATCTTCCATTTGAGAAGGACACCTCATCATTTCTCTCCTTGGCTACAGGGTTTCATTATGCCACTTTGCTAGATATCATTAACACCTTGAACTTCACTATTGTGAATCTTTCATTGGATGGTGAACAGAGATGTCTTTTACTTGTTCTTTATATCCCCAGCATTTCATACAGTGAATAGCACATAGAAGTTACTACACAAATGTTTATTGACTGTGACTTTACTGAGGTTGCATGTTAATTTTGGCATTCATTGTGGTGAATAATATAAAATTCTACACAAAATCTATTTTTTGCCAAACTGCTTTTGAGTTTACTATCAGGCTTATTGAATAGGAAGTTCTGTCTCAAGGAGTTTAGGAAGTTCTGTCTCATGGAGTTTATGTTTTTGGATTTGTAAAACACTGGACTATAGATTTGGATTTTAACTAGATAAATTCTTTGTTATCTAGTATGTGCAATGAATCTACTTTTCTGTTTTGTTTTTTTTTTCAATCAGGATCAAATAATTTTGTTGACTACTGCTATCTAATATAGATTAAGGCCTGAAAATTGTTCCATTCTTATTTTTCATTGGGTATTTTTTCTTGAGATTAATATAATTCTAGTTCAGAATCTTCTCTCTAGAGATTTTATGCTCCCAAACTTAAAGAATACACACTTTGCAAATTTTAAAATAAAAGAAATTAAGAACATGAAAATTAACCACCAGTCTGTAGGAAAAAAAATTAATTAGGTATTTATAAATTTGAAGGAACAATAAATTTATTTTTCCTGGACAAATATAATATATTGCATTTATTCCATTTGAAAAAGAATACTTAATAAGTGACTTTTGATAGTATAATGAAAAGAGATTTATATCTGCAAATATTATGTTTTGATTATAGGTAAAAAGAAAATATATAGATACTAATACTAATTAAGTAATTAAGTAATTAAATACAATACTAATCTCCATTATTGTTAGAAAAGAATTATGGACAGCAGTAACATCAGTGATCTTTTATAATTTTTTTTTGCTTTTTCCTGAGGCAATTGAGGTTAAGTGACTTGCCCAGGGTCACACAGCTAGGGAATGTTAAGTGTCTGAGACCAGATTTGAACTCAGGTCCTCCTGACTTCAGGGCTGGTGCCTGGTGCTCTATCCACTGTGCCACCTAGCTGCCCCCCTTTTATAATTTTAAAAGCTATAGGAGCAGCTAGTTGATGTAGTGGATAGAGCACCAGCCCTGAAGTCAGGAGGGCCTGAGTTCAAATTTGGCCACAGACATTTAACACTTCCTGGCTGTGTGACCCAGGGCAAGTTACTTAACTCCAATTGCCTCGGGGAAAAAAAAACTGCTATGGATGCACAGGGAACTTATTAGCCAATCTAAATTTTAATAAGACATATATAGAAGACAGAATTAAAAGCATACAATGGGAGATAAATGCAAAATAGTAGCCAGAATAGATGTGTTGTTAGGAAACTCTCAAGATTTATAGCATTACAATTACAAATAAGGCTTTATAGTGGTGAATTCCAAACCTCGTGTAGCAATGCTCCATCTTTTTGTCAAAAAAAATGCCTTTCTTCTCAATTTTTGTAAAAATATAAAGATAAATTTATTAACTTATGATTTATTCAAATAAATCACTTTTCCTCTGTTCTTCATTATCATCATTATTTTCTTTCTTCATAATATTTTTTTGTTGTTGTTGTTGAGCTTTGTATACATTTAGGGAAAATTTCTGTAGAATATTTCCAGTTTTCCCAGAATTTTTTTTATCAAATGAGTGGTTTTATTCCCTGGTTAATTTATGTGTTCTTATTTAACAAACATTGGATTATTGAATTCTTTTGTTTCAGATTCTCCCTTGTCTGGTCTTTTACATTGATCTTTCTTTCCATTTTTTAACCAATACCAGTTGATTTTTGATGCTTGCTGCTACATAATATAGTTTGATGTTAAGAAGTGCTGTGTCGATAAGATAACTTTGACTATATTAAGTTAAAAAGTTTTTGTACAAACAAAACCAATACAGTCAAGATTAGGAGGGAAGCAATAAATTGGGAAATCATCTTTACATTTCAGGGTTATGAAAAAGGTCTCATCTCTAAAGTATATAGAGAATTGTCTCATATTTATAAGAATTCAAGCCATTTTCCAATCAATAAATGGTCAAAGGATATGAACAGACAATTTTCAGAGGACGAAATTAAAGCTATTTATAGTCATATGAAAAGGTGCTCCAAATCACTATTGATCAGAGAAATGCAAATTAAGGCAACCCTGAGGTACCACTACACAGCTGTCAGATTGGCTAAAATGACAGGAAAAGTTAATGATGAATGTTGGAGGGGATGTGGGAAGGCTGGGACACTGATGCATTGTTGGTGGAGCTGTGAACGGATCCAGCCATTCTGGAGAGCAATTTGGAGCTATGCTCAAAAAGTTATCAAACTGTGCATACCCTTTGACCCAGCAGCATTTCTATTGGGCTTATATCCCAAAGAAATCATAAAGGAAGGAAAGGGCCCCACATGTGCAAGAATGTTTGTGGCAGCCCTTTTTGTAGTGGCTAGAAACTGGAAACTGAATAGATGCCCTTCAATTGGAGAATGGCTGAATAAATTATGGTATATGAATATTATGGAATATTATTGCTCTGTAAGAAACGACCAGCAGGACGATTTCAGAGAGGCCTAGAAAGACTTGCATGAACTGATGCTGAATGAAATGAGCAGAACCAGGAGATCATTATACACGGCAACAACAATACTATATGATGATCAATTCTAATGGACATGGCTCTCTTCAACAATGAAATGTTTCAAACCACTTCCAATTGTTCACTGAAGAAAACCATACACACCCAGAGAGAGGGATGTAAAATGCGGACCACAACATAACATTCTCATACTCTCAATTGATGTTTGCTTACATTGTGTTTCCTTTATCTGATATGTCTTTCGTGTAGATACAATTTTTCTTGCACAACAATGGTAAGTGTGGAAATATGTATACATATATTCGATTTGTCAAGTATTTTAACAGAATTAACATGTAGTTAACATGTAGTGGATATCCTGCTATCTAGGGGAGGGGTGGGGAGTAGGGGGGAAAAATTTGTAACAGAAAGCTTTGTAAGGGTTAATGTTGAAGAATTACCCATACATATGTTTTTCAAATAAAATAAAATTATATATATATATACACATATATATTCATATATATATATATATATTCATATATATATATATGAAAGAAGTGCTGTGTCCATTTCAACCCTACTTTATTTCATCATTTCCCTTGATATTCTACATCTTTTGCTTTTTTTTCAAATTAATTTTATTATTTTATCATGTTCTATAAAATAGTCCCTCATTAATATGATTGTTGTAGCATTAAAAGTGTAAATTAATTTTGAAAATTGCTAGGTACAATACCTAAGGGCAGCTGGGATCTCACCTCTTCCCAGGCTTTGGTGCACATCCAGACACATCCAGCGTGTTCATCCCAAAGGAGAGTCAAGCCAGAGGAGGATGAAATATAGCAGTTCTTTATTCAACTCCCCCCTTACAGCCAGCCTGCCTTATTATATCTTCCCTCTTCTCTTAACCTTGCCTCCTAGCTTAGCCCCTCCTTCTAGCCTTGCTCCTCCTCCTTGCCTGACCCCTCCTCCTTGCCTCCTTCCTTCCCCCACTCTCTGTGGTCACGCCCTTTATCTACTAGCCCACACATATCATTAGCAATTAAGTTTGTATTGAAAGGAGGTATTCAGCAAGAAGGTGGGGTTTTCATCTTGACAACAGAGCGTGCCTCGAGGCAAGTCGTTTTTCTAAATCACTATGAATAGCCTTTTTATTTGAGCCATCATCAACAATCTCCATCAAGTCTCAGGATCTCATGTTCTCAAGAGAAATATACATCACACCCTCTGATCCTCAATTCAAAGACAAACTTCTCATCAGGGTCCCCAACTTCCTTTACCTTAACAGATAATATTGTCATTTTTATTTTATTGGCATGGCCTAGCCATGAGCCTTGAATATTTCTCCAGCTATTTAAATTCTTCTTTATTTCCTTAAGAAACACTTTGTAATTGAATCTCTACAACTCTTTTGTGTGCTTTGGTAGGTCAGTCCCCAGATATTTTATAGTTATTTGGAATGGGATTTTCCTTTCAATGATTAGTTCTTATATTTTGTTATTATTATATGGAAACACTGTTTATTTTTGAGGATCTATTTTATAGACTAAAACTGCTGAAACTATTAATTGTCCCAATTAGTAACTATTCTGATTTCCTAGGATTTTCCAAGTAAACAATTTCAGCATCAGCAAATAAAGATAGTCTTATTTTTTCTTTACCTATCTTATATATTTATATATTTATATTTAGTCTATATTTATGACTCTAATTTCTTTCTCTCATTTTACTGCTATTGCTAGCATTTCCAGAACTATATAAAATAACAATGAGGAGAGTGGGCATTTTTGCTTCACTCATATTTATTAGAAAAAGTTTCAGTATATCTCCATTTCATTAAATATTTTTTGGTTTTACAGAGATGCTATATCTATATCTATATATCTTTATGTCATAAAAACACCTCTATACTGTGTAGGGTTTTTAGCATAAACAAATATTGTACTTTGTCAAAGGCTTTTTTTCATGTTTTATGATGATCATATAGTTTTTGATTATTTGATTTTTAATATGATTAATTATGTTGATTGCTTTCCTTAATGTTGAACCATTTTTTGTATGCCTGACATAAATCCCATTTGGTCATAATGAATTTTTTAGAGATAAATTGTTATAGTCAGTTTGACAAAATTTTGTTCCTAAGATTTTTGGTAATTTTAGTATTTTTTTCTGATTTTCCTCTATTAACATTCTGACTCTATCTCCTCTGATGGTGATTTTTTGGAGGCTGGATCTCAAAGTATCTCAGCCTTTTACCACACTGGGGATATTATATTTTACCATGCTATATCTCTGCCCCAAGTGACATAAGGGTAATCAGAACTGACCCAAGCCAAATGCTGTGCTTTTTCTCTCAGACTAATTAGGGTATACAACAACCCATTCTTCCCCCAACAGTGTTTTGTCCTGGTATTTTGTGCTGTTCCCTTTGCTTCTTAGCACTCTGGCCCTTCACTGGCAATTCAGAGAGCTACTGTGCTTGTATATGCAGACTTTTCCTCCTTGCACACAAGTACTGATTGTCTATTGCTTCCTTATAGCATTTTCAGCCTAGATCTGCAGTCTCCAACAGAATTGGACAGAGGGATTTAACATGCATTAGACTACCTGTCATCTAGGGGTAGGGGTGGGGGGAAGGAGGGGAAAATTTTGGAACAAAAAAAATTTGCAAAGGTCAATGTAGAAAAATTACTCATAAGTTCTGTAAATAAAAAGCTTTAATAAAGAAAAAAGAACTGGACAGAGGGAAAGGAGATCAGGATGTGGAGGTGATTTTTGCTATAAACCTGTATACTGTCAATGGCCTTGCTTATATAATTTTGCTGCTGGTATTATGAGAGATGAAGGAGTGCTAAGTAACTCTAGGGTCAGTGAGTGTTAATTTATATTGTTTAATCTTCTGGATTCTGTAGGTCCTAAACCATCGAGGAAACTGAAGTTGCTTTATTTTTGGTGCATAATATCTGTTCTGCAAAGGTTTGAGAGATTATTGAAATCAAATTAAATATCTAGTCCTCCATCTTGTTGCTTAAGTGATTCCAAAATAAAATCTGTAGACTCTTAGGCCAAATGATCCTACTTAATTTTTATGAAACTTTGTTATCCAGTTTTTCAAATTTTACTTTATGTCAAACTACACCTGGTTGTCCTTTCCATGCAAGATCTGATTGTTTCTCCTTCAGCAATAAGTTCTTCCTTGTTCTTCTAAATCAAATTGAGAACAGATTTTCCTCTTATTACTTCCATTTTTTGGAAAAATAAGTGATGGTTAAAGAAAGCCAAGAATATATCAGTTGCATTATTGCTTTTTTTTAACAAAGAAATAAATCATCGATACTCAATTGATAGGCAAAATTGATATATCACCTAAATATTAAAGACCATATACAAATGAAAAGAGAACCAGATCATATGCCTTTTATAGCTATGAAAGAAAGGTATATATATATATTTTTTTGCTTTTTGCTGAAGCAATTGGGGTTAAGTGACTTGCACAAGGTCACACAGCTAGGGAATGTTAAGTGTCTGAGACCAGATTTGAAGTCAGGTCCTCCTGACTTCAGGGCTGGTGCTCTATCCATTTCAACCACCTAGCTGCTCCCATAGCTTTTAAAAATTATAAAAGGGGGGCAGCTAGGTGGCATAGTAGATAGAGCACCAACCCTGAAGTCAGGAGGACCTGAGTTCAAATCTGGTCTCAGACACTTAACATTCCCTAGCTGTGTGACCCTGGGCAAGTCACTTAACCCTAATTGCCTCATA
>JAJPUD010000828.1:177252-231603 GCA_023553655.1 Myrmecobius fasciatus
AAAAAAAAACCTCGGCTGAAGACGCTTTGCCCTGGGGCACTTCGGCGAGTTGACTTAAGGTGCTGGGCCAGTGGGGGCTAGGACTAAGTCCGAATTACTCCTTAAACAAGGCAAGTGTGCCAGAACACCTGTCCCCAATCAGGGCAGAGTGTCCCGAGTGCCTCAGATAAACTCCAGGTGTTTGGAATTTGGAGTTTGGAGTTTGGAATTTCTTCCAGGATGAGCCGAGCTGAGTCCCACCCTCACTTCCGGCCTGCACAGTTGTCGTCTATTTATCTCTCTGTCCGAGTCCGACTAACCTGATATGAAGTTATCCAGAGAGCAGTGTCCAAATATTTCTGAGTTCGTTGACTTGAAGATCAGTTCAGAGGCTTATTTTATTGTTCATTTGAGAGAAGATCGGAGGAGAGGCAGAAAGTCACCTTTTCACTCCGCCATCTTGGCTCCGCCCCCAACTGTGATCTGAAGTTTCTAAAAGTATTAATTTTCTCCCCACTCTTCCATTATTATCTTATATAATTTACTTATCCTTCTTTTTTCAGTTGTGTCTCACTCTCAGCAACATTATTTCTTGAGAGAAATTATGAAGACATAAGTATTGATCAATGATAGAAATGTCCTTATGTCCCTCTTATGTGGTCCAGTTATGTCCCTTCATCCCATAATAATTTTCTTTCTTTTTGCTATGCAGTCTCCTTTCTATTCAATAATCTCCTACCTTTCTGATGCTAGTTGCTAACCAAGAGTTGATTCCATTTCTCCTGAGGTAGGATATTATTCACTGAGGGACTATATACTAAGAGGTCTCCCTATCCACCAAACCCCTGCTAATTAGACTCATTGCAAAGTCACCATGGTACATATTATTAAGACTCACCCTACTACTGAGATGACTCCCTTTCTTTTGTCTCATTCTCCTGTACCCATTCTTCTGTAACTCTTCTTCATGATGAGAGATAGTAGGAGTTATTTTCCCTTTGTGGTTTACAATAGTCTTGATTAGTGTTCACCAAACATTCTCATCTCTCTCTTCCTCTTGTCCTTTCCCCTTTAATGCACAATCACATCTTGCAATATAGTCCCACAAATATAGTAATTCACCTTAGGAAAGATTGCTGGATTTAGTCCACAATGCTTTAAGCTTGCTCCTCCAGCATTTTTCTCTTTAACTTTTACTTTATCTTTCGAAAGAAAACTCTTAATAGTCCCGCTGTTGTTACTTTTAAAAACTCCATTTAAAAACTCTCTTTTGTGTTTTTTCAATAGTCACTGCAGATGAAGTAGTTCATTTTATTACTTTCGTTTTTCTTGGTAATTGTATTTACTTACCTTTGGTATGGTCCTATTATTTGGTGAATTCACAAGTCCAATTACCTGAATAATATATATATATATATATATATATATATATATATATATACATATATATATATATGTGTGTGTGTGTGTGTGTACATACATACATATATGTGTATGTCTGTGTATGTCTGTGTATTTTTAAGTTTTAGGAATGTTTCAAATGTTCTTTCGTTAGGCTAACCTCTTTTGTGCATCTCCAGCACTTAACACAGTGCCTACGATGTAAGAGGTGCTTAATAAATCTTTATCAGATGAATGATTTTATTAAACATCTGTCTTTTTTTCAATTTAGCATCAGATTTGTGGGGTATGACATTTTTGGTTGCATACTGAATTCCTTTGAGTTTTAGAATATGTTATTTCGTCCCTTTCTGCAATTTATGGTGGATACAGATTAGTCTTATGTTATTTGAATTTTTTTCTTTATATCTGCAGCTTTTTCTCTTCTTCATTTTCAGAATTTCTTGCTTGCCATCTTTTTTCTGCAAGTGAGCTATAAATTATTTAAATTGATGCTTTGTTTTATGTATTTAGAAGGTTGGGGTAGTTTTCTTCTATTATTTCTTGCATCATAGTGTTCAAGTTTTATGGCTTGTCATGTTATTCTGGGAGGCCCATGATCCTTAAATTGTCTCTATCCATCCTGTCTTCAAGATTAATGTGTTTTGTTAGTATAGCAATCCTGTATCCTTTTAATGTTATATCTTTTTTGCTTTTCTTTTTCCACATTGTCCTTGACTTTAGTATTTTTGTATTACCAATTTGTTGTTCTCTTTTGCTAGTTTGGGGACATTAGATATGGTATATTCAAGTTTTTTTTTATCCTGCCAAATATTTCTGCATGCAGTATATAAATCCAACTTTTTTGTTTCATCTAAATTCTTCTCTCAAAGTTCTGATTTTTTTAACTATTATATAAGATTCTACTGAAGTTCCATGCTCTTTTGGGAATCTATAGGATTTTGTATTTTATCGGATACTGGTTAAATTTCTTTTCTCTTACATTATTTGTTTAGAGACATTTGTGATTAGAGATCAAATACATCTTTTAGATATCTTATTACTTATCTGATTTTAATGTCTTCCCTTCTGATTTCTCTACTTGCTCTTAGGATATTCAGTGCCTCTGGTGTGATAGCTTGCCTTTTCAAGGCTGCTCATCCACCTGTCACCTAACTCTCACTTGTGGCTCCCAGACACTATACCATTTCAGAGCAGATAGACACTAGTAAAACCACCTAGGCAGATTGATTAAACCAGGGCCACAATAAACAGACCCTAAATTGTTAAGTATTTCCTACTCTGCATAATTGAAAGAGTTTCTTTACCATGAATTCCCTACATTTGTGAAATAATTTGTCTAATTGCCCACCAAAACATATACATGGTAATGAGATATGGCTTTTTATTATATATAACCCAGTTTCTTGGAATGTGGCTCATTACCTCATGTGGGATCTCATAACTGAGTATGGGGGTTGTGAAATAATTATTTATTATCAGTAAATATTTTATTTGTATGTCTATTTTATATACCTATATATCCAGAGTCACATAAAAATTTCTCAGGCAAAAAGGGGTCGCAAGTGGGAAAAATTTTAGAAGTCTTGCCATATAACACTATAATTTCAAAGAATCAAAATTGCAGGTGAGTCAAAGGATAATGGAAAGATTCACAGTATCAGGTACTCTTCTAAAGCACTGGGGATACAGAGAAATGAAAAAAAATCCCTGCTCTGAAAGAATTCACAATATAATGTATGAGATAACATGCATATAATTATGTACAAATAAGATACATACAGGATAAATTGGATGTAGTTTCAGAAGGAAGATGCTAAAATTAAAGACAGGGGAAGGCTTAGTGAGACTTTAGATGAGACTTGAAGAAGTTAGGAAACCAGAGATAGAGATGATAAGGGAGAGAGTTCCAGGCCTGGGGCGGTGGGTGGGAGTGGGGAGGGCTGGTTTGGGGGAGCCAAAATATTCAGATTCCAGTTATTGAGCATCGTATTTTAAGAATGAGGAGCACAGTGTTACTGGATCACAAAGTTTGCATAGAAAAGCAATAGAAAAAGAACACTGGAAAGATGCAAAGAGAACAGGTTATGAAAGGCTTTAAAAGCCAAAAAGATGATTTTATATTTGATTTTGGAGGTAATGAGGAGTCAGTGGAGTTTATTGAAGGAGGACTGACATAGACTGACCTGTACTTTAGGAAGATCAATTTGATAGCTGGTACAGGATAGATTGGAGTGGAGAAAGGATTGCTGGTGATGGTATCAAAATAGAGGAAATATATTGAAAATATATAGAAGAAATATTATAAATATATATATATATATATATGTATATATAAATATATAGAAGAAATATTATAAAAATAGAAAGTACACCAGTTGACAAGTAATTGGCTTTAGGGGAGAGAGGTGAGAGAGAATGAAGAGTCGAAGATGACCCCTAGGTTGGGAGTCTGAGTGCCTAGGCAGATTGTGGTATCCTCTGTAATAATAGGGAAGTTAGGAAGAAGAGAAGGTAACAAATTCATTTTGGAACATGTTGAATTTAAGGTATCTAGAGGACATCTAGTTTGAAATGTCCAGTATGCAGTTGGAGATATGACACTGGAGGTTAGAAGAGAGATTATGACTGGTAAAGTAAATAGAAGTCATTTGTATTGAGATAATTACTGAATCCACTGAAAACTAAGTGAGATGCTATTGAAGGAGAAAGAGAACACTGGACAGAACTTTGGGGGTCATTCATAAACATCAAGATGATGAGAATAAATATCCTTCAAAAAGGACAGAGAAAGGGGCAGCTACGTGATGCAGTGGATAGAGTACCAGCCCTGAAGTCAGGAGGACCTGAGTTCAAATGTGGTCTCAGACACTTAATACTTCCTAGCTGTGTGACCCTGGGCAAGTCACTTAACCCCAATTGCCTCAGGAAAAAAACCCAGAAAAGCAAACAAACAAAAAAGGGCAGAAAGAGTGATCTGAGAGGTATATTGAGAACCAGGTGTCAGGAAAAAATAGAGAAAAGAGAAGAGTTCATGGAGAAGAGTTGATCAGTAATGTCAAAGTCTTTAGAGGGCAAGAAAGATCAAAATTGAGAAAAAGCTATTCAATTTGGCAATTCAGAGATTGTTTACAATTTTAGAGAGAGCAGTTAAAGTTTAATGAGTCCAGATGTATTGAGAAAGATTCAATATATGAAAAACATATAGGTTGTCAAAAGAGTTCTAGATTCAAATTTCACCTGACATTTACTCATTCTATATCTATAAGCAAGTCTTTAATTTTTCTGAGTCTCAATTTTCTTATCTTATTATAAAGTTGATAATATTTATACTATCCATCTCACAAAGTTATCCTGAAGATCTAGTGAGATAATAAATGTAAATAAACCATTTTGAAAACTTTATTTTGTTATATAAATATGTTATTAATTGATAGACCAGCAAGCTTGGGATCAGTAAGATCTGAGTTTGAATCTTACCTCAAGTACTAATGTGACTCTGTGTAAAGGGATCTTTACTTTAATTAACTAACACCTACCTTATAGGATTATTGTGAAGATTAAATGGACTAATAGGTGCTTCACAAACTTTTACATAAATGTTAAATGTTATTATTTTAAAATGGCACAAATATTAAAACTCAGATAGGAGGATAGGTTGATGAGTATATACTTCTTACGATTCATGTGAAATAATAACTTAGAATCCTGTAACAGTCTTCTATGTTTGCCTTCAGGGTTTATAAAATTTATATCAAGAGGACTTGATACAAAAATTTGACACAAAACAATTTTATTTTGTATTTTCACGAAAATTCTTTTGAACTCTTTGCTTTCCTCACCAATACCAAGTTGGCAGAGCAATTGACATGATTTTAGGCTTTGGTTTCAATGCCTGAATTTCTGGATTTAAAAAAAATTATCTCTTTGATTTTCTAAAATCAAATTCAGGGGTGGGCGACTTCTAGAATATAGCTAGGAATCTTAAAAAAGACTGATTGATTTTCAAATTGTCTCTCATCAACAATCATGGCCTTATGGGATATTGGAAGAGAGAGGTCAGCCAAAATCTTAATCTGCCATAGAAGCAGTATCCCTCAAGAAGTTTTCCAGATGGAAAAGCTTTCTGAGGTTCTCACTTCCTGGGGGTACTCAGTAAATCTAAGTAAGGGCTTTTGTTTTCACCAAGAAAATGAGCTGCTCAGCTACAATATGCTGACACAGTGTCTTACACATTGTACGAGTTCAATAAATGTTTCTTGACTAAATGAATGAATAATCTGCTAAAACCTTACTCATAAGCATGCCCAGGTGTACCAGCATACTAAAACACAAGTAGCCTATAATCTATGCATTCTTATCATCATATGTCTCATGTTAATATGGAAGTGATGCTAGGTTCACAAAAGTTATGACAGTAGAGTCCAAATTCTTATGGGATTGGAAAGAATTTAGGAATGGAAGAAAGAGGGAAGAGAAGGAGTCAGAGAGAGAGGAAGAGTAATAGTTTATGGAAGAGATCATTGGATCAGAAATCAAAGGTTTTGCTTTCCATTATTCTATTGACATTTCAGTAATTTCTGATACTTCTCATTGCCTGAGTATTCTCATATCTTGTTTATTACCTGGTCAGGGCATCAACAGCAGGCAAGTCACTTAACCTTTAAGGCCTCAGTTTCCTTATCTGCAAAGTAAAGGTTTATGAGTAAGACTTTAGCAGACCATTCATTTAGTCAAGAAACATTTACTGAACTCCTACCATGTGTAAGACACTGTGACAGCATTGTACCTGAGCAGCTTATTCTCTTGGGGAAAACAAAAGACTTGGAAATCTCTAACATCTGATGAAGTTCTATAACCTTGTGACTATGATTTAATATAATATTTCTTTACTCAGTTTCCTTATATGTAAAGTAAGTGGGTTACATAAGATGACTGATGGATTGTCTACAAGTATGGATTACTCTGCTGTATCACAGAAGCATAGAATTTGATGATAGAACAGGTCTTAGAGATCATCTAGTCTAAACTATAAGAAGCTGAATTACAAAGATAGTAAAATATTTGCCAACATCATATAACTAATTAATAGTAAAAGTTAGAACAAAAATTCATGTCTTTTGACTGAATGTTCAGTGTTTGTTACTATATGCCATCTGCTTTTCCTATGGCAGGTAGAACCCATGGCACTCAGCAGTAGTTCTGCCAAGTCACTGGGTTCTATTGATTTGGCACCCAATTTGGCAGAAATTTCTTTGATAGAGATATGAACAGACAATTTTCAGGTGAAGAAATTAAAGCCATTTCTGGTTATATAAAGGGATGCTCTGAATTACTATTGATCAGAGAAATGCAAATTAAGACAACTCTGAGATTCCACTACATATCTGTTAGATTGGCTGAGATGACAGGAAAAGATAATGACGAATGTTGGAGGGGATGTGGGAAAACTGGGACAGTGATACATTGTTGGTGGAACTGTGAATGGATCCAACCATTCTGGAGAGCAATTTGGAACTACGCTCAAAAAGTGATCAAACTGTGCATACCCTTTGACCCATCAGTGTTTCTACTGGGCCTATATCCCAAAGATATCTTAGAGGAGGGAAAGGGACCCACATGTGCAAGAATGTTTGTGGCAGCCCTTTTTGTAGTGGCTAGAAACTGGAGACGAAATGGATGCCCATCAATTGGAGAGTGGCTGAATAAATTATGGTATATGAATGTTATGGAATATTATTGTTCTGTAAGAAACGACCAGCAGGACGATTTCAGAGAGGCCTGGAGGGACTTGCATGAACTGATGCTAAGTGAAATGAGTGGAACCAGGAGATCATTGTACACGGCAACAAGACTATATGATGATCAATTCTGATGGACATGGCTCTCTTCAACAATGAGGTAGTTCAGACCAGTTCCAATGATCTTGTGAAGAAGAAAGCCATACACATCCAGAGAGAGGCCTGTGAGAACTGAGTGTTGCTATCACAACATAGCATTTTCGCTTTGTTATTGCTTACTTGCTTTTTATTTTCTTTCTGATTTTTCTTGTGCAGCAAGATAATTGTATAAATCTGTATGCATATATTGGATTTCATATATATTTTTACCATGTTTAACATATATTGGATTACTTCCTATCTAGGGGAGGTGGTAGGGGAAGGGGAGGAAATTGGAACACAAGGTTTTGCAAGCCTTAATTTTGAAAAAAATATTCATGCATCTCTTTTAAAAATTAAAAAGCTTTAATAAAAAAAATTTGCTTGATCTCTTGCATGAATATGACCCAACCTTAAAGTGTTTTGATAACAAAAGATATCAAGGATAGAAATGACCCTGTGTGAGTAAAAGACTAAGATACCTAATATTACCATTTTAGTGGAATCAAGATAAGTTCTGCCTAAAGTATCTTCTACCTGTAGCTTCTGAAATGCTGCCATTAGAAATATACTACTTGTAGTGAAGAGATCATCCCTTGCTAAAATATAAATATCAATGTGATAAATAACAGTAATACTTTTTTAAAACCAGCAAACACATCTTCCTGTAGATTAGTTTATAAAATCTTTTTATCTAGTTCATTTGAAATCCCGTCAACATTTATTAAGTACCTATTATATGTAAGTCACTATGTTAGACATAAATGTCCAGGTATGGTTACTGATAAGTGGAAAGAAACAGAGAACAAGAGAGCAATGGTTTCTGTGATAGGAGAAGGGTACTAGAGAGGGAATATGATCAATGAAAAAAGAGTGAATGGTCCTTAATTTGAAAATTTGTAGACAAACAATTATGTGGAGAATTCTGGGCTGAATAGCATTCGATAATTTTCTATCTGTTGATTATAATCTTTGGATTTGAATGACATTTTCTCAACATATACTTAGTGACTTTAACTTTTCAAGTCTTAGTAGTAGGAAAGATTACACAAGAAAAGGAGTCTTACACCTGTCACATTGTAATAGAGTAAAATAGCTTGCTTGGAGGTGGACACAGATTGAAGGTGTTCTTTGGACATCTCTGTCAGATTGGTGTCCCAGAAATCCAGATGGTGATCTTTATCACACACATTTTCTCAGTTCAAAAACACTGTCATGTAAATGTGAACCACCAAGAAGTCACAAGCTGTGAGACCACTAGGATGGAAATGAGACTAATGAATGAGAGGCCTACAAAAGGAACAAAGCTATGATTTTCTAGAGAGGAGAGCAAGATGGGTAGATCCTATGATAGCTATTAGATAATTAAAGGCGCAGGACAAAAGATGTCATAGAATTGCCTTTCCTGAAGTGTTAGGATAGTTTAAATCAGGTTCTGCTAGGAATCAGGAAGCCCTAAGGTCAAATCCAGTCTCAAAAAATTAGTAGGTGGGCAATGTTGGGAAGCACTTAATCCTGTTTGCCTCAGTTTCTCTTGTGTAACTGGAGAAAAAAAATCACAAACCACTTCAGTTTCTTTGCCAAGAAAACTCCAAATGAAATCATGAAGATAACAACAAAACCAGGTTCTAGAATTATAGAAATAATCTCAGAGGTCATCTAAGTCAACCCAGTTTTTTTAACAGGTAAAAAAATGGATGCTCAGTCAATAAATAATGTAAACAGGTACTCTGTTAAATATTGGGGATGCAAATACAAATAAAAACAAAAGCAGTCTGTTTTCCTGGAGCTTACAATATAATGGGGAAAAGACAGCACACAAATGGAAGCTGAAAATAAGAGAGGTTACATCAGGATTATCATCAAAGTATCATAGATCCATATGTCCAACCAGATCTTAAGGTATGACCCCATTACTTTACAGATGAGAAAGCTGAGACCCAGAAAGATTAATTAACTTGCAAGAGATCAGTGGCTTGAAGAAATAACCCACCCAGATTTCTTCATACCCAGATCCACTTACTCCAAACTAGGGTCCAAAATTTTTTTTTCTCAAATGCCACACGGATTCCCCAAGCGCGGAGACCATACAGAATCAGAGAGAAAAAATAAAATAAAATAAAATAAAATGTCAATAACTAAGGTATGAATTAGTATGTCTACCAAAAAAGACTGAGAAAAGGCTGACTTGTTTATGAGAATTCTAGAGTAATTCACTGACAAGAAAGATTTGAGAAGAAATGGCATACGAGGTCAATGATGATTCCAAAGTTTCTGCCCTCAGGACTGAATTAAAGAACGTGGCTGGAGTCAAAGACGTGAAGCAGAGATTTTTTAGTCCAGAGCCTTTGAAGTGTTGTGTAACCAAAAGGTATGGGGTAGAAAGATGCTGACAAAGACAGACATTCCAAGCAGAAGGAGGTAAATTGGTCTAAGTGAATCTAAGGAGGGGATAGACCCATAGGTAACCCATCCTGCACAGATGCCTATGCAGGCTCATTAATGCATTTAACCACCTGACCAAAGAAATTCCTTATTCAAACTAACCCTAGAGGACCCTATATAGCTAAGAAGCTCTTTGAAGATGAAAAACTCTTTTAAATGCTAAATATGATGATGACCAAGAGTGAAACTAATCTCATGGAGAAAGAAATAAAAATACATGTTATCAGTGGCAAGGTTCCTACAGCTCCCTTGATTGCAAGGCAGTCTTGCTGATGCTCTGGACCCACAGAGAAATGAGGAGGGGAACGACAAGCATAGAGGTCGAAAGAGTCAGTTCAGAGAAACAAGATTGTACTTTAATGTAAAACACTGAAAAGGAGGGCGGGAAGGAAGGAGGAGGAAGGCTTTAAACAAGAAGAAAGCTCAGAGTGGTGGGAGCGGGAACTCTTAAGACACAAAATGTCAAATGTTAGGGCCTAAGAAGAGAAAGCTCAGTGGCTTCTGAAGCCACCCTGAGATTGGCCTGCCCAAGAAGAAAGGAAATAGGAGCTGCTGAAGTGGAGGTCATTAACTTTGGGGAGAAGGACATCTTCGTCACATTTGAAAGGAGCAAGCGCCAGGCTGAATTTGTGACAGGAAACGCAATGAGGGAAGTAAAAGCAAATGGCCTTTCCTACTGGCCTGGGAAAAGATTTGAAACTGGTGGAGAATGAGCAATTCTGAAAAAAAGGAGAATGTCATCCTTGGATCTGCTCTCTCTCCAACTCTTTTCTTTTTGTCTAGGTCTTTTATAAATTCTAGCTGAAATGATGTTTGAATAATAACCAGAAGAAAGAAGGAAAAGCTGGAGGGCCCTTCTGCTAAGGGACAAAGGTGGGATTTTCTTTCTGTGACATTGACAAGGCTTCTTCTTTATTCATTTCTATCTGTCTATTTATAAGGAGACAGATTTGGTATTTACTGATTGGAAATGATGAAATAGATGGAAAAAACACCCAAGAAAGTGATTTCTGATTTTTTTTATATATCAAATCATATTATCTCTGTTTTTCCCCCTATCTTCTATGTTTTCAGATGAGAAAAGGAATCCTACTGTTTCTATAACCACTTTCAGGGACTTCTAGAGTTTAAATTTAAGCCTGCAGAGATATTTTTAAGAAACTACTTTCATGGGAGGGGACAGTATGTTATAATGAAAAGACTTAGGATATTGGTTTCTATTTCTGTCTGTGTCAAAATCTAATTCTCTAACCTTGGACATGTTACTTAATTAGGGTGAACTTCAGTTGTTTCCTCTCTATGAAGAGATCATTGAATTTTAGTAACCTAAAATCGAAAAAGCTGCTACATGTAAAGTCATCATAATGCAACACAATATAGACTTGAAAGATAGGGTTTATAATAATGTCATAATAGTATTCCTTTAATAATGATAATTCTAATAGTGAAAACAGGACAGAAATAATGCTAGTCTCAAATGATTTTGAAAAGGAAATGGGCATACTTGGACTAGAACTCTAGAGATTCTCTTTTGAATTTGATATAATAAATCTAAGTATACAATATAAACAAATACTACCAAAAGAGAGTAATTTTAAGAATCTAGTGTCTGTTATAACTATCATGAGTGAATATATTCTCTGACATTATTTAACAGAAAGTATAAGAACAATTCAAAACATTATATAACATTATTTATTGTAGCCATTACTATGGGAAAGACTATAGAAGAAAAAGTGCAGTTATTTATATTGTAATCCTTCTAAGGACTGAGAGTAAATATAAAACATGGTGGACTCAATTAAAGAAAGTTATTGAAGTTCTGTGACAGGCCTTTGCATGATTATATCAATATCTATTCTTTTCATGCAATAGCAGACTTTACAACTATAGTGTCCAATTCAAGACAATGAAAAAGAAGCTGAATATGGGATGCCCAAATGCAAGTTTATCAGAAATTCTAGATTCACTAAAGTAAAAGTAAAAATAAAAGCCAAAAGATTAAGGATATATAAGGACTCAAATCAGTTTTTAAAAAGTAAACAATTAAACAGCAATCAAAATCTAAATAATAGAGGCTTAAGAAATTAGAGAAGAAAGTAAGCTCCTGAAAAAGGATTAAGTAGAAAAGTTCTGATCATCTATATAGTTAGAGAGAAATCCAACACAATGAAAGTAAAAGTTGGATCAAAGACAGAATAGAAAGCCAACTAACTATTAGTAATATGAATAACAGAACAATAAAGTCAAGAGGGGTGACAACTGCTAGCTTCTCTTCATAACTGGAAACCATGAGGACTAGATCAAGCCATAATTATTAAATCAAAAGCTGTGACTTCAAGGCATTTTATATATCAGCTTCTCTCTGATGAGAGTGTGATCCCATCTTTTTTTTTTTACAGAAATCATTTTTTGTTTAATTGCCAAATGATCAGAATAACAACAACCTCTCAACATATGGGCTGGATGTACTTATGTATTTCACACAAAGTATTTGTAGCTTGTATTTTTTTAAAAGTCTATAAACATTTGAGGAAAACAATATATGAGCTGAATAACAAAAAGGCTTGTAAAGACTCTAGGATATAAAAAGCACCTCAGTATTGATGCAGTGATCAGCAAACAAAATGTCCAAAACTACCATTACACTTATACTATTTATATTGATAATTACAAAGATTTGAATTCAAATTTTCAAAATAATAATAGGTTTTATTTTTCAAAATACATGCAAGATAGTTTCGAAAACCTAGTGTTCCAAATTTTTCTCCCTCCTTCCCCACCTCCTCACTCCTCTAGAAAGCAAACAATCCAATATTGGTTAAACATGTACAGTTCTTCTAAACATATTTTCACATTCATTATGCTACATGAGAAAAATCAGATCAAAATGTGAAAAATGAGAAAAAAAGCAAGCAAACAACAACAAAAAAGTGAAAATTCAATATTGTGATCCACATTCAATACCCACAGTGCTCTTCCAGATGCAGATGGCATTCTCCATCACAAGTCTATTGGAATTAGCCTGAATCACCTCATTGTTGAAAAGAACCAAATCCATCACAGTTGATCATTTGATTCAATTTTGAATTCATAGTGGTCAGGTAGTGCATATTTGTTTTTTTAAAAAAAATAGATCCAGATAAAAAGAAAATGTTAAAATTATTTGGGGTCCACATAGAAAAATGTTCTCTATTTTAAACATGCCAACAGTATGGTAAGGGGAAAAAAGATATAAAACTTGTCATCTTCCAGGAAGAGAATTTACGCCCAATGTGGTTCAGCCTACTCTTAAATAAATCCCTCACTTTTCCTAAATATAACTGAATATGATTTTCCAGACAAAGAAGTTGTACCAAGATATCATTATTAATCCCTTAATAAGTGAATGACATCAAACTATATGTCTCCAGTGAAAAGGATATTAAGCAATTACTTTATCTAATGTAAACTTTCTCCAAGGATACCAAATTTTAAAAAGTATGTGTAACACCTGTCAGATTGGCTAAAATGACAGGAAAAGTTAATGATGAATGTTGGAGGGGTTGTGGGAGGGCTGGGACACTGATGCATTGTTGGTGGAGCTGTGAACGGATACAGCCATTCTGGAGAACAATTTGGAGCTATGCTCAAAAAGTTATCAAACTGTGCATACCCTTTGACCCAGCAGCATTTCTATTGGGCTTATATCCCAAAGAAATCATAAAGAAAGGAAAAGGCCCCACATGTGCAAGAATGTTTGTGGCAGCCCTTTTTGTAGTGGCTAGAAACTGGAAATTGAATAGATGCCCTTCAATTGGAGAATGGCTGAATAAATTATGGTATATGAATATTATGGAATATTATTGTTCTGTAAGAAATGACCAGCAAGATGATTTCAGAGAGGCCTGGAGAGACTTACATGAACTGATGCTGAGTGAAATGAGCAGAACCAGGAGATCATTATACACGGCAACAACAGTACTATATGACGATCAATTCTGATGGACATGGCTCTCTTCAACAATGAAATGTTTCAAACCACCTCCAATTGTTCACTGAAGAAAGCCATATACACCCAGAGAGAGGGATGCGAAATGTGGACCACAACATAACATTCTCATACTCCTTGATTGATGTTTGCTTACATTGTGTTTCCTTTATCTGATATATCGTTTGTGTAGACAAGATTTTTCTTGCACAACAATGATAAGTTTGGAAATATGTATACATATATTCGATTTGCCAATATTTTAACATAATTAACATGTAGTGGATATCCTGCCATCTAGGGGAGGGGTGGGGAGTTGGGGGGAAAAATTTGTAACGGAAAGCTATGTAAGGGTTATTGTTGAAGAATTACCCACACATATGTTATGCAAATAAAATAAAATTTAAAAAAAAAGTATGTGTAAAAGAATGTTCTGAGCTTCAATCTGGAAATTAAACTGAATTGTTGAATGAAGGTGATATTTACAAATACCTTGATCTCCTAAAGATATTTGGAAACCAATAAAAAGTTGAGTGTGTGTGTGTGTGTGTGTGTGTGTGTGTGTGTGTGTGTGTTAAGAGCCTGACTGTCATCCTAAAATTAAAGCTTAGTGGGAAGAACACATTTAGAGCAAGTTACATCTGTGCAATGTTTCTTAACATATATTTTTAAAAATGATAATAGATCCAGAAGGTGTCCAAATGAAAACTTTTTCAAGGTTAATGAAACATAAAAGCCATCAGCCCCAAGTCCTCAGCTGGCATCTATAAGCACTTAACTTGTGTCAGAAATTATGTTGAATTCTGGGAACACAAATACAAGGAGAAAGAAAGTCCTCAAGGTGCTTATATTTTAATGTGGGAAGTCAATATATGAAAGGTAGCCAAAAATGGTGAAAGATCCAAAGAATCAGGAGCAGAGAGATCAGAGAATGCTGAAGACATAGCTGACTGAGCTATTTTCCTTAAAATGAAAATTCTTGAAGAACTGACCAATCAGAGAAAGGGACAGCAAGGGAGAGTGCATTTCCAATATAAGAAATAAAGCAAAACAAATTCCCAATATTGGCTACATCCAAAAAAAAAAGTATGTCTCATTATGCACATTAGTCTATCATCTCTTTTTCATGAAGTGGCCAGAATTTTTCATCATTGGTTCTCTGGAGTCACAGTTGGTCATTTTGTTGATCAGAGTTCTTAAATCTTTCAGAATTCTTTATTTTTACAATATTGATGAATATCACTTATTGGTGTAATGCTTTACTTTTTTGAAACTTTCATATGTTATATAATTTTCTTTCTCACAACAGACCTATTAGGGCTGAATTAACAATATAATAATATAACAGTCCCCAAAGACTATTACTCTTAGTTTGCAATAAGAGAAGCATAGCTCGTCTCATTGCATATTTCTATGATTAGATGATATGTAGAGTATAATGTTCTCATCTGGATGTTGTATTTTGGGAAGGACTTAAGATAAACAGAACTTGAGAGTAGATGCCTAGAATGGTGGAAGACCTTATGATTATGTCAAATAAAGTGACTGAAAGAATATCTTTGACTTGGATAAGAGAAGACATAGTAGGGATATTCAAACAGGACCACTAACTACTCCCTGAAATTAACATTGCAGCTTTTGTCACCATATCTTTGATTTCCATTTATAGCTGTATTGCATTCCTTCCTTACCTCAGTCCCTTAGAATCTTCAATTCCTTCCTTATTTCATTTGAACTTGATCAGTTGATAAAAGTTTTAAAGGAAAAAGTCAGAGGGAGTGTCAGGTCTTTAACAAGCATCTTTTGATTCATCAATCCATAAGTATTTATTAAGCACATAGTATGTGCCAGGCTCTGCACCAGGTGTTGGGGATACAAAAAGAGACAAATTCTTTGTAATTTGTCTTCTAAATAGAAATCACATAGGTAACAGTCCAGAGATTTACATCCATAAATATTTTCTGGGTTTCAAAAAAAATGAAACAATTCTATTTGGACATGTTTATTTGGACACATCTGACTATTCAAGCCTCTTCAGTCTTCCTCAGTCATGGTCTCTAAAGCCCTCAGTGAAGTCAGAGCTCCTTAATTCTGTTATTTATTATTTACTCCTTGCATTTTATAAGCTCCTCAGAGAAGGAGTCGCTATAAATACAAAGCATTACTATTAATATTATTATATGCATATAAACTTCCACCTTTTTTGAAGAGTAAATATTTGTACTAATTATATCAATGTCATCCACTGTGCTAATTATATCAATATCAACATGTTGATATTGATATAATTAATTAGCACGAGATTTACTCTTCAAAAATACATGGCAATGTTTCTCTGACTCATTTGCCATGAGGATAATATACATGAAGTACAGTTCTGCAGTGCTATATTTAGGCTCTGATATGCAATCAGATTTAATAATTACTTAATACTGTATGAGGTCTTAGACAAGTAAAATAGTTTTTTCTAGACCTCCTGGGAATTGGATGCTGAGATGAAAAGCATCCCCCCCCCTCCAATGTTATATTTTCTACAATTGCTATGCTTGATAATTAACCACCAAACAAAATATGAAGCAGCTCCTAATTAACCCTAAAGACCCAACAGAAGGGTAGGTGAAATGAATTTAAACATTTATTTGTTTAAAAAAAAGAAAAGAAAATCTGATAAAAACATTGTGCTGAATCAGTTATTTTACTTAAACTTGATCAGTTAATAAAAGCTTTAAAGGAAAAAGAGTCAGAGGAAGTATCAGTCCATTAACAAGCATCTTTTGATAAATCAATCAATAAGTATTTATTAGGTACCTAGCACATGCCAGACTCTGCACTAGATGTTGAGGATACAAAAAGAAGCAAAAAACACACCATACTCTCAAAGAACCTACAATCTAATGGGAGGGACAACTAAATATATACAAATATGTTATAGACAGGAAAAATAATTAACAAGAGGAAAGATCCTAGAACTAGCAGGAGTTGGGAAAGGCTTCCTATGGAAGATGGGATATTAGTTGGGACTTAAAGGAAGTGAGGGAAGCTAGCAGGCAGAGATGAAAAGGCAGGGCATTTCAGGCATGGGAAAATGTCCATAGGTAAGAGATGGAATGTCTAGTTTAAAAACAGGAAGACAATGTAACTGGATCAAAGAGTATATGTGTGTCAGGGAGTAAAGTATAAGAACACTGGAAAGGTAGGCAGGGCTAGATAATAAAGGGCTTTGAATGCCTAAGAGAATATTTTGAGTTTGATCCTACAAAAGAGCCATTGGAGTTTATTGAGTAGGATGTTAACATGATTGGGCCTGTTCTTTGGGAAAATAACTGGTGGTTTCTACTGGGCCTATATCCCAAAGAAATATTAAAGGAGGGAAAAGGATCCATGTGTGCAAAAATGTTTGTGGCAGCCCTTTTTGTAGTGGCTAGAAACTGGAAACTGAATGGAAGCCCATCAGTTGGAGAGTGGCTGAATAAATTATGGTATATGAATATTATGGAATATTATTGTTCTGTAAGAAACGACCAGCAAGATGATTTCAGAGAGGCCTGGAGAGACTTGCATGAGCTGATGCTGAGTGAAATCAGCAGAACCAGGAGATCATTATACACAGCAACAAGACTATATGATAATCAATTCTGATGGACATGGCTCTTTCCAACAATAAGATGATTCAGACCAGTTCCAATAATCTTGTGATAAAGAGAGCCATCTGCACCCAGAGAGAGGACTGGGGGAACTGAGTGGATCACAACATAGCATTTTTACTCTTTCTGTTGTAGGCTTGAATTTTGTTTTCTTTCTCAGTTTTTTTTTCCTTCTTGATCTAATTTTTCTTGTGCAGCAAGATAACTATATAAATATGTATACATATATTGGATTTAATACATATTTTAATATATTTAGCATGTATTGGATTACTTCCAATCTAGGGGAGGGAGTTGGGGGAAGAATGGAAAAATTTGGAACACAAGGTTTTGAAAAGGTAAATATTGAAAAATTACTCATGCATATGTTTTGTAAATAAAAAGCTTTAATCATAATAAAAAATGAAAAAAGGGAAAAAAAGGAAAATCACTGGTGGTTGACTACAAGATGGCCTGGAGAGAAAGGAGATAAAGACAGGCAGACCCCTAAGTAGGCTATTGCAACAGACATGCACTAGAGTGGTGGAAATGTCAGAAGAGAGACAGTGAAAAGCCCAGGATGACTTCTAGGCTTCAAGCCTGATGGACTGGGAGGATGGTGTTGCCTTCTAAAGTAATAAGAAAGGTGGTGGTGGGTGCAAGGAGAAGGGTTAAGGAGGGGAGATGATGAATTCTGTTTTGTGCATAATTGAATTTAAGATGTCTACTGGACATCCAGTCTGAGATGTCTGAAAGGCAGATGAAAATAGAAGTCAGCAAAGAGGCTGGGGCAGGATAAGTACATTTAAGAATTAACAGAGCAATGGTAATTAAATCCCTGGAAGCTATGAGATTGCCAAGAGAAGTAGTGTAGAGGGAGAAGAGGAAGAGGCTCCAGGACAGAATCTAAAGGGACTTGTGTGAGTAGAGAGCATAATCTGGAGGAGGATTTAGCAAAGGAGAAAGAGGAGTGAAAAATCAGAAGATAACAGCATCTTGAAAACCTAGAGAAAAGAGAATTTTATAGAGGAGAAAGTGATCAATGTGTCAGAAGCTGGAGAGAGGTCAAGGAGAATAAAGATGGAGCAAAGGTCATTAGATTTGACCACTTAGAGACCACTAGTAACTTTGGAGAGAGCAGCTTCAATGGAATGATAAAATAAGAAGTTAAGGAGAAAAAGAGAGCGGACAAGTAGAGCACCTGATGGAGACAGCCTTTTTGAAGAGTTTATGCACAAAGGGGAGAAGATGAACGACAGTGATTGGTGGGGATGGAAGGACTAAGTAAAGGTTTTTTCAAGATGGAAAAGACATGGACATATTTGTAGGCAGTAGAAAAAGAACCAAGAGAAAGGGAGAGATTGAAAATAAGTGATACCCAAAGAGTATGGTTCCCAACATAGCATTTTCACTCTTTTTGTTGTTATTTGCTTACATTTTATTTTCTTTTTCATTTTTTTCTTATTTGATTTGATTTTTCTTGTGTAGCAAGATAATTGTATAAATATGTATGAATATATTGCATTTAACATATATTTCTATCATGTTTAACATATATTGGACTACTTGCCATCTAGGGGAGAGGGTAGGGGAAGGGAGAAAATTGGAACACAAGGTTTTGCAAGGATTAATGTTGAAGAATTATCCATGCATATGTTTTGAAAATAAAAAGCTTTAATTAAAAAAAAGAAAAGGAAACTTAAAAAAAATAAGTGACAGACACTTGCCAACGGGGATGGGGGGAAGGGAGGAAAAAGATTAGAACACAGGGTTTTGTAGGGGTGAATGTCAAAAATTATCCATGTATATATTTTGAAAATAAAAAACTATAATTAAAAAAAAGAAAAGAGAAAATAAGTGATAGAGGTAGATGACAGAGGGGTCAATCTGTTGGAGGAGACGGAATGGAATGGAGTCTTTTAAGCAAGCTTGTGTGAATAGAAGGATAGAGGAATTGGAGCTTCCTGGAACTATAATGGATAGAGTGTCAGATCTGAAGTCAGGAAGATGAATCTTCCTGAGTACAAATCTGGCTGCAGACACTTAACTAGTTCTATAACTCTGGGCAAGTCACTTACCTTTTTGCCTCTGTAATCTGTAAAATGAGTGAAAGCATCTGTAAAATGAGTGAAAGCATCTCTGCTGATGGGGGCACAAAGAGTCAGATATGATTGAAGCTACAAAACAATCACAACAACAAAATACAGCCAAAAGAAAAATTAGATCTTCTGTAGAAAGCTCTCTCCTTAAGTGGAGGCAGAGGGTAGTGATGAGGTACAGTCCCAAGCCTGGTGACATCCTACAAGATGATGAGGTTATTTTAACATTGACCTTCCTGGGGCATGATGGAAAAGTGGGTCAGAGAAGTTCCAAGCCAGCTGAGAAAAGAGATATCTCAACTCAGGAAGGAATAAGGAGAAAAAGACTAAAATGAAGCAATCCTTGCTTTTAAAGGCAGCTAGGGGACACAAAAGATTGAGTTCCAGCCCTGGCATCAGGAAGCCTCCTTTTTGTGAGTTCAAATACATCTCCCAGCTGTGTGATCCTGAGCAAGTCAATTAACCCAGTTTGCCTCAGTCTTCTAATTTATAAAATGGGCTAGAGAAGGAAATAGCAAACTCCTCCAGTATCTGTTCCGAGAAAATGCCAAGTGGAGCCATGAAAAATCAGCATGACTGAAAATGACTCAACAGCCCCAGAGACCAGACAGAGCTACAATAGAAAGAGAGGGAAAGAGGCTGCCATTCTGGCTTCAGGCAGCATCTGTCCTGTTGTCCTGCTACCCTTGCTTCCATTATTTCTGTGGGTATTGCTTTGAAATGTGGATCCCCAAAGCTCCATTCTCTTACAGAGGTGGAATGAAAATATTGGAAAAATTGGTTATATCTTATCCCAGGGAGGGATTGTATTTTCAATGACATTTTATTAAAGAGAGCCAAATTATACCACTGTATTTTTAATGACAATATAACATTAATCAGCTTCATATTTACTTCTGAGTTGAAGATTATCTAATGAAATTCTTTCTTGCCATATTTTTAACTCTGTCTTCCACTAATTAATCTATCAACAAGTATTTAGTAAATTTCTATTAAGTACCAAACTATGTTAGGTTCTAAGCATATACAGACAAAAGTAGAAACAGTCTTTACCCTCAAGGAGCTTAGAGGGAAACTCTGTATGTTTATATGTACACATGCACTATATATATAGTGTGTATCTATGCATATATGTGTGTATGTATGTGTACACATGTACCTGTTTAGACATATATGCAGGTTTGTGTAATGCACTGTATTTTGTCCATGTGTGTATGTAATGTGTATATTGTATGTCTATGTGTGTGTATATATGTATGTATGTGTATATATATATATATATGTATGTGTATATATATACATAGGTACAAAGGAATAGGTACAAGGAAAGGAATAATGATTTGGATTCAGAAAAACCTCATGTAGATTATAGCTGGGCACGGTTCAAGCAGAGTTTTGAAGAAAACTAGAAATTCTGAAAGATAAAAGTGAGAAGGAAGTACCTTCTAGAGACAGGAAACCATCAATACAAAAGTAGTGAAATGCCAAGAGGGAATTATCATGTATGAGGAATTTAAGAAAGCCAATTTGTCTGGACTGCAGTGTATGGAGGAGAATAATGCATAATATCAAGTAACACAATGGATAGAGCACTAAATCCAGAGTTAGAAAGAGCTGAGTTCAAATTCTGCTTCAAATACCTATTAGTTGTATGGGCAAGTTATTTTATCATTACTTGCCTAAGTTTCATCATTTATAAAATGGAGATAATAATATTGTAAGGATAAAAGTGGAAAAAAATTTAAAGCATTTTGCAAACATTAAATCATTATATGAATGATTTATTACTCATTTTATAATATTCCTTATTATAATAATAGTTATTAGCATCATCATGGTTGTCATTATATTCTGAATAGGCTTTGAAAAGCATCCCTATGTTTCCTTAGATATATTGCTCTTTAACACATAACAGAAGTGCCATGAAAAATGAAACTCAAAATGTTCTCCAATGAATTCACTGATGAAAAGTGCAAGTTCATTCAGTAAGCCACACAGCTTTCCAATATGGTCCATGTTACAAAGCCCTGACCCACCAGCAAAGATATGCCCTTTGAAAAGTAAGCTTCTTTTTTATGAACTGACAAAAAACATCATTAGTTATTTTAACCTCCTTCTTCCTCTGAGTGGATGCTCCTATAATGGAGCATCCCAGATGTTATGTTTCTCAGTGCTTCTTTGAATGTGAAGATTGAACAGCAGGAGGTAACATCTGGGGGGAGGGAGAGGTGGAAGGAAGAAAGAGAAAGAGATACAGAGACAGAGTCAGACAGACAGAGGCAGAGAAACAAAGAGGGAGAGAAAAAAAAGAAAAACATAGAAACAAACACAGAAAGACACAGAAAGAGACAGAGACAGAGACAAAGAGAGACAGAAAGACTTGACAGAGGCACAGACACAGAGACACAGTGACAGAGACAGAGAGACAGAGAAAGAGAGAGGGAGACAAAGAGAGACAAAGACAGAGACACACAGTGAAGGAGAGAGGGGGAAGAGGGGGAGAGAGAGATAGACAGAGAGAAACCAAGACAGAGACAGAGAGACAGAGAATGACAGAAAAGTAGAGATCAAGGGGTGGGGAGGGAGAAAGAGAGGAAGACAGACAGATAGAGAGAAAGAGACATAGAAAGACACATACAGAGACAGAAAGAGACAGAGAGAGGAAGAGACACACACACACACAAAGAGAGAGAGACAAAGATATACAGAGACACAGCCAGAGACAGAAGGACAGAGGGAGAAAAGGAGAGAGAGAGAAAGTGAGAAAGATATACAGAGATGAAGAGAGAGAGACACAGAGAGAGAAACAGATGGACAGAGAGGCAGAGACAGAGACAGAGAGAAACCAAGAGAGACAGACAGAGATGGAGAGAAACAGAGAAAGAAAGAGACACCCAGAGAGACACAGAGAGAGAGAGAGAGATGATAAAGAGAGAGAAACACACAGACAGAAAGAGAGAGAGACAGACAGACAGAGAGAAACCAAGAGAGAGACAGAGATGGAGAGAAACAGAGAAAGAAAGACAGAGAGAGAGATGATATAGAGAAACACACAGACAGAAGGAGAGAGAGAGAGAGAGAGAGAGAGAGAGAGAGAGAGAGAGAGAGAGAGAGAGAGATGAAAGAACGAGAGAGCAATGTATTTTGAGACTGGGAATATGTGGATGAATCTCAAAAGATTATGTTCAGGAAGGACCTAGTACTTTTCTGTGGACCATCTATGATTTCTGGGTATTTTAGTTGAAGTGAGCACTCTGAAGTTTTGAACTTATCTTTGAATGTGTAATTTCCTAGAGAAAACAGCCTTTCATGCATTTCAAGTACACTTTCTAGTTATCTGCTTTCCAGATATAAGACAGCTCTGTCACGTTTCTTAGACAATGTGACTTTGGTCCTGGAGCAGAGGACCACATATGTTGTTAACACAGTGAACACAAGTGGGTGGTTTTGGCTTACTGTGGCCTTTGTAACTCAGACAGCCCTTGTTTTTCTCTGGGTTTTAGTCTCAGCAATAGCACTCACACTTGCCTCATTTCACTTTGACATCCTAATTGAGACTGACCTCCCTAGATTTTTCCTGCAATCTCACTTTGCATTTTAATCCCCCACAGCAATTTGACCATAAAAACACTGAAGTGGGCTCTTTTTCATGGACACACACTGAAATCATTTGACCATTGTAACAACTCAACTCATAATAGGTTGGGAAACAGGTATCTAAAGACACACACTGAAATAATTTTGCCAGGATAATCTTGCCTTTTAATAGTTTCCTAACAGGGTATCCAAAGAAATGCTCTGGAATCACTTTGCCCTCTTAATTTCATCTTGTAATGACATCAAAATGTCATAAAGCAATTACAGCCCTAAACACATAATGATCTTTAGAAGCAACTTTCTCCACAGTTTCATCAACTGCTTTCCTGATCTAATATCTTCATTGTCTCAAAAAAAGTTGAACAATTTCATTTAAGATAAAATACAACAAATATTTTAAGGTGAATGTCATTTATTTGACAGTGTATCTTTCTAGGAAACCTAAATTTATGTATTCATATAACCATCTTCCAATTTCTATAGTTGGAATTATATGCAAAATTGTTCTGACACAGTTTAAACAGGAGTATAGTATATAAACTTCTTTGAGGACTTATATGTTAATTCTGGAATAATAGTATTCCTATACCTTAGGAGAAAGAGCCCTAGAAAGTGACAGAAAATCCACTTTCACATCTTGGTTTGCCCCTTATTAGTTGTGTGACTTTAGGCAAGTCATTTCACTTAGATGGATTTTTATTCTTTTCTATGAAAAATGAGGTAGTTGGTATAGATTATCCCTGAGGGCCCTTCTAATACTAACATTCTAGGACATTCAGTGAGATTACAACAAACAGGTGTGGGACATAGGTGGTGAAATTCAAATGTATGAAAAACTAGAAGATTGAGTTGCCAACTGAGGAAGCTCATTATGTTAAGATCAACTTCTACTTTTAATCATCCATATTTCCAGTGACTGAGATCAGGCAGATGGATATCTCTGTATATACTAAATCAAGGGAATAGGCAATGGCAAAGTGGGTTCAACTCAGTTCCAGGGTAATAAAGATCCAGGCCTTGATTTGCAGCTGCACCCTCCTAAAACATCCACCAGCACTAATTCCAGATTTAATTTTTCTGTGGGCCTATCTGAAATAAACAGGGAATGGCAACCAACCTTGACAGCAATTTCTAATGTCAGCACATGAGCCTCTTTGCTTGTCTCATTCTTGCCAAACAGCACGCACAATGTCTAGCTCTTCCAGCAGTAATCTCAGGTTAGGAGAATGGCAAGAGCAAAAAATGAGTTCGATCTCTTTGGACCTACCAATTCCAATGGTGTCATGACCTTTCTATCTAAATCAAGTTCCTGAGATGGCCCCTGACCATTTATTCTATCAGCTTCTCTACCCATAACCAGAGGACACAGATAGAACATTATCTTTTGAGATGTGTTTTTTGCTCAATACTTTTTTTTTCCTTATTTGAAGTCACTCCCAATAAATGACCTAAAGGGTTATTAGCCGTCCAACTGATCTTTTGCAGGTGATGGAGTAGCAGGTTGATTGGTTCAGATGTTTGAAAGCTGAGCTGATGCTGGGAGGAGCCATTTGGTTAATAATAAATAGCAAGAAAGATATATGAATAAAAATGAGCTTCTTAATGATTTACCATTGCAGTGAAACCAATAGGCTGGGGCTCCAATCCGATATCCGCAAATTTGTATAATCCTCAGGGTAAAACAATTTAATGTGCTGTCTCTTTTATAGTTACAAAAGGCCTTTCATGTGATCAATTATACATAAGAGTACAATAAATGTAACTTTCTTCATACTAATCACATCTAACTTAAATTCTCTTGTTGGTCTTTGGAGTGTACGTAGCATTCCCAATAAAGTTTTTAGTCTCGACTCTTAGCAAAAGTTAATCTGCTTGGAACTTCCGAATAAATCTTCAGTACAAGAGTTTTTTTCTCCCTCTATACTAAAGCAAAATTGTTCAAACAATACAGTTTGTTAGTGAACTGCCACCTCCTCCTGCTTGAACCCCTTCCTCAACACCACCATCCTGCTGTTCCACATCAGCTGGCGGGCAGTAGGGGGCTGGTTTGATTGTTTTTGTTCCGTGTGATTTTGTTTGTGTTTTGTGGAAAAGGCAGGCATTGGAGGGACTAACACTGCATTAACACCGTCACCTGAGGCTAACAAAACTTGGCTAAGAAATGTAGGTTTCTAATCACACTCACTTCTGACAGGTCTCCTGAGGCCCTTGGACCCTCCCAGCTTCCTATAAAGTCACAATTCCCGTCTGTTTTATTACAGGTTTAATTGGGTTTCTACCATATTAAACCAAAAAGTAAAATGAAGCCCCTTGTCATCTGCCACTTAAGTTGGGGATAAAGGTCTTGTGGTCTCTAAGATCAGACACTACCAGGCCCTTCATTTGACAGATGAAGAAAACAAGAGGGAAAGAAATAAAGTAACTGACTTGAGGTTATAGAAAGCAGGGCTTCTTAAACTTTTTTCCACTTCTGACCCCTTTTTTGCCCAAGAAATAACACACACACACACACACACACATATATTATACAAATCAAACATTTATTGATGATAAATCATAAAGAAATTTATTTTAAAACAATTTGTTGATATCTGTATTATTCTACCATTTATTAAAGATAAGAGCAAATTTGCATATTAATTATATGGGCATGCTTATTTATTTTTACATAAATTAAGTCTTGGTGGAATATCTGATACCTTTTACTGTGTCCAAATTTTTTGCAACAACAGCATCCAGTCATTCCACACAGATTTGCCACCCACAATATAAGAAGCCTTGACATAGACTATAAATAAGAGAGCCAGAATTCAAATCTATGTCTCTGACTCCAAATCTAGTCCTCTTTCTACTTTTTTTTAAAGCTGTGCTGCCAGATAATAATGAGCAGCTTAATCTTCCAGGGACCTTAGGCAACTGTGGCAGTATGAGAAAGGGTTTGGGTTCAGATCCCAAAGTCTAACTAACTATCTGCATGATGTCTCCAAGCCTCAGATTCCTTCTCCTTAATACAAAGGAGTTAAACTAGGTCCCTTCCCATTTTAACCTGTTTATCTTATGATGCTAAGAATCTATGAAGAAAAAAAAAAGGGGGGGAGGTGGAGAAAAATGTATGTGATAACTTTGTTGAGTATTTAAAAGGAATAGCAAGTCATATGCAGTGAATTTGAGGTTTTATATGCAATCACCTTTTTCTTATACTGTGCTATGGAAATGCTTATTTTACTCCATAATTTAAAAAAAATAAAATTTAAAATGTTAAAAAATGGAGCAAATTTTGAAAAAACAAAGATATTGTGTACTATTAGTAATTGACTTTCATTTTCCTTGCTTTGTTGCTGTTCATTTATGCCCAACTTTTTATGATCCCATGGACCATACTATTCTTGGACTTTTTTTGGCAAAGATATCTCTAGTGGATTGAAGCAAACAGAGGTTAAGTGATTGATTGCCAGGGTTACTTATCTAGTAGAGACTGAGGCCATATTTGAACTCAGGACTTCTTGACTTCAGGCTGTATCCATTGAGTCACCTAGCTACTTCCTAGAAGAACAAGGGCTAAGTGACTTGTGCAAAGATACAAAGTCAGTAAGTATATAAAAATAAATTTGAATTCAGATCTTTCGGACTCTATTCACTGAGTCCTCTAGCTGCCCCATATTGAGCCTGGAGACATCCTTTAAAGCAGTAGTGTCAAAGTCAGAGAGATACCATTAAATCATACAAAAGGGTCCCTACCAGCTACACAATGATTTAGAAAACCACATATTAATATTATCTCTTTTTAATTGTATTTTTATTTATTCTGTAACTCTCAAACTGATTTGACTCACATTCAGGAGTGTTGTGAACCTCAGATTTGACAACCCCACCTTAAAGGACTAAAGAATAAATAGAAATGATATTAATATATTTGGCAGACCATAGTGGGCAGAGCTGGAGAGTTGTGAGAAATTAGACCATTGGGAAATGAACAAAAATTGATTTTGGGGTCCTCTTATTCCAGTGGATATAAGGTAAGGACATCCTAGCAAAGTTATATCCATTGGGTATCTTTTGTTGTTGTTGTTGAAAACTTTGACTGCTAATAAAAAAGCACAGCAACAATGAAAAATGGGGGTGAATGACAGGTTTGCCCAAAAGAACCCGAGTGAGTTTGTTTTGAAGATGCACTGGTTGCAGCTCTGCTCCACAAGCTCGGCCTTTCAAGTCTGGCATGCTGTGGAAACCAGGCTGCCAACAAAGTACAGTAAATTGAAAAAATGAACTGGAACATTATAATCTGCTTCAGCTATAGTAAAGAAATAGACATCTGGTAGACCACTTGGAAGTCAGCCAATGATGAAGACTTCAATTAAAATAAAGAACATGTCCTCAGGAGAGCATAGCGGAGCTCAAGAAGTTATAAGTCCAGTGTGCTACTTGAAAGCCAACGACCAGAGGAGGTTAATTTTCAAATAAAGCAAGGGGGAGGCAGCTTTGCATTCTTCTGAGTATCCTATTCTTGGAAGAACTGCCATAGCCGCTAATCTAAGAGGGGTTAACGGGGACTGCAGAAAGTCTATGGAAGCCCACTGCTCAGGCCTGGGGACAGTGGTGGCTCACAGGAAATGAGACAACATTCTTCTGCCTCAGGCCTCTGGGGAAAGCCAGGTGATTACAGAAATTAGAAACCAAAAAGTACAATAGATATCCTTTCTGATGTTTGTCAGGGACAACTTAATCATGGTAGAAGTCACGGTTAAGTTGAGCAGCTTTGTCACTTAAATGGCTGGACCCTGGAAATAAGCCTGGGTTTTGCTAAAGTAGTTCCATTTCTTTTGGAAAGGCTCTTGTTCTTTGTTTTCACCCTTCTTATTCTCCCGATATCTTTAGCAAGACAAAGGAAAGGATGCTTCCTTTGAAATACACAGTGGACACCATAAATGAATTTGGGGTTTGGAAATATTGATGAATGCATGGAATATTTCTATTTACATTTAGTGATAGGGATGGAGATAAAGGGAATGAGGGGCTGAGGAGAGTGCTCCATCTCTTATGAAACAATCTATGATTTCAGGATTGAGTCTTACGAATAAATGTTATAACAGGCCTTGTAGGAATGGCGGCCTTAGAAGGGGGTCCAAGTCTGAGGAGACCGTGAGAATTGTATTTCTTCCCAATATGGGAAAAGAGGAATCCAATGTGAGATCTAATGTAAGAGGGTGAGGTTTTCTTTTGACTGTGAGAATTTAAAGGATCTCTTGAGGATGAGGAGAAGTGGAAGGAGGAAGGGGCTTATCCAATACCTGGGTCAGAAGCACACCTCTTCCTGGGAGGTGAGAGAAGCAAAAGAGAAAATGGGAAGGCTCTCTCTTTGCTTGTTTTTTGTTTGTTTTTAATCTTTGATACTAGCTCAGGGGACTGGAACACAAGGGGAAAAACAAACACTTTTCTCTCCCCCCCAAAAAAAATACCCAACCAAAAATTAAAAAAAATAAAATAAAAACCAGATGGACCCAGAATTAGAAGTCCTGATCTCCTTCCCTGACCTCACATAAGAAGGGTCTGAATGACCCCTCTTTGGAGGTGTCTTCTTTTATTCTGTTAAAGGCTGCATCTGACAGATCTAATCTTATTTCTTATAAATGTCTTTGGTTGCTCCTACCCTTTGCATTTCCTTGTGTCCCTTTTCTTTGTGACAGAAGGGATCCTGCAGCACGGCTCTGGAAGCCACACAAGAGACAGTGACCTTTTCTAGCTCAGGGCTGGGATCCCATCCCCCCAGTCCATTGTTAGTGAATCTTGGCTTTCTAAGTGGGGCAGCATCAGAAGCTGTTCATGTTTTACAACTTCACTTCCAATGGCAGAATTATAGCAAACTTAAGGCTTTTAGAACTTCCCTAATCAGATGACAAGCCTAATGTAGGGACCCCCACAGTTACACAATACCTAAATCTCTCCCCCACCTGCCTGCCATAGGTCCTGCCATTCCAACACTAAAGATTGCTTCTTTTGAGTTTTGAAAGTTTTTGGTCCCTCAATGGTTCTTTCATACGACTGGGAACGGTTAAGAAGAATAAGCATTATTAAATTGGTGGGAATTCATTGTTTTATTTTGTTTTTCTTTTAGAACGAAATAGTGAAACTCATGTGGAATTGATAGAGGATAGATGAGCATTCGGACCACATTGAAGGAAGAGCACTGGATTAAATAGATAAGGAAGGAAGGAACTCTCAGACAAACTTCAGAATTTGGTATGCCTGCCTAGTCCCATTTTGAGTTGTAGATAGAATGCTAGGACCTAGGAAGACTTCTATTCACATTCTGCTTAAGCTACTTCCTAGCTATGTGACCCAAATAGGTCACATTTCCTGAGAAAGTCACTTAACCAAATCTCAGGTTCCTTAGCTATTAAATGAGGATAATGATAGTATCTACTTCACAGATTTGTGTTGAGAGTCAAATGTGATAATATCTACATTATAAACTAAGAAAATGTGTATTGCATGTAATATACAAATACTAATATATACATACATATAAAATGGTTTGTAAACTGTAATGTTCTACATAAATGTTAGTTGTTGTCATTATTATTGATATTATTATTATTATTATTGGTTTGGGGTTGCTTGCCTTTCCAACTGTAAGCAAATCAAAGATGAGATCTTTAGTCCTATGATAGCTAAATCTAACTAAGCAATTTTCTCTCTCCTGCTGGTCAGAACCTGATGAATGGACTCAGAAATGAACAAAGGCAAACTACCCCTTCCCAAATAAAGTAAAAGGACTGTACAGGGAAAATTCTCACCCCACCCTAGATGAAATGCACAGTTGAACTCCATGCAGGTGTGGAGGAATCAGAAATCTCTTGGGAGGAAGTCAGTGGGGCCTGAAAGTATTTAAAGCCTTGCAAAGTGTAAGTGTGTGCTCAGTATGTTATTTCAGGGCAATGTGTGTGAGACAAAAGGCTATGAGAATTCCAGGAGGAGTGGAGTTCATGCCAGAGAGCTGGGACCAGCAAAGGAAAAGAGCCTTCCGAAAAGGAATGGAGAGAGGAAAATGAAAAAGAAAACACAAAAAGCCAGTACGGGAGGGGCAAGGGGGAAAGCTCATTTTTAGCATCCTCTGGGTGTGCCCTGGTTTTTTTATTCTTTGACTTTACAACAGTATTCAACAGAGCTGTCAAAAAACCAGGGAAGAAAGCTCAGAGAAAAATCCTTCTGCAACAAGGGCAGCATGTAAATTCCTCCCTTTGTTACCTTTCCCATTTGATTTTTGGTGGAGAGTGCAGATAATAAATGAGGGTGTATCATCTGATAAAGCATTAGAGTTTTGGCTGATTTCCTCCCGATGCATTGCCATTCATCTTCAGTTTCAAACAGCCACCAGTGCAGATGTCTTATTATTCCCAAGTAAGAAAATTAAAACATGCTACATAAACTTCGTCCATCCTATATTGTGGTCTTTAATGGCTAAAAATATGGGACCCCACTACCCCCAACCTACCTTCCATAGGGAGAAAAACAAATTGTCTGGGGGAAGCATGGGAGCATGGGGGAGGTGATAGGAGAGGAGAGGTGAGTTTCTAAGGGACCTCTTTATTCAACACATAAGAATATGACTGAAAATTAAAACCAAATGCTGACCAGTTCAACTAACACACTGAAATCATCTTGCCATAAATCACATAGGACTAAAAGATTTTAAAAAGAAGTAAATTCTCCTTCATTCTCACCCTCTCTGTCTCTGTCTCTCTGTCTTTGTCTCTGTATTTCAGTCTGCCTCTCTCTCTCTCTCTCTCTCTCTCTCTCTCTCTCTCTCTCTCTCTCTCTCTCTTTTTCTCTGTCTCTTTGATTCTCTGTCTCTGTCTTTTTCTGTCTCCTTTTCTGTCCCTGTCTCTGTGTGTGTGTGTGTCTCTCTCTCTCTGCTTGTCTCTGTCTTTCTCTCTTTGATTGTCTCTGTCTCTGTTCCTGTCTCTCAATTTCTCTCTCTGCTTCTCTCCTCTGTTTCTTTCTGTTTCTCTCTTTAATTCTGTCTCTGTCTCTCTGTTTCTCCCTCTCGATCTCTCTTTGCTTCTCCTCTCTATGTCTCTTTCTGCCTTTGCATCTTTCTCTCTCTCTTCTCTCTGTCTCTGATTCTCTTTGTCTCTCTGTGTGTCTGTCTCTCTTTTGGTCTCTATATCTCTGTCTTTGTATCTATCTCTATCTCTCACTCTCAGTTTTTCTGTATCTGATTCTCTTTGTTTCTCTTTGTCTCTGTCTCTGTCTCTCCTCTCTGTCTCTCTGTGTGTCTATCTCTTTGTCTCTGCTTCTCTGTCTCTGTCTCTTCATCTCTCTCTCACTCTCTGGCATTCTCTGGAGTTCTCTCTATATGTGTGTGTGTCTCCCCAGTATTTGTATTCAAAGCATAATACAATTATTCATAGTTAGGCTATTGTAGAGCACTTAGAGCAGGAGTTCCTATTTTGGTGTAGGTGTATCCTAGGGAATCTGAGAAGCTTTTTAGTCAATTAAACAATCAATGAACATTTATTAAGCTCCACTATATGCCAGGTACCAGACTAGGAAGGCACTAAGGAGAAGATTAAGGAAAACAGGAAAAAGCTTCTTGTTAAAGGTGGAATTTTAGTCGCTATTTGAAAGAGGTCAGGGTAGCCAGGAGGAGGAAGTCAGGAGGAAGATGTATAGGGGGCAGCCAATGAAAATGCTTGGTGTAGGGAGAGGGAGCTGGTCAGTTGGGAGGAACAAGGAAATCAGTGTCATAGATTACAGGACAAATGGAGGTAGAGGGGATTAATGTGAAAAAAGATTTGGAAGAGTAGGAAGTGACAAGGTTATAAGGGGCTTTAAAAGCCAAATAGAAGATAATTATTAGAGGTTATTGATTGGTAGCAGAGTTGGTAGGGGGGCTGCACATAAGGAAGGTCAGTTTGACAATGAGGAGAGAGAAGAGAGAGACTTGAGGTGTTGACATCAACCAGCAGGCTGTATTTTGAGGGGTTAAAGGAAATATATGTGATACATTACTTTCTTTATGACATTTCTTATGTGCAAATGCGTGGTAAACTCTGGAATTTATGAACAGGAAGGTTTATTTTAAATCAAAGTGAAAAGATTAGGAAATCCTGATCCACTCCAACCCCTTTGTTTTACAGGTAATGATTCTGATCCTATCGTGTCTGGGTATGCAGCCATTGCTACTATAACTTTGCTGTAGTATCCACTGGACACTGTCTTCTAGGTTCTGCCCCATCATTCCATTGGTGGATCATCTGGACTACCTCACTTGAATGCTATTTGGCTGGATATATGGTATCTGCCCACTATATATTCTTGGTCACTTTCGGTTTTTATCTTATCTGAAAGCCTTGGCTATCTTCTTTTTAAAAGTGTGGGTGCTGCCATGCTTACTTAGCTCAATGCCCTTTTCCTTTCTTTTTATGGATCTTTTATAAAAGTAACAAACTCCCATTTGGAACGAGCAAAGATTTTCCCCTAAAGTTCTCTTGTCTTCTTCCCTCAGAGTCTAGACCACTGAAGCCTCATCTCTTCTGCAGGAGATTCTTAGCCCCAGGGACTAGGATCTTTTGAAATAAGAGCAGGATCCCCTCTGCTCTGTCCTCAAATATAGTCTTTTTTTTTTTAGTTTTCTCTTCCTTGTCCAGGGATTGGGGTTCCTCTGCCAGAGACCTCATTTAACTTACAATTTTGACCTCTGAAGAATAGTGCATAAATCAAATAACACATAGATACCCAATAACTAACAAACAATTCTTATTTGGAGAGTACCAAGTCACTGAAAAAGAAAAAAAAAGTCAATTTTGTTCTCCCCACGTGGATCTACTTATATATTATGTGATTATAAAGATAGAATTTGGTGGTGATAGGGTGAAAAGACCCCAGCAAAAGATCATGTCCCTGGTATCTAAATGAGTCTTAAAGAGGAGCAAACTGATCATGTGAAATTAACAGAATTATCTTGTACAGATAGGGCTATCCTGTACTGATGCCCACTGTTACCTTATACAATCTGGAGGTTAAGCTATAGATGTCAACTCCAGAGGCTATGTTTTATTAACAGGATGACCAGAGAACAAGTTGATTTACTGATGCACACAATTGCATAGTTAACAAACCTTGCTCTGGGTCCTTTCCCATAAAAGATCTCATCTTTTCCCTTTTAAGTTACAAGTTCCACTGGGGAACTTAGCCTACCTTATGGCATCACAATAAAGATTTGCCCTTTGACTTGGAGATGCCCTGGGCCTATAAATTCTTTCTGGATGACTCCTCACCTTCATGACTTTTTGCACCTCATCAATAGGATCTTATTATTGTTTAGCAGAGTCCAACTCTTCATGATCCCATTTGGGATTTTCTTGGCAAAGATACTAGAGTAGTTTGCTGTTTCCCTCTCCAGTTCATTTCATAGATGAGGATACTGAGGCACACAAGATTAAGTGATTTGCCCAGGGTCAAATACTAGTAATTGTTTGAGGCAGGATTTGAACTCAGGAAAATGAGTCTTCCTGACTCTGAGAGTTCTAATCACTGCACCCTCTAACTGCCTTAAAGTGACCTCAGAGTCTTTCGAATCCAATGCAGAGATTTTTTAGATTTGTAGTTAGCATTTAAAGTGGGATTAGAACCTAGTTTTTTTTATTTAAATACTAGTTTTGAACTAGTATTCTTTTCCTTTAGGGAAGGGGAAAATGTTAACAACAATAGGTATCAGCAAAGGTCTCATTTAGAAAATGACACTTGAAAATTGGGACCTGAAAAGGAGCAACTGATGTTGAGGATCACTTTCTAGGCTTTGAGGGCAGATGGAATGCTATGAATTGAGTAGTCCAGTTTCATCAGAACAGTATATTTGTGTGTGTGTATGTATATGTGTAAGTATATATATATATATAGGGGTAATGTGAGCTCACCTGGAAACCTCTCTGGAATGATAGTTGGAACCAGACTGAAGGGATTTAAAAACCAAATAAGAACCATTGGAACTTCTTGTACAAGAGAGTTATATGACAGGATCATGGTTTTTTGAATATCAATTTGTCAAATGTGTGGAGGATAATACTGGACAGAGGGGAGGGTATAAATAGGGAAGTCATTTAGTAGACTTTTGAAATCATCCAGGCAAGAAGCGTTGAAAGCCTGATATAGGGTAATAGTCCAACAAGTAGAGATAAAGAGACATTCAGGTGGAACTATCTAGCAGACAGTCCAGATGCAGGACTGAAGCTATAGAGAGATGAAAGCTGGAAAGCAGGAAAGAATGAAACAGCATCTGTGGGGAATGTGATTGAGAAACAATCAGGGAAGACTACAATGATTGCCATTTAGCAGCAAGAGACCAGTTGAGAGTAGATTGGAGAATCATCTGCATAGACATAATATTGAACTCATGGGAGCTGACTAAATCTCTGAGAGTAGAGAATCAAGGACAGAACTTTGAGTACATCCATGTATAAAGGTGAAGATCATTGATGGCTATACAAAGGAAATTGAAAAGTAAAAGTCAGACAATGTGGAGGAGAGAGCCATGTCATGAAAACCCATAGAAAAGAAAGTATTGAAAAGTAAGGGGGTGATCAATAGAATCAAATATGGAAGAGAATTTGATGAGATTTGGACTGAGAAAAGTCCACTAGATTTAACAACAAAGAAATAATAACTAACTTTGGAAAGAATAGCTCCCACCCCACTCCCAAAAATAATAGCAAGAGATCAGAGCTCAAAGAGTTAAGGAATGAAGGGAAAATGAGGGAGAAAAGGCAGTAAATGTAAAGGACTTTTTTCTAGGAATTTGGTTGAAAGAGACATATAAGATGATAGTTTGAGGGGATGGTAAAATCAACTTAAGATTTTTTAAGGATATATGAGTTTGGGTCATGTTTGTAAGCAGAAGGGAAGAAGTCAGTAGATATGGAGAAATAAAAGATTTGTGGGTGTGGTGGGGAGCATGGAAATTCAAAGGAAAAGCTGCTGGAAAAATCAGCAAGGGGTAGATCAAAAGGTTTGGCTTTGGTAAGAGAGGGACCTAACTCTTCCTCAGAGACTGGCACAAAAGAAATGAGAATGGGGAATAATAAAGGGATTTGAGGTATAGAACTGGAAAGAAATCATAACACATGGTTTCTATTTTCTCAGGAAAATATGAGGCAAGGTCCTCTGCTGAGAGAGAGGAAAGGGTAGTGTAGGTGGCTTGAGAAGAGAAGGGAAAAAATGGAACAGCATCTGTGGGGAATGTGACGGAGAATCAATCAGAGAACAGTACAAAGATTGCCATTTAGTAGCAAGAGACCAATAGAGAATAGATAAAAATAAATTTGTGGTGGACTCAGCCAACACAATTGCGTGACTTCTTCCAGCCGTGTTCAGTTGGATCAGAGAAGCCTGATGGGAGGTGAGAAAGAGGGTGGGGGAGGAGATAATTCAGGACTGAAGTTTGAAAAGACATGAGTGATACAATTTATATGGATTGATGCACCAACTAGTAGGCTTGCTTGCAGTCTAACTTCAAGTGGCCAATATGTATGCCTTTTCTTAAAAAAAAATACCTTTTGTTTTCCCAGTGTGGATGGTTAAACTGATCTCATTAAAATAATTATAGATTTCACTGAGGAGGCTTTGTAATGTCCCTGCTCTTAATGCAATTAGTACCATGTCATTTATGAAAAGGAAAAATTCAAGAAGCTCCTATTAATAAGGGTTTTTTCCTTCAGTTTGAAGTCTGAGCAATATATCCTTCATAATGCTGGAGAATGTCCTCAGTGAATCTACTTCCTGGTTTTACACCTAATTTTACAAAAGACATTTGGCTGATTTTTTTTTAAAAATACTTTTTTTAATATAGATTTCTCTTTTGAGAAGCAGTGTGGTGTTGTGAATCTCTGCTATATTTAATCAGGATACCCAAGTACAAATCCTGCCTCAGATACTCAATAGCTGTGTGATACTGGGCAAGTCACTAAACTTATCATAGACTCAGTTTCTTCATATATAAATTGGGAAAATCTTTGCATTCTACTGCACTGAATTATTTTGAGTAAATTGTTCTAGAACTATTATGCTTTGGGGGAAAGAGGGAATTTGAGAGTTACAATTTCATTAATGTGAACAACTTCCACTGCAGAAGTTTGCTCTGCTGGTGAAAATCTGCAACTTATACATAATTTATAGTGTTTTTAAAGTGATTTTTCTCATGGTTATATTGATTATATGTTTCAGAGGAAGGAATTGAATCCAGATCTTCCTGTCTTCATGACTAAATCTCTATGCATTCAACTCAGACTCTCTTAAAAGACATTAGGATGCAGCCCTGAAGTCAGGAGGACCTGAGTTCAAATGTGGTCTCAGACACTTAACATTCCCTAGTTGTGTGACACTGGGCAAGTCACTTAACCTCAATTACCTCAGCAAAAAGCAAAAAAAAAATTAGGATGATATATATAAATGTGAGTTTATTATAATTCAGTGATCATATCTGAAGTTGAGTCTTATGTAATATTAATGTGTGCAAAATGTGTACCTTGTCTGAGTAGATCCTTCAAGGTTGCATTTCTCCGCTACTGACAAAAATGCTTGAAAACAAACAAAAAAAATCAAACCAATAGAATATGCTCAATCCCCTCCCTTGTTTTCTAACAATTCTCAGACATTTATGAGGATATGATAATGTGAACTCCTGTGAAAAGTCATTTTGAAAACCCACCTGCTCCCTTTTCATGTATCCATCAAGGCTACCTTGCTGTGTGTATATATACCACTCTTAGTAAGATTTTATAAAGATAGGGAAGTGAATCTATATGTTGGAAGTTGCTGATATCTTCTCCATTGAATTCTCTTGATGAAAACATTTTCTTGTATTTTCCACTACCTAGATGTATTTTGAGAGTTGATCTCTCAGTGTCTTTCATAGTCATTTCTAGGAGATGTTTTCACTTTGTGTCAAGATAGGTCCAGCCGCTTTTTGTTGACTTTTGATGACATGTTGAAGATGTCATAGGACTCATGTTAAGGATGAGAGTATGAAAAACATCTGATTCTCTGGGTCTTCCTCCCACACTACCTTCTCATGTGTCACTCTGCCCTTGACCACCTTCTTGATGCTAATGGTTTTATAAGCAAATAAATTACTTTCCTGAAGCTTCAGGAAATTTAAGCCATTTCAATTAGCTCAGTCCATCCTTGTTCTATTTAGCTTGCTGGGAATAGAGAGTCCTACATAAAATCATGACGTTGGTATAAATTGTCTTATATTGTCTTTTCCCATCATTGGGTTAGAAGGCTATCAAGGTCTCTGTGTTTTTTAATATAGTTCCTATCAGTGTATAACATTCTGAGATTGACTGAAATGAAAGAATCCCATTGTCATGTACTGGAAAAAATAGTTTACTATGGAGAAGATGGCATGGAAAACAGAGAGAGATAGTGGATAGAGAGCTAGCTTTGAGTCAAAAAGATTGTTTTTCAAGTCTTGTTACTGACACTTACTTGCTGAGGCACCACTGATAATCCTTCACTGCCCCAGGTAACTTTTCTAAGACAGTGAGTTATACATGAGCTGCTGATCTACACTGATATGGAGTATTTCTATATTAAAAGTTCCCATATTAATGAAATGACAATTTTTTCCCTGCCAAAAAAAAAGTTGCTTTTTGCCCCAGATTCATTTGTAAGTGAAACCAAAGATAGGGGAATAAATCCACTTCAGATAATCTGTTTTAGCTGGATTATACATTAAGCTCTTTGTGGGCTCATTTTATCTTCACCTGATTTTTGCTGACTGTAGAGGCTTATAATCTTTTGCCATTCTCCTCCATGTTGGTTTGAAAATGAGTAAATATAATTGAGAGAAAGAGGGGAGGGAAATGAGCATTGTGTAAATCTTACTCCCATCAGGTTGGGCTCTAAAAGTGTGTATCAGACACTTGATTTCACATAGAAACTTGTCTGTTGCTAGAGGGAAGTGGGAGGGAAAGGAGGAAAAGAAAGGGATAAACTATTAGAAGGAAAAATAGAAGAATCAGGGGAAAGGAGTAAAAAAAAGGGGAAGGGGATCTAAAGGGTGGTGGATTGTTTGGGGGAGGGAGTCATCAAAAGCAAAGTACTGAGGAGGCGGAAGGGAGAAAGGGGAAAGGAAAAGGAAAAACATAACTTGGGTAAATAAGATAGCAGGAAATAAAGAATGAGTTATTCTAACTGTGAATGTGAATGGGATGAACTCTCCCATAAAGCATAAGCAGATAGCAGACCGGATTAAAAACCAGAATCCCACAATATGTTGTCTACAAGAAACACATCTAAAACATAGTGACACATATAGGATGAAGGTAAAAGGCTGGAGCAGAACCTATTATGCTTCAGGTGAACAAAAAAAAGCAGGGGTAGCAATCCTTATCTCACATCAAGTAAAACCCAAGATAGATGTAATCAAAAGAGATAAGGAAGGAAACTATATTTTATTAAAGGGTACCATAGATAATGTAGCAATATTAATACTAAATATATACACACCAAGTGCAATAGCATCCAAATTCCTAGGGGAGAAATTAAGAGAGATGCAAGAAGAAAGAGACAGCAAAACTATACTAGAATTAGATAAATCAAACCACAAAATAAACAAGAAAGAAACTAGGGAGATAAACCAATTGTTAGAAAAGTTAGGTATGATAGATCTATGGAGAAAGTTGAATGGAGACAGTAGGGAGTTTACTTTTTTCTCAGCAGTCCATGGAACCTATACAAAAATTGACCATGTGTGAGGGCATAAAAACCTCAAAATCAAATGCAGAAAGATAGAAATAGTAAATGCATCTTTTTCAAATCTTGATACAATAAAAATCACATGCAATATAAGGCCAGGAGAAAATAAACCAAAAGTTAATTGGAAATTAAATAATCTAATCCTGAAGAATGAATGGGTGAAAGAACAAGTCATAGACACAATCAATAATTTCATCCAGGAGAATGACAATAAGGAGACAACATACCAAAATTTGTGGGATATGGCCAAAGCGGTTATAAGGAGTAATTTTATATCTCTAGATGCTTATTTGCATAAAATAGAGAAAGAGGGGCAGCTAGGTGGCACAGTGGTTAGAGCACCAGCCCTGAAGTCAGGAGAACCTGAGTTCAAATCTGCTCTCAGACACTTCCTAGCTGTGTGACCCTGGGCAAGTCACTTAACCCCAACTGCCTCAGCAAAAAGCAAAAAAAAAATAAAATTAAAAATAAAAATAAAAAAATAAAAAATAAATAAAAATAAATAAAATAGAGAAAGAAAACACCAACGAATTGGGCTTATTATTAAAAAAAAACTAGAAAAAAAAACAAATTAAAAACCCTCAATTAAATACCAAATTGGAAATTCTAAAAATAAAAGGAGAAATTAATAAAATTGAAAATAAGAAAACTATTGAATTAATAAATAAAACTGAGTTGGTTCTACAAAAAAACCAACAAAATAGATAAGCCTTTAGTTAATTTGTTAAGAAAAAGGAAAGAGGAAAATCAAATTGTTAGTCTCAAGAATGATAAGGGAGAACTTTCCTCCAATGAAGAGGAAATTAGAGCAATAATTAGGAGTTACTTTGCCCAACTTTATGCCAGTAAATTTGATAATCTAAATGAAATGGAGGAATATCTACAAAAATATAGATTGCCGAGGTTAACAGAAGAGGATATAAATTATTTAAATAGCCCCATATTAGAAAAAGAAATAGAACAAGCTATTAACCAACTCCCTAAGAAAAAATCTCCAGGGCCAGATGGATTTACATGTGAATTCTACCAAACATTCAAAGAACAATTAATTCCAATACTATACAAACTATTTGAGAAAATAGGGACAGAAGGTATACTGCCAAATTCCTTCCATGAGACCGATATGGTGCCGATAGCTAAACCAGGTAGGGTGAAAACAGAGAAAGAAAACTATAGACCAATTTCCCTAATGAATATTGATGCAAAAATTTTAAATAAGATATTAGCAATGAGATTACAGAAAGTCATCCCCAGGATAGTATACTATGACCAAGTAGGATTTATACCAGGGATGCAGGGCTGGTTCAATATTAGGAAAACTATCACCATAACTAATTATATTAATAACCAAACTAACAAAAACCATATGATTATCTCAATAGATGCAGAAAAAGCATTTAATAAAATCCAACACCCATTCCTATTAAAAACACTAGAGAGTAAAGGAATAAATGGGCTTTTCCTTAAAATGATCAGTAGCATCTATTTAAAACCATCAGCAAGCATCATATGTAATGGAGACAAACTAAAACCATTCCCAATAAGATCAGGAGTGAAACAAGGCTGCCCACTGTCACCATTACTATTTAATATTGTATTAGAAATGTTAGCTTTAGCAATAAGAGAAGAAAAAGAGATAAAACGAATCAGAGTAGGTAATAAAGAAACCAAATTATCACTCTTTGCAAATGATATGATGATATGATACTTAGAGAACCCTAGAGACTCAATTAAAAAACTACTAGAAACAATTCACAACTTTAGCAAAGTTTCAGGATTCAAAATTAATCCACATAAATCATCAGCATTTTTATATATTACCAACAAAATTCAGCAGCAAGAGATACAAAAAGAAATTCCATTCAAAATAACGGATGATAGGATAAAATATTTGGGAATCTATCTGCCAAGGAAAAGTGAGAAACTATATGAACTAAACTACAAAACACTTTCTACACAAATAAAATCAGACCTAATCAATTGGAAAAACATTAAGTGCTCATGGGTAGGCAGAGCGAATATAATAAAAATGACAATACTACCCAAACTAAACTACTTATTTAGTGCCATACCAATCAAACCCCAAGAAATTATTTTACAGATCTAGAAAAAAATAGTAGCAAAGTTCATTTGGAAGAACAAAGGGTCAAGGATTTCAAGGGGATTAATGCAAAAAAAGGCAGATGAAGGTGGCCTTGCTGTACCAGATTTAAAACTATATTATAAAGCAGCGGTCATCAAAACCATTTGGTACTGGCTAAGAAACAGAGCAGTCGATCAGTGACATAGGATAGGTTATCAGGACAATCTAGGCAATAACCTTAACAATTTAGTGTTTGATAAACCCAAAGACCCCAGTTTTTGGGATAAGCATTCACTATTCTGCAAAAACTGTTGGGAAAATTGGAAACTAGTGTGGAACAAATTAGGGCTTGACCCATACCTAACACCACATACCAAGATTAAGATCTAAATGGGTTCATGATCTAGATATAAAGAGTGACTTTGTAAGCAAGTTAGAGGAACGTAATATAGGTTTACCTCTCAGACCTGTGGAGATGGAATAAATTTATGTCCAAAGATCTGGAACTCCTAATTGAACACCAGATGGATAATTTTGATTATATTAAGTTAAAAAGTTTCTGTACAAATAAAACTAATGCAGATAAGATTAGGAGGGAAGCATCAAATTGGGAAATCATCTTTACATTTAATGGTTCTGATAAAGGCCTCATTTCTAAAATATATAGAGAATTGTTTCATATATATAAGAATTCAAGCCACTCTTCAATAGATAAGTGGTCAAAGGATATGAACAGACAATTTTCAGATGATGAAATTAAAACCATCTCTAGTCATATGAAAAGTTGCTCCAAATCACTATTGTTCAGAGAAATGCAAATTAAGACAACTCTGAGGTACCACTACACACCTGTCAGATTGGCTAAAATGACAGGAAAAGATAACGATGAATGTTGGAGGGGATGTGGGAAAATTGGAACACTAATACATTGTTGGTGGAGCTGTGAACAGATCCAACCACTCTGGAGAGCAATTTGGAGCTATGCTCAAAAAGTTGTCAAACTGTACATACCCTTTGACCCAGCAGTGTTTCTACTGGGCCTATATCCCAAAGAGATCTTAGAGGAGGGAAAGGGACCCACATGTGCAAGAATGTTTGTAGCAGCCCTTTTTGTAATGGCTAGAAACTGGAAACTGAAGGGATGCCCATCAATTGGAGAGTGGCTGAATAAATTATGGTATATGAATGTTATAGAATATTATTGCTCTGTAAGAAACGACCAGCAGGACGATTTCAGAGAGGTCTGGAGAGACTTGCATGAACTGATGCTGAGTGAAATCAGCAGAACCAGGAGATCATTATACACGGCAACAACAATATTACACGATGATCAATTCTGATGGACATGGCTCTCTGCAACAAAGAATTGTCTCAAACCAGTTCCAATTGTTCACTGAAGAAAACCATATACACCCAGAGAGAAGGATATGAAATATGGACCACAACACAATATTTTCATGCTCTCTATTGATGTTTGCTTGCATTGTGTTGCCTGTCTCTGATTTTCTTTTTTTTCTTGTAGATAGGATTTTTCTTGCACAACTTGTCAAGTATTTCAACATTATTAACATGCCGTGGACTTCTTGCCATCTAGGGGAGGGGAGGGGACTGGGGGTAAAAGTTGTAATGGAAAGCTTTGTAAAGATCAATGCTGGGGAACTACCCATACATATGTTATACAAATAAAAAGCTTTAAAAAAAAAAGAAAATGAGTAAATTCTAAACTGATGCTGCTATGTCTCTCCATTCAGCAAGTAGATCGAGTCTGCTGGCTCACAGAGTTTCTAGTCTCTTGTAGGTTTCGCACTATGGGGATGGTTTATATCAACTAAACCTTGCTCAAAGTGGTGAGAGATCAGGCAATGAACTTTTATTATGTGCCAAGGACTTTGCTAAGCACTTGGGATACAAAGAAAGTCAAAGACAGTCCCTGCCCTCAGTAGGTTGACATTTTAATGATAGTCAATGTCCTCTCTCTGAATGTCTTTCTCTCTGGTGAAAGGTGAGGGAGGCTGACAGGTTATTTAAACAGATTAAGAGTTCAATGTGTGGTAATTACATGCAGTGTCTTATCATTTTAATCTTTTCTCTCATTTGGTATTTATTTTGACCTTTTCTCTAACTGGTTGATGATCTAACTGCACATAGACAGCTGATTCTGAAATAACTGCTACACCTATAACCAGCTGTTTCCTATCCGTCAAGACACAGTCAATTTCATTTTTTGTGATGCCATTAGGTGAACCTGCTCATTGAGGCCTAAAATTCTTTAATAAAAGGGCAGAACCTTTCATTCTATAATTATAGCAAAGGTTTAAATGCAAATATCCCAGGAGCAGAAGTTAAATTATATTAAAGTGAAGAAAAAACTGATATCACATCCTTTTCTGAAGCAGATTATAATATTAAGGAATAAAGGGAGAGTATAAAAGCTCTGGATGCCCAAGATGGAAAAGGACAGCATGATCAAAAAATCTGTGCCAGTTTCATGATTTTGCCTAGGGCTCTCTATGCTCAGCAACCTAAGTAGAACAAAGATGGATTGAACTAATTGAAGTGGCTTCAAGCTACCTGAAGCCCCAGGAAATTAATTTATTTGTATATTATCAATTCACTACGATCAAGAAGATGGTCAAGAGGAGGGAGGCAGAGAAGAAAGCAGAATGAGAAAGAAGTATGGAAGACTCAAAGAATTTTTCATACTCTTTTCCTCAGTTTCTGATACTTTGGGAAATATAGGAGGTAGTCAAGAAAGGGAAATTCACCCATACAGAACTGGTGGTAGATTGTACATTTTGAATAGCATGTGACTGAATATGGAATGGGTAACAAACATGAATCCAAGAGAGGAGATTGGGAAAGAGTCATGAAAGCTAGGTAGAGGAACACAGTCACTATAAAAAGTTGAAAAGATAAAAGCACAACATAGTTGGAGAAGTTTGGACCAATGGGATTCTTCTCCCATTAAACCCAATGCACTGTTTTTTCTAAGTGCAACCTCTTTGAAAGTCGTCTTATTGCAAAGTGATCTCAATGGATAGCACATATATTTATTTGCTCCTTTTTCATTTGATACCATCTGTCAACATCTGGCTTGGAATACAATTTTGCAGATGGAGAAAATGGTGTCTAGATAGACCTTGGATAAGGGATTATAGACAAGTCCATAGTGAACCTTATTTTTTTTATTAAAGCTTTTTATTTATATAACATATGTATGGGTAGTTCCCCAGCATTGATCTTTACAAAGCTTTCCATTACAAATTTTACCCCCAGTTCCCTCCCCTCCCCTAGATGTCAGGAAGTCCACTACATGTTAATAATGTTGAAATACTTGACCAGTTGTGCAAGAAAAATCCTATCTACAAAAAAAGAAAGAAAATCAGAGAAAGGAAACACAATGCAAGCAAACCTCAATAGAGAGCATGAAAGTGTTATGTTGTGGTCCATATTTTATATCCCTCTCTCTGGGTGTATATGTAGCGGACTTCCTGCCATCTAGGGGAGGGGAGGGGACTGGGGGTAAAATTTGTAATGGAAAGCTTTGTAAAGATCAATGCTGGGGAACTACCCATACATATGTTATACAAATAAAAAGTTTTAATTAAAAAAATAAAAATTAAAAATTAACAAAAAAAATTTTTAAAACGGGCTGCCACAAACATTCTTGCACATGTGGGTCCCTTTCCTTCCTTTAAGATCTCTTTGGGATATAGGCCCAATAGAAACACTGCTGGGTCAAAGGGTATGCACATAAGATTCACATAGTGAATCTTATAATACACATCCACTACCTCAACCATCTTTGTTTAGGGTCAGTATGGGATCTAATTTCACTGGCTAGCCAAATGGTTGATAGGAATAGGTTAAAAGTGCCTTTTGCTGAATGACTGATAAAAAGATCAGATATTTAGAGGGACAGCCTGCAACTTAATGCTTTGCAGTCTCCCTCCAATAACACCATTTTTACAAAAGTTGGCCCACCTGAATATAATCTTTTTACCAAACCTTAGTTGCTGGATGTTGAATACTTCCTTTAACACATGTCCTTGTGTACACTGGGAGTCAAATGGTGTCTCCCTTACAAATTACCCAGAATGCTGAGGATGCTGTATAATTTTGTGCTTGACCACATGAATTCACTTAGCAGTGGTGATAGAAACCAGGTAGCTGTCTGCTCTGAGACACATACTGTTCTCACTTATGGAGTGCTGTGCCAGACAGCTGTGGAGCTGCCTCTTAGAGGGAGAAAAAAACATCCTTGAAGCAGTGAAGTTCTATAGGAGTGGATAGAGCTGTGGAATCATAGGGAGTTCACTCTTAAAACAGAGAAATATGACAACATCCATATAAAGGACAAGAAGTCATTTGACTCACTTTATGCATCTACTATTGATTATAAGGTACTGAGTTGTGAATACTGTTAATTGTTTTGTACATTTCTAAATGACTTTGGTTAACACAAGGCATTTATGGTACGTTTCTAGCTAAGAAGGAGCCTGGGGAAGTAAAGGCAGCTTTATGGCTAGAGTTTTTACTTCTTTCCTCTCTTCTCTCTCCTACTTCATTTTCTTACTCCTTATTATAGACACAATCTCTTTCCCCTGATGATGGGCTGGCTGCTCCTTTAGCTATCACTGTGGAGGGAATCTTTCTGTAAGTGGCAGTCAGGAGAGGAAAAAACACCAGAGAGTAGTGAATGCAGTTTTGAAATATCCTGCTTGTTCAGGGACCCATGAGAATCGCTACCTGAATGTAGTAGCTGTCATGCTCTAGACTTAGGCCCCAATTCCCTCTTTACCTGGACCACTACACCTACTTAGGTGCATAAAATCTGTTAGGACAGCCCTTTGAATAGGCTAAGTAGCCTGATGGGAGTTCATTTGAGGACTTTCCTTGCCTGGCCCTAAATACCTCCCTCACTCTCCTTCCAGGATGCCTGAAATTCTGCCTTTAAAGTAAATCCACTGGGCTAAGATATTTTCTTTCCAGAAAGGTTTATTTAAAATATCTCCCTTGGAAGAGGTAACATACCCTTCAATTGCTGCATCTATCAGTGCAGCAATAATAGCTTAATAATACCTTATATTTACATAGTTCTTTAAGAATTGCAAACACTACTGAATTATTTAATTTAATCCTCAATAGAGAGGTAGTTTTTTGAAATGGATCGATAAAGTTCTGAAAAAAAGGAAGAATGTATTGCCTTTGACATATATTCTTTGTGTGACCTTAGACAAGGAATTTAACTTTTTATTGCTACAGGTAGCTGTTGGTAGAAGACTTTCTTCACTAGGAGTTGCCTATCTCAGTGAAATTATACCAATGGCCCAAAATCTTCACCAAGACTATGGAATATATAATTAAAGTTTCTCCATTTTACAGATAAGGAAGCTGAGAACCTATGTGATTGTCTAAGGTCCCATCAAATAAGCAGAAATTCTGGGCCTAGAATTCATCTCTTCTGATCACAAGCCCAGTAGTCCTATTCTTATAACCAAATTTCTTTGGATCAATTAGATCATGCAAATAAATTTAGGAAGTATATTCCCAAGAGAATGGACCATGAGTACAGATTTTTAAAATTTTGTATTCCAAATTCTCTCCTCATCTTGATCCAATCCCCCAACAACTGAGGTCAACAATATGATACCCATTTTAGATGTGAAGTCATATAAAACTATGTTGCCCAAAAAAAGCAAGATAAATGGAAAAAAAAGCAAGATAAGTGGAAAAAAGTCAATCTTCACTCATAGTTCTTTAATTTTCTCTCTGGAACTATATAGTATTTTTCATTATAGGTCTGTTGGAATTTTTGGAATTTTGTCTTGAATTATTGTCTTGATCAGAGTAGCCAATCAGAGTAGTTAATCATTGCTACAATATTGCTTTTACAATGTAAAATGTTCAACTGGTTCTGCTCAATTTACTTTGCATCAGCACATATAAGCTTTCCCAGAATTGTTTTCTTCATCATTTTTTAGAGCAGGTTTTAAAAAAATTTTTTTCACACAATAGTATTTTATTCTTTCCAGTTATATGCAAAGATAGTTTTCAAAATTTACTTTTATAAGATTTTGATTTCTTATTTCTTTTCTTTCTCCTTCCCTCCATCCCTTCTTTCTTCCCTAAAATGGCAATCTGATATAGTTTATACATGTATAATCATATTAAAGATATTTCCACATTGGTCATGCTGTAAAAGAAGAATTAGAACAAAAGGGAAAAAATAAGAAAAAAAGTGAAAATAGTTTGCTTCAATCTGCATTCAGATTTTATACTTCTTCCTCTGGATATGAAGAGCATTTTTCTTTTTTTTTTTCTTTTTTTTTTTTTTTTTTTTTTTTTCTGAGGCAATTGGGGTTAAGTGACTTGCCCAGGGTCACATAGCTAGGAAGTGTTAAGTGTCTGAGATCAAATTTGAACTCAGGTCCTCCTGACTTTAGGGCTGGTGCTCTTTCCACTGCGCCACCTAGCTGCCCCTGAAGAGCATTTTTCTTCAAGAATCTTTTGTAACTGTCTTAGATCATTGCATTGCTGAGAAGAGCTAAGACTATTGAAACTGATCATTGCACAAGGTTTCTGTTACTGTGTACAATCTTTTCTGGTTCTGCTTACTTCACTGAGCAACAGTTCATGTTAGTCTTTCCAGGTTTTTCCTGAAATCTGCCTACTCATCATTTCTCAGGGTATTATTTTTCCCTGAGGCAATTGGGGTTAAGTGACTTGCCCAGGGTCACATAGCTAGGAAGTGTTAAGTGTCTGAGGACAGATTTGAACTCAGGTCCTCTTGACTTCAGGACTGGTGCTCTGTCCACTGTGCCACCTAGCTGCCCCCTGATCATCATTTCCCCAAAAACAATAATATTCCATTACATTCATGTACCTCATACTTTGTTCAGCCATTCCTCAATTGATTGATAACTCCTCAATTTCTATTTTACACATTGTAAATCACAAAGAGATTTACTATAACCTTTTTTTGCCCATATGGGTCTTTTCCTCTTTTGGAGGATGCAGAACTAATAGTAGTATTATTGGATCAAAGGATATCCACAGTTTTATAGTCTTTTAGGCATAATTCTAAATTGTTCTCCAGAATGTTTGGATCATTTCATTAATTCCACCAAAAATGCATTAGTATTTCAATTTTCCCATATTCTTTCCAATGTTTATCATTTTTTCCTTTTCTGTAATATTTGCCAATCCGATAGGTATGAGGTGATATTTCAGAGTTGTTTTAATTTTAATTTCTTTAATCAATTATGATTTAGAGTATTTTATATGAGTATATAGAGCTTTAATTTCTTCATCTAAAAACTGTTTGTTCATATCCTTTGAGCATTTATCAACTGGGGATTCATCATTTCTCATAGCACAATAGCATTCCTTCAAAATCATATCTCATCACAACTTATTCTGCTATTTCCAATCCTTTGATACCACAAAATGAATTGCTATAAATATTATTGTATATATAGGCCCTTTTTCTTTTGCTTTGATTTCTTTGGAATACAGGCCTAGTAGTGGTATTGCTGGGCCCAAGGTTATGCTCTTCAGTGGTTTTTATAGATACTTGGTGGTAGTTACAAATTTTTTTCCAGAATAGTGAAACCAGTTTCCAGCTTACAGAGCATTCATGTCCCACATCCCCTCCAGCATTGTTCATTTTTCTTTCCTGTCATGTTAACCATCTCATAGCTATCAGATTGTTTGGTTAATTACCACTTTGTATTTTAGTTTGAAATCTAATAAGCGCCCAATTTTAGATTTCTTTTTTTTTTCATTGATTTCTTTGATATTCTTCACTTTTTGTTCTTTCATAATTTTGTTATTTTTTTCTAGTTTTACAAAATAATTATTTTATCATTTGAGTCTTAAATTAATTCAGGTAAAGCTGTCATTTAAATTATGTTGACTCGGCCTACCAATAAGGAATGAATATTTCTCTATTTTTTTTAGTTCTGTCTTTATTTGCATCAAAAATGTTTTATAATTGTGTCCATAGAACTCCCAAGTGAGTCTTGGCAGGTAGATTACTAAGAATTTTATATTGTCTGGAAATGTTTTAAATGGAATTTCCTTTTTTAACTCTTCTTGCTGGACTTTTTGGGTAATATAAAGAAATAATGATGATTTGTGTAGATTTATTTTATATCCTGTCACTTAGCTAAAGTTGTTGATTTAACTAATTTTTAGTTACTTCTCTAGGGTTCTCTAAGTATACCACATACCATGTGCAAAGAGGGATAGTTTTGTTTTTACATTGAATATTCTTATTCTTTCAATTTTTTCTTGTTTATTTCTATAGCCAGAATACCTAATACAATATTGAATAATAATGATGATAATGGACATCTTTGCTTTACTATTAATCTTATTGGGAAGGCTTCTAGTTTATTGCTATTACAGACAATTCTTGCTTTCAGTTTTACATAGATGCTGCTTGTCATTTTTAAAAAGGTTTCATTGATTCGTAGGCTTTCTCATGTTTTTATTAGCAATGGGTATTATATTTTGTCAAAAGGTTTTGGTGCAATTATTAAGATAATCATTTTTGATATTAATATGACATTATAATTATTGCTTTTCTAATATTGAACCAGCCTTATATTCTTTTTATAAATCACCTAATAATATTGTATATTTGTGATATATTAAAGCAGTTTCCTTGATAGTATTTTATTTAAAATTTTTGCATCATTATTTATTCAGAGAAATTGGTCTATAATTTTCTTTCTGTTTTTGCTCTCCCCTGGTTTAGGTATCAAAACCATATTTTTATAATAGAAAGAATATGATAGGACTCCTTCTTTACCTATTTTTTCTTAGTTTTCCTATATGTTTTTTTCCTTTTATCTTTTAATTTTTAAAGCTTTTTTTCCTATTTTACCTATTAATTGTTTTTTAAATATTTCACAGGATTCATTTGTAAACTCATTTGGTCCTAAAATTTTTGGGGGGGGATGGGAAGAATTCATATATGGCTTTTTTTTCAATTTCTTTTTCTAAAATAGAGTTAAGTATTGTATTGTTTCTTCTGTTCATCTGGGCAATTTATATTTTTGTAAATATTCATCCATTTCACTTAGATTATTAGCTTTAATGGCACATAGTTGAGCATAATAATTGCTTTAATTTCATCCTTGTTAGTAGTTTTTTCACTCATTTTATTTTTGATACTGGGATTATATCTGGTGTGTGTGTGTGGGTATGTGTGTCTCTATGTGTGTGTGTGTGTGTGTGTAAACAAACATATTGCTTGTCTTTTTAATCAAATTAAGCATTGGGTTAGTTATTTTACCTTTTAGTTTTATTAACTAGTTCAGAGGCCTTTGCTCTCAATTTAATTCATCCTTCTTTGATTTTCTATTTTTGGTTTCCACTTTGGTATTCAGGTAGGGATTTTTAATTTGTTATTTTTCTAGTTTTCTTTGTTGCATGCTCAATTTCTCAATTTTATTGATATAAACATTTAAGGATATAAATGTTTCTGTAAATGCTACTCTGTTTCCATGTCACAAATTTTGGTATGTTGTCTGATTATTGTCATTACCTATAATAAAATTGATTGTTTTTATGATTTTTATGTATTCATTCTTTAAGATTAAATTATTAATTTCAAATTAATTTTAATTTACGTTTCCAAGGCTTTTTTAATCAAATACAATTTTTTATTCCACAAAAAGAAAGGGGAATTTAATATTTTTGCTTTTCTGCATTTGTTTGTGAGGCATTTATGCCTTAACATATGGTCATTTTTAATGAAGAAGCATGTATAGAGCTGAGAAAATGGCATATTCTTTTCTATTTCCATTTGCTTTTCTCCAGAGGCCAATTATATTTAACTTTTTTAAAAATTTATTTCAAAAATCAGAATAAGAAAAAAAGAAAAGCATAAAAGGAATACAAAACAAAATAAAAAAAGAGAACTTTGTCATTCCCAGCAGAATATAAGGGAGGATTCAAAATATATAAAAATAAATTTCCAGTTCAAGAAAGTATATCTATTAGTAGAAGAAATTATATTCACAACTGTCCATCTTTTCTTTATTTCCTTGTAAATTATTCTTTTGTTCTCTGCTGGGTACCTTTTTTACTTTATTCTTTTTTTCTCCTTTTCATCCCCCCTCACTCTCAAGCAGGCTATAATTAAGAAAGGATATATCTATGTATACATATGCAGATATATACATACACATGCAGACACATATACCATCCCTGCCTATACACATGTAGCTTTCCTATCCCTGCTGACTTTTTGCTTTAATTCTGCTCCTTAACTTGCCTTGCTATTGCTTAACCTCCCCCAACCCGAGGATCCCTCACTTGCCTTCTTCCCTTGCTCTTTGCTTCCCCATCCACTCATACCTCCACACTTCTTTCTTTTTGTTTTTAAGGATGCACTTAATTAATTTATTTTTTCCACTTATTTATTTTCAAATCACATTGCTTTATGAATCATGTTGGGAGAGAAAAATCAGAGCAAAAGAAAAAACCATAGGAGAGGAAAAGAAAAGATAAGTGAACATAGCATGCACTGATTTATATTCAACTTCCATAGTCCATTTTCTGAATGCAGATGGCATTTTCTGTCCAAACTCTATTGGGATTGCCTTGGATCACTGAATCACTGAAAAGAGCCAAGTCTTTCATGGTTGATTATTGCACATTCTTGCTCTTATTGTGTATAATGTATTCATGGTTCTGCTTGTTTCATTCAGCAGCAGTTCATGTAAATCTTTCCAGGTCTTTCTAAAATCAGCTTGTTTATCATCTTTATAGAATAATATTTCATTATCTTCATATACCACAATTTGTTCAACCATTCCCCAAATGATGAATATCTACTAAATTTCCAATTCTTTGCTACCACAAAAAGAGCCGATACAAACATTTTTTGCATATCTGAGTCATTTTCCTTTCTTTATTATTTCCTTGGAACATAGACCCAGACCTAGTAGTGGCACTATTAGGGTCAAAGGGTATACACAATTTGATAACTCTTTAAGCATAGTTCCAAATTGCTCTCCAGAATGGTTGGATCATTTTAAAATTCCAACAACAATGTATTAGTGTTCCAGTTTTCCCACATGCTCTCCGACATTTATCATTATTTTTTTCTGACATCTTAGCCAATCTGAGAGGTGTGAGATGGTACCTCAGAATTGTTTTAATTTGCATTTCTCTAATCAATAGTGACAGAGTATTTTTATATGCTTAAAGATGGTTTTAATTTCTTCATTTGCAAATTGTGCATATCCTTTGACCATTTATCAATTGAGGAATGACTTATATTCTTATAAATTTGACATAGTTCTTTATATATTTTAGAAATAAGACCCTTATCAGAAACATTGGCTATAAAGATTTTTTCCCAGCTCCCTCTCTTTTTTATATAGATTTTAGACCCTTCATGGTATATATGTAGTGTTGTATATTTAACCCATTCCCCTTATGAGTACTTTTTCAGAACTATGAGCCCTGAGGGGGGCGGAGCCAAGATGGCAGAGTGAAAAGGTGACTCTTTGCGTCCTCCTCCAATCTTCTCTCAAATCAACAATAAAATAAGCCTCTGAACTGATCTTCAAGTCAACGAATCCAGAAATATTTGGACACTGCTTGCTGATATCTCTGAAGAACTTCACATCAGGTTTGTCTAACTTGGACAGAGGGATAAACACAGGACTCTGGTGTCAGAGGACTCCAGTGTAGGCCAGAAGTGAGGGTGGGACTCAGCTCAGCTCATCGTGGCAGAAACTCCAAACTCCAAATTCCAAACACATGGAGTTTATCTGAGGCACTCGGGATACTCTGCACTGATTGGGGGCAGGTGTTCTGGCAGACTTGCCTTGTTTAAGGAGTAATTGGGACTTAGTTCTAGCCCCCACCGGGCCAGCACCTTAAATTAATTCGCCGAAGTGCCCCAGGGCAAAGATCTTCAGCTGCCGTTTCAGCCGCCATTTTTTCCCCTACCTTAAAGAGATATCCATGCTGTCTAAAAAAAAAAAATGAAGAAGCAAAAGAGAGCTCTCACCATAGACAGCTTTTATCAAGAGAAAGAAGTGATGACCCCATATCCTGAGGTTCCTTTAGACAAAACTCCAAAGGAAGTTATTAAGGATCATCCCTGGTCCCCTTTTCAAAAGGCCTTTCTGGAAGATTGCTTAAAGAACCTAATAAAAGAGCTGGAGGATAAATGGGAAAATAAATTGAAATCAGTGCAAGAAGCATACAATATCTTGCAAGAAGAATATGATGCCCTGCAAAAGAGATATGAAAAAGATATGAAAGTCCAATGTATTGAAAAATAAAATTAGTGAAGTGGAAAAACAGTGCAATGAACAAAAAAATTCAATTGGCCAGTTACAAAAAGAGCTTAAAAAGGTAAATGAAGAAAACAACACTTTAAAAATAAGAATTGAACAAATGCAAGTGAATGACTCATAAGACTTCAAGAATCAGTCAAACAAAAACAAAAAAAATGAAAAATTAGAAGAAAATATGAAATATCTCCTAGGAAAAACAACTGACTTGGAAAATAGATCTAGGAGAGACAATCTAAGGATTATTGGACTTCCTGAAAGCCATGATGAAAATAAGAATCTAAACACTATCTTCCAGGAAATCCTGAAAGAAAACTGCCCTGAGATTGTAGAATCAGAAGGCAAAATCACCATTGAAAGAATTCACTGTTCACCTCCTGAAAGAGACCCCAAAATTAAAACCCCAAGGAATATCGTGGCTAAATTTCAGGACTATAGCACCAAGGAAAAGATTCTGCTAGCAGCTAGAAAGAAACAATTCAAATACCGAGGATCAATAATTAGAATCACACACGATCTGTCAGCCTCCACATTGAAGGATCCAAGGGCCTGGAACCAGATATTCCGAAGGGCAAAGGAACTTGGATTACAGCCAAGAATAACCTATCCAGCTAGAATGAGCATTATCCTCCAGGGAAAAAGAAGGTCATTCAATAATATAGGTGAATTTCACCTATTTCTAATGAAAAGACCAGATCTGAACAAAAAATTTGACATCCAAACACAGAACTCAAGAGATACATAAAAAGGTAAAAAGGAAAGGACTCTTGAGAACTTTATTTCTACTAGGGGATACTTAAAGTTTGGGGGTATAATGAACTAGATATTACTTTGATAATATGAAAAAGAGAACTAGAGGGGGAAAGGTTGTCATATTGGGGAAAAGAGGGAAAAAGTGGTAAAATAAGATCTAAAAAAAAAGGAGGTAAAAACAAGGTAAAATCTCTTGAAGAGGCAAAGAAAACCTAATATAATTGAGAGAAAGAGGGGACGGAGATGAGCATTGTGTAAATCTTACTCTCATCAGGTTGGGCGCTAAAAGTGTCTATCAGACACTTGATTTCACATAGAAACTTGTCTGGTACTACAGGGAAGTGGGAGGGAAAGGAGGAAAAGAAAGAGATAAACTAATAGAAGGGAAAATAGAAGGTGGAGTATTGTTTGGGGAAGGGGGTCATCAAAAGCAAAGT
>JAJPUD010000828.1:237258-252179 GCA_023553655.1 Myrmecobius fasciatus
AACAGTATTACATGATGATCAATTCTGATGGACATGGCTCTCTGCAACAAAGAATTGTCTCAAACCAGTTCCAATTGTTCACTGAAGAAAACCATATACACCCAGAGAGAGGGATATGAAATATGGACCACAACATAACATTTTCATGCTCTCTATTGATATTTGCTTGCATTGTGTTGCCTTTCTCTGATTTTCTTTTTTTTTCTTGTAGATAGGATTTTTCTTGCATAACTTGTCAAGTATTTCAACATTATTAACATGTAGTGGACTTCTTGCCATTTAGGGGAGGGGAGGGGACTGGGGGTAAAATTTGTAATGGAAAGCTTTGTAAATATCAATGCTGGGGAACTACCCATACATATGTTATACAAATAAAAAGCTTTAATAAAAAAAAAGAACTATGAGCCCTTCTCCTCCCTCCAATGCTTTTATGTCTGTTTTTCCTCTTCACCTCATTTGTATAACATAATTATTATATTTACCTTAACTCTGCCTCAGTCTTCCTTTTTGAGCTACCTTATTGTTGCTGCCAATCTTAAACATATGGTATACATTTCTCATAAAAAAATAAACAATCAAGTTGAGTTCTTGAAATTGATCTTTGGTATTGGCTTTTACATGTTAAATTTTTTATCTAGTTCAGATTTGATTGATAGAAAGTCCAGAAAATCTGCAAATTAATTGAATGTCCATTTTTTCTCATTTAATATTATAGATAATTTTCTGGATATGATATTTTTGGCTGCAAGCCTACATCTTTTTATTGTTGGTAGATATTATTCCAAGACCTGAAGTCTTTTACTGTGGTTGCTGATAAGTCTTACACAATTCTAATAGTAGCTTCAGAATATTTGAATATTTTTATTGTTTCTTGCAAAATTTTCTCTTTGATCTGGGACTTTCAAAATTTGATAATAATATTCCTCTGTGTTTTCAACAAAGGAGCTTGTTGAGGTGGTGATTAGTGGATTTTTTCTATTTCAATTTTCCCTTCATGTTCCATTACTTCATGACAATTTTCTTGGATTTTTTTCTTGCATTATTGTGTCAAAGTTCTTTTTTTTTTTTTTTTTTGGTCACAACTTTCAGACAATTCAAATATTCTTATATTTTTCTCTTCTTGATCTGTTCTCTGGATCTTTTGTTTTTCTTATAAAATGTGTCACATTCTGTTCTATTTTTTCATTCTTTATAATATGTTTTGTTATATCTTAATCTCTCATAGCTTCACCAGCTTCCCCTTGCCCAATTGTAATTTTCAAAAGGTTATTTTCATCTTTGAGACTCTATATCTCCTTTTCTATTTGGTTAACATTTTTTCATAATTTTCTTGTTTTTCTTGGACTTTAAAATTTTTTTTCCTTAACGTCTTTCTTTTATTTTAATATTATTTTTTGAGTTCTTTTATAAATTCTGGGCAGGGAGCCATTTCATATTACTCTTTTTTTTTTTTTTTTTTGCTGAGGCAATTGGGGTTAAGTGACTTTCCCAGGGACATATTGTTAGGAAGTGCTAAGTGTTTGAGACCAGATTTGAACTCAGGTCCTCCTGACTTGGGGGTTGGTGCTCTGTTCACTGTGCCACCTAGCTGCTCCCACATTATTTTTTTGATTAGAAGCTTCTTTTACTTCAAAGTCATCCTCTGAAGATGGATCTCAATTTTCCCTGTTCCCAAAGTAAATTTCCATGGTGGGGTTCTTTCTACTTTATGGGTTCATTTTTTAAAAAAATAAGAAGTTTAGTGTAAGCACTTCTAATTGTGAGGTAGAGACGTGGTACCTTAAGCTTCACTTCAGCTCTCCCTTCTGATCTGGAACCCCAAACCAAGAGCTTTCCCCTCCAGCAAGTGCCAGTAGCTAGCAGTGTCCCTGCCTCACTGCGTCTGCACTCATAGATATGCTTATTCCTTCTCCCCCAGGGCCGCATCTCTGCAGCACAGTTGGGCCTGGCATTCCGAATCAGCTGAGGTTCACTCAATCTTCCTGGACTCAAACTCCTTACTCCACAAATAATCCAGAAGGTGAAAGTTTCTCTAGTTTCTGCTGAGGCTCTCTCCAAACCCAGCTAGCCTCAGGGATCCCTGCTCAGTATTTGTGCAAAAGTAACCTGAAGGTGTTTGCATTTCATATGGGTTAATCCCCCACCAGAGTGTTTCTTTCAGATCTTCTTGGGTTACACCAGAAAAAAACCCCTGTTTTGCCCCAAGTCTTCTTGATTTTTCACTGCACTGAGGTGCAAATTTGTTCCATTTGTGAGGGAAATCTGGAGAGCTTGAAATTTACCAATCTACTCCTCCATCTTCCTAGAATCCTCCCTATATCTAACTTTTCTAATAAGAGTCTATTATCTTCTTAGTTATTGTTACTTATTTTAGGATTACATTTATTTAATTCTGGCAGGGGAGAATTGAGGTGTCCTAGTAATATAGTTTTACTCTTTCCTCCTACATTTAATTTTTCCTTTAAGAATTTGGATATTATGGAATATTATTGTTCTGTAAGAAACCATCAGCAGGATAATTTCAGAGAGGCCTGGAGAGATTTACATGAACTGATGCTAAGTGAAATGAGCAGAACTAGGAGATCCCTGTAAATGGCAACAACAAGATTATGCAATAATCAATTCTGATGCACGTGGCTCTCTTCAACAATGAGATGATTCAGGGCAGTTCCAATGATCTTGTGATGAAGAGAGACATCTTCACCCAGAGAGAGGACTGCAGGAACTGATTATGGTTCACAACATGGCATTTTCACTCTTTTTATTGTTGTTTGCTTGCATTTTGTTTTCTTTCTCATTTTTTCCTGTTTGATCTGATTTTTCTTGTACAGCAAGATAATTGTATAAATATGTATGCATATAAAAAAAGAACTTGGACATTCTGACATTTGGGGTAAATATGCTTATTAAATAAATTATTAAATAAATCACAATGAATGGAGATAGTCCTAAATAAAGAAAGAAGAAATATGTATATAATGTGTGCATAAGAGAGGAATAGGAAAAGAGTAATAAAATAAGGTGTAGCTAAGTAGTGCAGTAGAAAGAATACTAGACCTGGTATGAGGAACACTTATCTTTCTTAATTCAAATTTGGCCTCTGACATTTATTTGCCATGTGATTCTGGGCAAGTCACTTAATCTGTTTCCCTCAGTATCTTCATCTATAAAATGAGTTGGAGAAGGAATTGTGAACCAAGCCAGTAGCTTTATCAAGAAAACCCCCAAACTGAGACGTTGAAGATCTTAGCTTAAAAAGACCAAGGCCTCCCATTTCAACCAGGACCATCTCCAATCTTCATGATCTAGATCTGGTCACTGGACCCAGATGGCTCTGGAGGGGAAAGTGAGGCAGGTGACTTTGAACAGTCCTACCTCACTTAAATCCAATTCACTTGCAATTAACCTCCCTGATATTATGTTCCTCTTCTAAAACAAAGGAGAAACAAAAGCCTCAATCTAGATCTTAAAAAACAGGTGAGGGGCAATGTATAGTAAGAACACTGGATTTGGTATCCAATGGAAGATAGGAAATAATAATTTTGTACTATGTACCAGATGCTTTGAAAATATTTCATTTGATTCTCACAACAGCTCTGAAAGATAAGTGCTATTGTTATGTCCATTTTATAGTTGAGGAAATTGGCAGACTGAGGTTAAATGATTTGTTCACAGTCATAATTATTAAATGTCTGAGAAGAGGCTTGAACACAAGTCTTCTTGACTCCAGACCTAGTAATCTATCCACTGTACTCCCTAGTTACCAATGGGTTCCATTCATTGATTCAAATCTTTGCTTTGCTATCTGTTATCTGTGTGACATTGGGCATACTCACAGAGCCTGAATTTCTTCCTCTGTAAAGACTGGATCATTAAATTAGATTATGGGATTGCAGGTTTAGAACTGGAAGCATCTTAGAAGTCACCTAGTCCAACTCACTCATTTTACAGATGAGGAAACACAGATCAGAGAAGTCTGATTTGTACAAGGTCACCCAACTAGGAAGTGGACAGACCTGTCCCAAATTCAGCATTCTTCCCACTGTGTAATTCCTTAGAAGATCACTTAGGTCTTTGCTAGCTCTGAATCTGATGAGCCTTTGACTTTAAGGCTTGGAACTAAATATAACATTTTTTCCATCTTCCCATCTATCAAATGAGAAGAATATGACTTACCCTTTCCCTTCAAATATGGTGAGGAGGAACTGAGGATGAGGGGGCTCTAGGGTTTAAACACTAAACAAACACAATACTCTTTGAGAGCATAAAGCATTCTGCCAGTATAGCACATGGTATTACTAAGATGAACCTTTTTTAGATGGAGTCAGCTTTTTCAACTGACTCAAGTCCAGGGACTGGTAATAATGTTCATGAGATGCTATTGCCTGCCAAACAGTAAGACGAGGAATTTGTTAAATTAAGCCATGTGATGGATCTGAAATGTATTAGCTTAATCCACAATGAATGTCATTCCATCCCTTTTAACATGCTTCCCCAATTAAGCTGTTTAGGCCTCAGATATATAAAGAAATTGAGTTGTCCCTGCTTGCTGCCAATTGGTTAATTCCTTGATGATGGATTAAAGCTACTAACTGCCTTTGTTTTCTTAATCTTCACTTTCTTGAGCAACAGGAAATTTACAACCACCATTTACCCCCAAAACTACAATGCCTCTTATGCTTTTGGTATGTGGAGAAAAGGGTTCTTACTCTAGAATCCAACTGTTTTGGAAGGGAGTATGGTACAGTGGGAAAAGCACTGACTCTAAAGTTAGAAGTACTTTGGGCCAGCCACTAATTTTTCCCTTAACTTTAGTTTTCTAATATGAGAGATTTGGACTGAACATCTTCAAATGTCCCTTTTAGTTCCAAAGCTATGATATGTGATTCTTATGGGGAGTTAAAAAGATAAATTAGAATAAGACTATGGCTGTCTGGAATACTAATATCATGAGGTGGCAATACTCAAATGAAGAGGGGCAAAATGGAAAAACCCAGATTCTATGATCTAATGAAATGAGTAGTGATTTTTGAACAAGAAGATCAAGCTTTATATCCTACTCTGCCACTTACTAGACATATGAACTCAGTCAAGTTACTTTTGTCATTTTTCAATCATGTCTGAGTCTCCATGAACCCATTTGGTATTTCATTGGCAGAGATAATGTTATTTTATTCTCCAGCTCAATTTACAGATGAGAAAAGTGAGGCAAACAAGGTTAAATAACTTGCCCAGGTTCACAGTGTCTGAGGCCAGATTTGAACTCAAGATGAGTCTTCCCTGACTCCAGGCCAGCATACCATACTATCCAATGTGCCACCTATATGTCCATGTCACTCACTTCTTTTATCCCTATTTTGCAGAAAAGGAAATTAAGATGAGTAATATTTGCCTAGCATCATCACGGAATTGTAAACCAAAAGAAATTATGTATACAAACTATTTTATAACCATATAATGATATATAAAGGAAAGCTATAATAATTGCTTTTAGGGACAACTTAGAACTGGGTATAACTTATCTGCTGTGTGACCTTTGAAAATTCTTCCTCTCAGAGATTCAGACTGTCCAATATATACTATAGAGATTAATATTATTAACCTTCCCTGTCTACTTCCCAGAGTTTTTCTAAGGACCAAATGGAATACTTTAGGTATGCTAGCATCATAGATCCTCAGGATTGGAAGCATTTTCAGAAATCATGTAGTCTGTAGCAATAATCCTTTAAGATGTAAGAGCAAAGTGATTATCCAGCCTGTGATAGAAGACCTACATTGGTGGAGAAAATAAATATCTGACGAATTGAACTGAAATCACTTCTTCATGCAGCAGCCCACTTCACTTTGAAATATCTAGTTATTATCAAGTTTTTTTTCTTCATAAAAAATAAAATTTATCTCTTTGTAAATTTCACTCATTGGCCCTAATTCTGCCAACTAAAACCAAGCAAATCAACTATTTTCCTTCTTCTACAACATAACCAGGCAAAAACTTGAAGATAGTTGCCATGTGATCTTATGAAACAGTGTGGTATAATAGAAACAACATATACAACAACCTAGGAGTCAATTGTGAATGAGAAGATCTAGGTTTAGATCCTAGTTCTCTTAGTTATTAATATTTTTGTCCTATCATCTGTCTTTACGAGATCTCAGTTTTCTTAGCTGTAAAACAGAAGATTTCTAAATTGTATTTGAACTCTGAAATAGTGACTAGTTTTTTCTTCTCCAAGATAAACTGCCCAAGGTCTGTCAGAAATGAGCCTCATGTTTTATTGTTTTGAATCCCCTTGTCATGCTGATTATACTCTTCTAGAAACACTCAAGCTTTTCAAAGTCTTTCCTAAAATGTGGCATGTGGAAATTACAATATTCTGGATGTGGTTTAACCAAAGCAGAGTACAGTGGGTCTATGTCCTCTATTATTCTGGACTTTATGTTTATGTTGTTGCCAACTAAAATCATAATAATATAATTTAAATTACATTACCTTTTCCATGTGACATAAAGCACACATAATAATACATGATCCATAATCACCCAAAAGATTTTGACCTATCTAAATAAGAAAACCAAGTGCATGAAGAATGTTCACTGTCCAGACTATGATATACAGTTGAGCTGATAATCCATAGAGTTGGTTAACCATCACATATTTATTGGACAAACTGTGGAAGAACAATGAACTTGGCTCAGAATTAAATAAGGTGAAAAAGATGAATTGTATTGCATTTAGGAGCTTGTGCCACACTTTTAATGAGCCCAGCCTTCTCCCTGAAACAAATCTTTTTTTTAAAAAAATATCAGTATTCTTCTAGTAAGGCTGTATAACTATGAATGATAGAGTATCACAGTTTATGAAGAATTTAAGTTGCATGTCACTAAAAAATAATAGAAGAGAGCATGATAGGTGCAAGAAACCTTTAGCATATAGGTAACAAAAAATGTTCTTGACATAAAGGGCATCATCAGAAGTGGCATATGATTAAAAAGGAAGTGATTAGTCAGATGAAAAAAGAGATGAACAAAACATATACTGAATATTCAACTTGAAAGTACACAATGTCAAGTGATCTACAAAAAGGTCCTAGTGTATGATGGATTCTCATATAGAAAATTTACAGGAGGAAATGGACATGTACAAGATTTGCAAGGGATGAGATAATGTGACTAGGTCATAATCTGTATCCTCAGAGACAATACCCAAGTCTGCAAGATCACAGAACCATTGAGATATTGAAGAATTTTGTTTTGACTCCTACTGATCTTATTGGTCATTAAAGCATAGGTCTTTTCCTATGAATTATGATATAACCATTTATTCCTAATTCTTTTGTTGAAAATGTGATTTTTTAAGAAAATCCCAGTGTAGGACTTAAAATATTTATTCCACTTAAATTGTGTTTGGTCAAATTAGGCTCACTACTTTAGATCAGATGTATTAAACACACGACTGCCCTTGGTTATCAACATTCCAATTGTGACCTGAAGCAGATTATAAAGTAATTGAAAAATATCAAACAAAAAACAATAAAACATAGATAATATTGATATGTGATTTTCTTTCTTAGTCAATATGCCCCTACAGGGATCCTTATGTTGAATTTAGTATTTTTATTTGTGTTCGTCACTACTGCTGTAGGCTATAGGGATAATTTTAGATTCTCTCATGCAACATGGTAGCTGTTCTTCATGCCTTGTTTCCACATAAATTAAAAAGTCCTTTTTGTTGTCCTTGGCATTTTTCATAAGCCCAAAGAGCAACCAAACTCTGCATACCATTTGATCCACCAATACCACTTTTAAATCTATATCCCAGAAAGAGCATAAAATGGGAGAAAGGGCCTACATGTGCAAAAATATCTATAGCAGAGCTTTTCATGGTGGCAAAATATTGGAAATTAAGGGAAATCCCATCAATTGAGGAATAATTGAACAAGCAGTAGTATATGAATGTAATAGAATACTATTGTGATAGTATTACAATAAAAAATGATGAATAGATTTCAGAAAAACCCAGAAAGACTTTTATGAACTGGTACAAGGAATGGAAACAGGAAAATATAGCTTCAGCAACATTGGATGATGGTCAACTATGAATAGACTCAGTTTTTCTGAGCAACAAAATGATTCAAGACAAATGCAAAAGACTTACAAAGGAAAATGCTGTCCACATCCAGAAAAAGAACTGATGGTACTCTGAATACATATTAAGGTATATTTTCCCTTCCTCTACTTTTTTTTACAGTTTTTTTTTTTCTTTTGGTCTCTTTCTTCTTTCACAATTGTGACTATTATGGAAATATGCTTTACATGATAGCATATGTAAAACCTATATCAAATTGCCTAGCATTTTTGGAAGAAGGGAAGAGAGGGAGAGAGGAAAGGAGGGAGAAAAATTTAGAACTTAAAATATTGTAAAATTGAATACTAAAAGTGGTCTTAACATATATTTGGGGGAATATACTATTTTAAAAAATTATTGTAAACCTAAATTCTCTAGATTTTAGTTTTCCATATTCCAAGTTATTTAGTTGGTCAGCTTGTATAACAAAAGTTAATACTGAAATACTCCATTTAGGTTTAGAGAATATTTTCCTTATAACAGTTCCTTAATTTAGGAAGTGTTAGTATTGCTGTTCCTATTTAACACATGAAGAAATTTATATAGGGAAAAATGGAAGCCAAGTTTAATTTTACAGTGGTTAGAAAACTAGAAAAGATTTTTGTGGAACTTGAAGAAATAAGTCAGAAATCATCTTCTGAATAGCTTGAGTGGGTCCATCAGTCTAAAACATTCATATTGGAGAGAGAAAGTAAAACCTAACAATAGATATATTGGTATAAATTCTCTCACTGATTTCTTTCTCCTTCTTGAGAGGATGCTTTTGCTTTGATTATTCATCAGCCAACCAACACTGATGAAAGATTCATAGGCTACATAGCAACCAAGAAGACAATAATGGGTACATATGAGTAGACACTGTTGCTACTATCTGGAAGATTATATTCTAGTAACAGAATGGAGTTATTCATGAAAAGAGGTCCAATCCAAATGATCCACATGTAATTTGATCTATGAGCAACTCATAAATTCTTTAGAAATACTAGAAGTAGTTTCAAATACAGGAAAATCTCACCCAGAATGAAGACTGAAGAATTTCATTTAAAGATCCTTTTTGTTTCAGACAATTTTCTTAAAATAAATGATACCTCAAACATTCTCTTGTTGATGAGTTATATCACATCTTTCTTTTCTATTTCACCATATAATACATCAGTGTTATCATTTGGAAAGTCAGTTTTCATTACCTAGGACTATAAAAATAGATAATAATAGCCAAAGAGATGTTATAATTGGCAGCTCTGTGGTACAGTGTACAGAATGCTTGGCCATGAGTCAGAAAGACCTGAGTTCAAATAAGGCCTCAGATACCTACTAGCTCTGTGGGCCTGGGAAAATAAACTAATCTTTGCTTGCCTCAGTTCCCTCAACTGTAAAATGGGGATCATAATATCACCTACCTTCCAGGATTATTGTGAAGATGAAATTACAAAATATTTATGAGACATTTTTCACCATGTCATTCCCACTGCAGACAAAAAACAAATGCTTATACTCTTTGCCTTGCATTGCCCCAGAATATCCTCTTGAAGTTGACTTTTTAACCAAATCTTTAGTTCTCACAATGATGGATCAGAGAATTCACAAAACCAAAGCAATTTTTGTTAATTGAGGATCTATTCAGATAGGTTCTAGTTTATTGTGGTTTTACCAGACTTTTTCCATTTTCCATGTCATTTTCCATACCATGACTGTTAGTTACCAGTGTAGATTATTTTATGCAAAATTTATGACATCAAGCTGTTTTAATGAGTTCTTTTATGGCAAAGAAGACTAGCTATATTCAAAGATCATTCATTACCATGTTTTCAATAGAACTCTGAATATTAAGAGGAAAAACCTATAACAATAACGAATAGTGGCACTGTGGAAATAATTAGTTCAGTAATTTAAATTATTCAAAAAATGATGAAAATTAAAAAGAGAAAAAAGAAATATATGTATATACATACATACAAATATTTTTAGCAAGTCCTTTAGTACTGGCAAAGAATTGTAAATTGAGAAGATATCTGTTAACTGGAGAATATCTGAAAAATTTATGATATATTATTGTGATAGAATATTATTGTACTATAAAAAGTGATGGGCAGGATGCTTTCAGAAAAACCTGGAAAAACTTACATAAACTGATGCACAGTGAAATGACCAAAACCAGGAAAACATTGTACACTATAAAAGCAATATTGTATGATGATGAACTATGAATGACTTTGCTGTTATCAACAATGTAATGATCCAAGAGAATTTGGAAGAATTTATGGTGAAAAATACTACCCACCTCCAGAGAAAGAGCTGATCAAATCTGAATATAGATCAAGGCCTTTTTTCTTAACTTTCTTTGTCTTGGTTTTTTTTTTTTTTTGCTTTTTTTTTTGTCAGTGTTTTCTTTCACAACATGACTAATCTGGACATATGTTTTCCATGACTGTACATGTATCAAATTTCTTGAAAATATAGAGAGGGCAGAAGAGAAAGAATTTGGAACTTTTAGAAAATGTCTGTCTTTACATGTAATCAGGGAAAATTAAAATTTAAATAAATATGTATTTTAAAAGTGTTAAAAATTGCAAATCTGCAAAATGCCCTAGATAAGATACAGGATGATATGGATCACCCATAATTGTTTATTGTGAACTTTCATGCGCCTGACTTTCACCACCATTCTCATCATCAGGTCTTTGTGTCAAAAAAAAAAAAAATGGCTCATGAACCAAAGTATCAAAACATACATTGATAAAGTCTCTTCCCCATGATATCTTTCCTTCTCTTGGTAAGGGATCAGTTAAAAACAAATGAAGTATATTTCTCTGAAGATATGAGTCTTTGAGGTAGAAGGTAATGATTTGGGAAAAGTAATATTTAACAAGACTACAGAGAAGTTCCTGATTCCATCACTAACAGCCCAGAAGTCTTCAATCTATATCATGAAAGTCTGAATAGAAAAAAAAAAAACTTTCAAAACTGGACACAAAAGGACAAGGACTCAAGAGACTATCTGTCATGTCACTACCTGGATACTTAACTATATTATTTATAAACCAACTTGCACCAGATGTTCTCGTTCTCTCTCTCTCTCTCTCTCTCTCTCTCTCTCTCTCTCTCTCTCTCTCAGAAATTCTCCTTACAGGGCATGAGTACTAATTGTAAAGGCCTATATTGTTTCTTTCCCCTCCTGATTTATTGTTCTATAGATATCTACACGGGAACACAATGTGGAACTGCTCTGTTTTCTCTATTAATTATTTTCACTCTTTGATTACTAATTTCAGAAGGCAAACTTTTCACTGTTGACCTCATCAGGAGTGTATTGTTTTACAACAACATCATATTAAGTAAATAAGTCCCCAATGTAAGGAGAAGGGCAAAAAATCCTTGTGTCTTAGTTACATGAACTCAGTTCCAAGTTTCTTGGTTATTTTTTTCCTTAATCTTCAAAGCTTGCATGTACAATTAATGAGGGGAAATGTTGGAAGCTTAGAAACAATGAGCCTGCTTATATTTAGGTATAAAACTATTTACGAGTCATCATATTAGGACAAGTGGAAGAGTTCAATATAGGCTCTACCAAATTGGTTTGCATTATGGGGGAAAAAATTGAAATACCTTCTCAGAGAGGCTTTGAATGCTTTTGTTTTATCACAGAAGTTGCATTGACTTTTTTGGGCCAAATGGCCAAGTGTCTGAATGCACTTGACTCACATTTTTTTCCTTTTTGGAGAGACCACAGAAATTTAACTTTTTGAGTAAATGGAATCATAGAACTTTAGAATTAAGGAAGACTTTAGAGATGATTGAGTCCAATAACCTTCATTTTATAAAGAATTTAATTCTAATAGTGGAAAAGCAATTTGTCTCAGTGAATTTGTGGTAGAGCTTGAACTCCTAACTTTTAATCCACTAATTTATTTTAGCCCCCGTTTTGGGTTTTCAGCTGAAGCTGATTTAATCCTCATCTCAAGTGAAAGATCACAGTCTGAGAATGGATATATGGCCATGGGACAAGTTTCAAAGCCAGGTGTTTGGGGTGGGAAGGGTGGAAAAAGAAGAAAATAAATAACATCTAGAGTCGAGGAAGCTATAGAATTCTTTGTATTAATTGGCCCTGCTCTTGGTCACCTGTTTTCTGTGAACCATAACTGAGTTTGTGCCAAGCCATGGTGCCTTATTTTTGCAGTCCTAAGAATGAAGAAAGTATTCCCCTTTCTGTACTACCTCACCCATATCCCCTACCCAGACCTACCAGTACTATCTTCCTATGAATCCTCTGTGCTCACAGTTGGACAGAAATATTAGAATCGCACCAAAAAAAACCCAAACAAATAAACAAAATTAACAAAACAATGTTCTTCCTATTATAACAATTAATATTTTTCCAAACTCATGAATATGTAGAGCCACTGAATTCTCAATCACTGCCCTAATCATGTTCCATGATTTTATTATTTCTACTGTCATTGTTTCTCTTCTCATCATGACCATGGTCTGTTTATTGTTTCTAAGTAGATTCTTCTGATAAAACATGGCAAATCATAATTGTGACTACAGAAACTATACTCTGAGTCGTGAGTTTATAAATATGGAAACAACCTCTGTACTTCTGTAACTGTTAGCTAATTATAGAAAAGTTCTTGATATAGCTGAATAGTGTGTTTGAACTCCAAAGAAATTAGATACAGTATATACAATTATTAGATTAGATACAGTATATTAGATATAAAATTAGATACAGTATATACAATACTGGAAAGAGCACTGAAGCAGTAGTGAAGAGACCTACATTCTTAGCCTGGATCTCCTATTAACCTGTTGTGGGACCCTGAGCAAGTCATTTCACTCCTTTTGGGCCTTAGTTTTCTCATCTACAAATAAAGGGATTATATTAGATAGCCTCTGAGAGACCTTCATACTCTGAGAATCTATGTTACTAGCTAGCCTTTGGGAAAGTAAGGATTCATTGGTCAACCCTGCCACCACAATATTTCTGAATGTTCTGATACTCCATGTCTAAAATGGTATTCCCTTCTGCATTTTAGAAGATGTTAGTCACATCTTCTAGTTGAGCACATTAGTCATGGGAGGTATTTTATTCCCTACCATACATAATAGCATTGCATCTACGATTTAAATGAGGTTAGCTCTCACAAGATTAAGATTCTGTACAAATGTTTGCTATTGTAGGCACACAAAAAAATATCTAGGAAGAAAGAGGCACTAATGTTTGCTGTTGCTGAATGAGAGCTGTGATCTAGTCCAGTATAAGGACCACTTCAGAAGATACTGCTAGGAAACCAAGCTTCAACCCAGACAATGGGGAGAAACATTATCAACACAGAATATAACAAGATGATAAGGGTAGAAGGGGAGAGATTCAGCTAATCTGTAATATGCAAATGCTAAGATTCCCTAGTAAAAGCAACTGAGTCAGACCAAGAGTCTTTAGATTGAGGGTGAGAATAGTTCTTCTTTAAGAAAAGGAACTTATACATCACTAAATTCAGCACGTTTGTTTAGTTTTCTTCTTGCCAAGTATACAGAGATAAGGACTAACCCAGGCAGTTTTAGGCACTAGGGAACGAAATGAGGAGATGGTGGTGGGAGTCTTCCCAGCAGAAATCTACTTCAATTGATCAACCAGGCACTGAATAGCAGCTTTTGACATCTCAGTGGGGTAGGAGGGAGGTGTGGTCATCACAAATGAAACAGGCTATAGGGGGTGGAGAGGACCACTGCAGGGCCCCTAATCAATTACTAGAAACACAGAGCGGTTCCTTGGAAAATGAGCAGAGGAGACAGATGCATGCTGGGACTCAGTAGTGTCATAGGACACCAAAGGCAAACTTGAGGGATTTTCAACTTTACAGAGGACAGGGATGATTGTTTTCTTTCATCAACTGTTGCCCTCAGGGAGGAAAAACAAAGACAGAAAAACAGACTAGAAACATAGACCAGAGGAAAAAATGCATGTGTAGATTAACATGGAATATAAAGAGAATGAAACATAAGAATTATTTTCTTCTTTTCTTCAGTTGGAAGATTATTTGTTGGCTGCCCAAAGGGTGCATGGCAAAGCTCTTTTCTCCCCCAAAGAATATTGTGAAATGGGAGAGATGTATTTTAAACCATTCTTTCTATGATAAATAAGGAAAAACACAGAAGTATTACAAACCCTGTATCAGTACCAGAGTTAGGGAGTGATAACTAGTTTGGAGCAGTCTTTAATTAGAGGAGACTGACTCCCCAGAGTATTATGAAACTATGAATATATGTGATCCACATGGCCCACAATTACCCAAGGTTGTGAGGAACCTCAATCAATCAATCAACAATCATGTAATAAGCACTCACTGTGTATGAGACACTGTATTGTGTGCAAGATATACAAATACAAAACTAAACCCCATTCTCAAGAAGTGAATATTCTATTGAAGAAGGCAAATGTGTATATAGGTAGCATCAGAATAAAGTAGGTAAGGTAATTGAATTGACAATTGAGGAATCAGCAAAGTTTTCACATTGAAGGTGTTTGAGTTGTGTCTTGAAGAAAGAAATTCTATGAGGCTGAGGTGAGATGGGAGTATATTCCAACACAGAGAAACCAAAGGTGATGTGTCTTGTATAAGGAACTGAGAGAAGATCAATTTGCATTCATGAGTGCTGGAAGGGGAATAATATATGATGGACCTGGAAAGGAAAGTCTAGAGTTTCCTTGGGGAAAAGCCTAGTTCTGGAGCCACCTTAAAGGTTCATGTTGTGCTTTCATAGCATGATTGGCCCCTATAGAACATTCTGAGGA
>JAJPUD010000828.1:252189-267418 GCA_023553655.1 Myrmecobius fasciatus
TTACTGATAAAAGCCCCTATTCCCAAAGGGAATCCTGGGGCCAGACTTGTTCCTATCATTACCCAAAGTGTTCACCTAGAATGTGATGGATTTGATTGGCTTCCAACCTGTAAGCATTTTGGCGGACTGCACTGGTTTCCCTCTCATGCTTCATTAGAAAACCTGGCTTTATCAGGGGTGGGTTCAATTTTATACAAAGCATTCAAAGCATCCACTAGCAAAAAACCCACAGTCTATTTTTGCTCCACTCAAAAGCCAAAGGCTAAATTGTACCCTTATCTCTGCCACAGGCTTGGAGCCAAAAAAAAAAAAAAAAAAAAAAGAAAATCATTTTTTTTCAACCATACCATCATGTACCTTCACCAAGCAAAGCCAAGAATTGTTCAACATGGAGCTGTCTCAGCTTTCTAACATTTCAGCCTTTGTCCATGTGTCTTGCACACATAGGTCTTTGCATGCTCACGGGCAGTAGGGACTCTATCCTAGCTATAGTCTGAATAAATCACAAGGGCCTTTGTTGAAAGAAGTTAATTGTGTTTGGAGATATTCCAGGTAGTGGGGCTTTGTTTGGTTGGAAACCCAGGCAGGGAATGGGGTAAACATATGCACCCACTTTTATGAAATACATGTTAGGAATAACTGTGCCCATGTTACCTAATTTATAATGGATACCACACGTACTTCTTCCTACTCTAAGTTCCAGGCGAAGAACGTGAGAGGAACCGTGGCAGTATTTTTCTTTTAGGTATAACAGTCTGTCAGTATCAAATTCTCTCAGTCAGTAGGGAGCATATAGTGTTGATTTACTGAAAATCTGGGATTATGTCTGCTCTGTGGTGAGTGTAGATTTAAGAGGGGAGAGGTAAGGGGTCTCCAAAAGGTGAAGAAAAACACAAATGAAAGCTAGCAAGGAAAAAAATAGCTTGACAGTTAAGATACAGTGCAGCAACCGTCAAAGTCTTCTGAAAGGAGAAGCCCAGAAACAAACATGCATGCACACACACACACACACACACACACATGCACACACTCACACACACACACAAATTTCAAGTCCCACACACAATGTACTGGAAGGTTTTCAACCTTTCCAATTAACCCCTTTGTCTTTAGAGCATTGAAGATGCGTGAATAGAAGACCTGACACAGGCTTAAATACTGTCATGTTCTACCCTGGAGAGAAACTGTGGCAACTGTAACAACGTCTCACATCACTTTTAAGGAACAGGCTAAAGAGGAGGCTTGGGAGGAGTAGAGGGAGGGATTCCAAGCATTTTCTTCTAAGGACCATTTTGACATCTAAGAATTTTCTTTCTTTCTTTGCCTGCCACATTCCGTGATTCTACCAATACCCCAAGTCTTTTTCTGTGTCTCCCTTTACTTGCTTCTTTATCCTAAGAATATTGCCTTTGTCCCTTATTCTTTCCCCTTTCAATTTTCAAAGTCCCTTCAAAATTCACATTATTTTGTTTGCAACCATTTAAATCTAAATATAGGCAATAATAATGATAACCAGCACTCAAATGTATCTTTAAAAATTTACAAAGCACTTTACAAAAATCATCTCATTTTATCCTCACAAAAATCCTATTGGTAGGTTCTATCCTCACAGATGAACCTGAGACTGATATATAAGTGACTTGCTTAGGATCACACAGCTATTAAGTTTCTGATTCAGTATTTGAACTCTGATCTTTCTCATTATACCACTAGCAACTCTTTTCATTGGGACATCCAGCTAGCCCATTACTAATATGAACTTAAAAGTAAAAGGAAAGCATCATTATAAAGCTGAAAAGCTTCTATTGAAAAGATTTTTATATCTTTCTCTTCTCTAATGGTAAAAATGTTGTGGGGGCAGCTAGGTAGCGTAGTGGATAGAGCACCAGCCCTGAAGTCAGGAGGACCTGAGTTCAAATCTGGTCTCAAGACACTTAACATTCCCTAGCTGTGTGACCCTGGGCAAGTCACTTAACCCCAATTGCCTCAGCAAAAAGCAAAAAAAAAATGTTGCTAGGCACCAGTAAGAATTAAATATGATGAATGGTAATCAGTTTCCTAAAGTCCTCAGCCCCTTGTCATCTGTCTTGTAAAAATAAGACACAATGTTTGTGGAATGAGCTTCAGAAATTTGTGGTTATTTATTCATTTTCAATCATGCATAATTCTTTGTGACTTCATTTGGGATTTTCTTGACAAAGATATGAGACTGGTTGACAATTTCCTTTTCTAGCCCATTTTACAGATGAAGAAACTGAGTCAAACAATGAAGTGTCTTGCCCAGAGTCACATCGCTAGTAAATGGCAAAGGCCAAATTTAAACTCACAAAGGTAAGTCTTCATGACATCAAACCTAGCATTCTTTCCATTCTGCTACCTAAATGGCCAGAGTTCTAGCAATGGTTTCTACCTATTGAAGATATAACTGTGTAAAAAAGCAGTCTATAGTCAGGCTCAGAGCTGCAGGCTGGTAGGAAAGAATTCTTGTATGGCAAGGCAATCTCAGGTCAGTGCCATTCAAGGAACTGGTGAGAGATATAGATGCAAGTTGGCGAAGAGGTTGCTATGAGTTTCATTGAAGGAGTTTCAGAATGACAAGAATGACAGGCTATCACAATCTGGGTTGCAGTGGCTACTGAAAGGAAGAAGAACTATTACTACTTTCCTTACTTAGTGGGAAGGATAATGATGAAAAGCTGGGTTAGATGGTGGGGAGATGCTATTTGCCCTAAAAGACTATGGGTAAGAAAATGGAACTCCTTTCTTGAATGATGTCACATAAAAGCAAATCTTTTTTTTTTTCTTTTCTAAATCAAATCTTCCAAATCCCCACACTTGGAACTTTTTCAGGGTTTTGGTAAATGGACTCATTCAGTCTAGACATTTCCACAGAGGTAAACATGCCATTGACTTTAGGATTGAAGTTTGTTGGTGAGGCAATGGAGGGAGTAGGGAATAGGTCCATAGTCTTGCGTATGCTTTCAAGAATTATTCTATGGGAAAAACCTGGACTTCTTTCAACAAGGCTGTCAACAAGACCCCCTTTGATGAGAAAAAGGTTACCAGAAGAGCAATGAAGCATATAGCAAATCAAAATAAAAATAATAATCACTCAAAGAGGATTCCTCTTCCTCAGAGTCAAAAACACATAAATTTAAAAATAAATAAAACAAAAAAACATTTCTGTTTCTGAGATACTCCAGGTTGCATTTGAAACTATCTCTTCATTTTGGAGGTGTGTGTGACTTAAAGCAGACCATTCATAGGCACGGTTATGGTGAGCTCTGTCAGTCTTGAAGACAAGAATCCATCTGCAGTCACCATCATGCATGACATTGATGTGTTTAAAACTACAACTATATGCACTAGCCACCATAGCAAAAGAAAGCAGCATCTGGGATAGCAAAGGACCCTTTAAAAATTTAGCCTTAAGAGTGCCTTTCATTTCATTATCAAAACTCAGGAATAATGCTGAAGATCATGAAAGAAAACAATTGCAACTCCTCTCAGATTCTCTGAGTAGTGCATATTGCCACAAAGCCTGCCTTTTTTACATTTCAAAAGAGACTGCTTTCTCTTTAAAAAGTAGGAGCTACTTGGTCTGATGCTGATGCCTTTATCAACCATGAAGTTCCCAGCAAGGTGCTGTTAGTGCCTGATTAAACCTCATACCAATCCATGTCCCCCATGGTAACCCAGAAGACATCCACTGAGACTGGGAGCGCTTATTCATTTTAATTGCCCAGGCTCTCTGTGATGGCCGGATTTCTTGTCTCTCAAGACCTGGGATGGAAATCCATGTGATCAGATGAACTATCCGGGTGTCTTGACAGATCTGAAATATGAATATGGAGATGCCATTGTGCTCTGCAGTGACTCTTGAAACCCCAATAGTAAATTATGATCTGCCTCTGAAATGATTTCAGGATTTCAGTGAATTTCACATAAAACCTCATTTTTGTAATAGAACACAAATAATTAATAAATCATACCAACCAGGCAACAAAAATAAGAAATAAACAAAACCTTTTTTTGTCATTTGCTGCTTATGCTAAAATCTTCCTTATCCAGAAATTTCTTCTTTGCAGGTTTTTATAGATAATAATCACTTCTATATTCAAAATAATACTCTGAGAAACTCTAGAATAAAGAGTTACTTGCTCCCTTTTCATTATGCTATTTCCCCTTTTTCAGAGAATGGAAAATTGAAATGACTTCCAGGACTGAGAAGTAACCTCTGAATCCTCATATTTTTCTGTAGTAATTAAATTACTTTCTGTATGCTGAAAGAATAGGGCCAGAAAGAAAATGGACATCAAGTCCAATGAATTGGTGTGGTAGAAAAAATTCTGTCTCTGAAGTTAGAGGAACTGGGAACAAATCCTTGTGTAAGTCATATGACCTTCCTGATTCTTCATTTCCTTCTTTGTAATAATAGGGGGTTTCACTAGATAGTCTCTGCTATCCCTTTGAGTTCTAAATTGATGATTCTAAGTAAATAATTAAATTTTCTGTCAATTCTTCTTTCCTGTTACTAATCTTTCAAAATCACAAGAAGCATTGAGAAGGAGAGTATGAGTCTTGAGGTGTAAAGGAAAGTGGTTTGGAAATAAAAGCCAGCTTTTAAAAGAAAAGATTTATAGATTATTAAGATATAGATAACAAGAAAAACATAACATATTGATACATGGTACCTCTCAAATCTGTACCAAAACTGACATTGATAGAAGACTTTATTGTTCCAAAGTGTTTTACATATCTAATCTCTTTTAAACTCACCAACAATCCCTGGGATTTATAGGGCAATTATTTTTATCCTAAATTTACAAAAAAGAAAAATCTGTGACTTAGGTTAAATAACTAGCTCATAGTCACACAGCAGGCATTTGGCCCTGGGTCTCCTAAATTCAAACATAGTGCTCTCTGTTTTTATGACCCAGTTCTGATATAATGTGGCATTAATAAATTTCCTGATTTGGAAGGGGAGTGGGTTTGTTTGTTTTGTTTTGCTTTCTATTTATTTTTTTTGGACACTTATGAGATCTAGCAGCTTGAGAAAAAAAAGGAGCTTTCAGTTTGCTATTGACTACAAAAGCCTTTAGGAAAATAACTGGTTGAGCCATATTTGAAAAAAAAATCCAACTTAAAGTTGGGTATGATGAGGGTAGTCTTGACTATTGGTAATAGACATCCATCATACAAAAACTATTGTCCTCAAATGACAGATCCATATAAGTATGGCATTTTGCACTATTTCTTAGGTATTTGGCAGAGAAATGAGAAGGCATGGATGGGCATCAGTAGAAGGAACTAACACAACAATGAGATCACAGGCCCACTAAAGTAGTGATATATTTGTAAGGACATCAAGAGAAGTCCTAGTTTTAAGCAATGACCATTCCCAGAATGAAGAAGTAAAGCAAGCTGCAGGAATTTTTAAAATAATTAATGTATTTCTTTTTTACTGCAACAAGGAAGAAATCTTTCTTATGTTCTGGAACATTTACAAGTTTTCCAAGAATAACCATTACTTTCCCAACCATGGGAAAACATTAAATCTTTATATTTTAGGGAAATTCATACATAGCTTAATGTGGCAAGTTTTTACTTAAGTCTATGGCCTAAAGGTTTTTCCACAAACATTATGAATTCACCAAGGGGAAGATTCTTCTTTCCAAAATTTGATAAACCAGACAAAGTTTTCTGTTTCTAGAGGTTCTGAGGGAATGATTTTGGGAAGAACTAATACTCAACCAGTGATCTTTTTAACTGATCCTCTGAATACAGGAATTTGTCACTAACCTGGGCATTCTCTGTAGAGAGACCATAGCCTGGGTTAAAAACATTCACTCCAGTTTTATCTTTCTTTTCATTTCTCTCTCTCTCTCTCTCTCTCTCTCTCTCTCTCTCTCTCTCTCTCTCACTCACTCTATTTAGAGTATTGTTGCAGTTCAAAATCAGTTGCCAAAAGGTTGCAAGTTGGGGGGAGAATAGTTACAGCCAGTGATAATTTCAATCACTTTGATTTAAGGAAACTGACCTTTACCACCTTCAATCCTACAGCCAACCCTGCATTACCTCATAAAGCAATAAGTTAAGGGAACAGAAGAGGTTGACTGTATTTTTTTTAAGGAGTTTCTCCTAAAATGTTTGAAGACTTCTTTTTAATTCTTATATTATTTTAGTGAACAAAGTTCAAATCACATAAAAGGTTTGCATGTTATTAGAAGAGAAGACACTTAAAAATAGCCCTTCCTACAGAAAGGCATCTAGTAAATATGTCCAGGAGAGGGTGCAGTTAGATGTATTAACACAAGCCCACCGCCAGGAAAGGAAGCCTTGAGGAGCAGTATAAAATTAGGGAAAGGAAATTTGATGACTTAGTCTTTGGAAAATATTCCTAACAGTCAGGTCTATTAGTCTGTAGAATGGTTTCCCAAGGGATGTGGTGGAAACCCCATAGTTAGAGACATTTAAAAGAGACTGGACAAAGTAGTGGAAAATTAACCACAGGGAACAATTGTGTCCTGGCAGGGGATGGAGGAGATGAGTTAACAGGTCTTTTCAGCTTTAATTTCTAAGAATCTAGGTAAGGATACAAAGAAATAAGGGGAAAGGGGGTATTGGGTATTGTAGGGGAGACAGCAACCCACTTCCAACAAAGAATCTGAAGAAAGAATATTACGACGTATGGTTAGGAAACCCACTAGGACATCATAATCAGAATATATCCACCAATCAAATCCATGACTGCTGTCCAGGGACTGGTTTCTTAATACAACACATAGCAGGGGAGCAGAAAAATCCGGGAGGGCTGGAGGGAGAAACCCCTCTCAACTTACTTCTGAATAATAGAAAGGACATGAGAGCCGTTTGTCTAAACAAAGTGCTGAAAGGAAGGAAACCTGAACCAAAGCAAAGCCTAGTGTTGCTTTCTGTTAGGAATCTGACAAAACCTTCCCTCCTTCAGTCACTCCAGCTCTGTCTAAACAGTTGGTCTTCCTCAGAATCTCCTTTAAACCTGGCTCCTTTCAAATTTTCTTCTTTCTCTCTTTCTCTTTTTCCCTCCTTCTTTCTCTCCCTCCCTTCCATTCTCTCTTTTTCCTGCTCTCCTCTTCTTTCCCTCTTTCCCTTTTTTCTCCCTTCCATTCTCTCTCTCTTCTTTCCTTCCTTCCCTCCCTTCTCCCTCTCTTTCCTTCCTTCCTTCTCCCCTTTTCCTGCTTTCCTCCTTTTCTCTTGTCTCTGTATTTAAGTATGGCAGAAGTCTGACAATGGTTATGTGAGTTCCCAGAATGATGGCTTGTATGTCAGTGGTGAAACAAAAGAACCAAGGACACCATCCTTATAAGGCTCTCTAGTCCCCAGCCTTGCTCAGTTCCAAGGAGGGCTCTGCACACTTGGCATTCAAGACATGCAGGATTCCAGCATAAATAAACACACCTTTATGTACATCTTGGCACAACATGCATTTGTGTGCATGCACACACACATGTATATGCATATGGTAGAAATATCCTCACATCCAGATGCTTTCTTACAAGGGGTGGGATCAGGGTGGGGAGAACAATTGTGACCCAAATTGACAGGGAACAGGGCTCTGATGAGGCAGTTTTCCTGGCCATGTACAGACAAAGGAAATGGTTTCCTTACCAAAAAGAATCACTTGAAAGCTTTTAGGCCAGACCCTGCTTCAGCTCAGATTTCCTTTCTGTTTTGCCCTTTGAACAACTCACATGGAGATTCAAACATCTCATGCCTGGTTTGAATTTAAGCTGTCACTGACTTCAGTGGAAAGCACTCCCAGACTCAATCCATCCTCCCCTTTTCTCTTTCCCAGAGTTGACCAATTTCTCAGGTACCCCGGGTACCCTTTCTACTCTAAGGTACTCAATTGGCCAGTTGTTATCACACAAACAAGCAAACAAACAAGCAAAGAAGCAAACAAAATTCAACAATGAATGTCCCTCGGGCTATGTGGATCTCTCTCCTCTCTCTCTCTCTCTCTCTCTCTCTCTCTCTCTCTCTCTCTCTCTCTTTCTCTCTCTCTCTCCCTCTCTCTTTACCCCCTCCTTCTCTCCCCTTCCTTTTTTCCAGTTCTGAGTCTGATTCTCCTCCCACAAACTGCCTGCAGTGAGGGTGAGGGTGAGGTGAAGGACAACAGGACACAGGAAGATGAAATAGAGCAGGGATAATGCTCTGGGACAACTGCTGGGGATCCAATATCTCTGTGGCAGTGTTGCTTACAGGAACAATGCTACCTGGAGCCCTTCCAGTACCTGGATAAGGGGCCAGGGACCATCTTCAATAGGTGCCAAATAGTTTCTTGAGGAATAAGCTGCCCAGTTGGTTCCCATATTTTTAAAAGAAAGCTTCTGTCCAAAAGACAGGACTATTTCTGACTGTCTCTGGAGCATAGTTCCTGGGCCGATCTTTCTTTGGGTCCTGCTGGAGTTTCTTGGTGCAGATTCAGAAGTTGAGGTTCAGGGAGTTGTGTTGCTCAGGTAAGCATCATAGTACAGTTGAAAGTGGGCTGTATTTGGGCTGAGGTTTGAGTCCTAAATCTGTCACTTCCTATTGGATGACTTAAAGGAAGTCATTGAATCAAATAAAAAATGATAAACATTTATTAAATGCTTACTGTGTGCCACATATCGTGATAAGCACTGGGATACAAAGAAAAACAAAAACAGTTCTTGCCCTCAAGGAGCTCCCTTTCCACTGGCAGACAACATGACAACTTCTAAAGGGTAAAACTGAAGATAATGTTAGAAGGCATTATCTTTAAAGGTGTCCTGGGTCTCCTCTAAATTTTCTGGGCCTCAATTTTCTCATGTATTAAATGATGCCCTTTTCAGCTCTAAATTTAAGAGGTGTCAATCTGGGATCCATAAAATTAAAAATAATTTTTGATAGTTTTTTCAATATGGCTATCAATTTTTTAAGGTTAAAAAATTAAGCTAATTTTCTAGTGGTATCAAAAACATTTTTTGAAGTTCATGGACACCAGGATCCTTAAGGGAAAAAAAAACTGGGAAGCTATTCCAATATAGGGGCAGTTAGGTGGTGCAGTAAGTAGAGCACTGGATTTGGAATCAGAGAGACTCATCTTCATGAGTTTAAACTGGGCCTCAGACACTTACTAGTTGTGTGACTCTGGGCAATTCACTTAATCCTGCTTACCTCAGTTCCCTCATCTGTAAAAATGAGCTGGAGAAGGAAATGGCAAACCACTCTAAGTTTCTTTGCCAAGAAAGCACCAAATTGGTATACCTGGAATGACTCAATAACAATTTCAACACAATGAATTTACCGTGTAATCTCATGTGGCCCATTTTATACATTTCAAAATATTATTTTGAGAAAAAATCTATAGGCTTTCCTAGACCACTTTTGCTGGTTTAGATCTAGGATTCTCTATTACTATGATAACTGTATAGATAGTCACTACATTATCTACAATAGTTATAGCCTCTGCTAGGAGATGAGATGTCCATGGAATAACACCTCTCTCTCCTCAATCAGCTAGTAGCATTATATTGATGGAATTAAGTTACAATGAGCATCAAAGAGAATTGTGAAAGAAAGAAGTCCCAAAATACATACTGCTGAGGATGAGGCTGGGGCTACATGGGGCTATATGACCCCTTGTTTAGCTTCCTATAGAAACTGAGAGTGAAATTACAAGCTAACATATAAAGGGATTTTTAAAAGTCTTAGTATAGTGTTAAGCAACTAAAGCTTAAAATTGAACTTTTGAGAAACATCATATACCATTTCAGAGCTTCTTTTTTTGTTAAATGACTTGATAGAATAATGCCCTTCTTCCCAACTCCCTCTGGCTTCCCAACTCCCTTTGGCCTGCTCAGACATAGGATCTATGTAACTCCAAAGCAGATCATCAAAATCGTAGGCCCTGATGCTCATCCTGATTTGCTGTACTCCAGGAATGGCTCTGACAAATGTCCTTCTCCCCAAAAACAGATTCTGAATTTGGGGTTGGTTCCATATGGTTCCATGATGATTTCCTCTTGCTTCATTTTGATTTTTGGTTTTAAAACTGTATTGTTTTTGTTATTCTTTTTATGATATCAGACTCTGGTAGACAGCCACACATATACTAAAACATTAAAGGAACCATTTTTTTTAAATTGCCAGATTGAACTTTGTTGTAGGGGGTCAACATCAGAGCAAAATTTTAATTTGCTATCAACTTCCAACACTCATTCATGATGAAGAAAGTTTTCTTTGCTTTATTCAATGCTGGTAAAAATAATCCTCAGTTTTTCATGTTTTCTATGTGGACTACAACTCTAGGATTAAAGTGCTTTGTGAAAGTTTGCATGTCTGTAAAATGACAGGAAAAGTTAATGATGAATGTTGGAGGGGATGTGGGAAGGCTGGGACACTGATGCATTGTTGGTGGAGCTGTGAACGGATCCAACCATTCTGGAGAGCAATTTGGAGCTATGTTCAAAAAGTTATCAAACTGTGCATACCCTTTGACCCAGCAGTGTTTCTATTGGGCTTATATCCCAAAGAAATCATAAAGAAAGGAAAAGGCCCCACATGTGCAAGAATGTTTGTGGCAGCCCTTTTTGTAGTGGCTAGAAACTGGAAACTGAATAGATGCCCTTCAATTGGAGCATGGCTGAATAAATTATGGTATATGAATATTATGGAATATTATTGTTCTGTAAGAAACGGCCAGCAGGATGATTTCAGAGAGGCCTGGAGAGACTTGCATGAACTGATGCTGTGTGAAACGAGCAGAACCAGGAGATCATTATACATGACAACAACAATACTATATGATGATCAATTCTGATGGACATGGCTCTCTTCAGCAATGAAATGTTTCAAACCACTTCCAATTGTTCACTGAAGAAAGCCATATACACCCAGAGAGAGGGATGTGAAATGTGGACCATAACATAACATTCTCATATTCTTGATTGATGTTTGCTTACATTGTGTTTCCTTTATCTGATATGTCTTTCATGTAGATACGATTTTTCTTGCACAACAATAAGTGTGGAAATATGTATACATATATTCGATTTGTCAAGTATTTTAACATAATTAACATGTAGTGGATATCCTGCCATCTAGGGGAGAGGTGGGGAGTAGGGGGGGGGGGAAATGTGTAACAGAAAGCTATGTAAGGGTTAATGTTGAAGAATTACCCATACATGTGTTTTGCAAATAAAATAAAATTAAAAAAAAGAAAGTTTGAGTATCTGAAACAATGTCATCACTTCTCAGTCTCAGGTATGAAGTTAAAGAAATGATTTATTCACAGATTTGGTAAATCGGTCTGGTATACATGTGGTAAAGTAGGAGGCTTATTGAACTTGGAATCAAAGGACCTCAAGGTCAAAGATTCAAAGTCACAGACCTGCTACTTATCAGCCACGTAATCTTGCAAGTCACTTAACTTCCCTGGGCCTCAGTTTCCTCATCTTAAAATAAGAAAATTGTTTTTGATAATTTCTAAGGTCCCTTACTGGTCTAATATCCTATGATAAGCTCTTCAATGCAGACTCATCATCTGCATACAAACATCTTAGTAGTGTCATTTTCCATTAGGTCAAAACTGGTGATGTGTCCTGAGTCCAACATGAGAGCATATATTTTTTCCAGCCTCACAGAAACCTAAATTTATACCTCCCTTAAGGGATAGAGTGTGGCATTTAACCAGGGAAAGGTTGGCTTGTTGAAAAACAGAAGGTTGAAAGGGGATAGCTATTTAAAAGTCACTCTGATGTGACCTGTTCCCCAAACGATTCATTTCAGGGTCAGATCCATTGTTGCCAGGTGGAATAACATTTATTAATATAGTGCCTTGGGCTTATTGGGCTAGAAGTAGACATACAACTATTCCTCAGGGTATGAGCAAAGTTGATAATGTCTTCTTAGCCTGGGCCAGTTGAACTTCAATCACAGCAGATACTGGTTGACATTAAGATACTGCAACACCTATCATTGTCTGTCACCTCTCTAGATAAGCTCTCCCATGACTTCTTGCTCCCATTGCCAGCTACTAATGCCATTTTATTCAATCCTTTTCTTAAATTTGATATTGGGTCCCTGACCCATTCTGGTCAACTTAGCCCAGTCAGATGCTAAAGGCTAAATTTATAGACCCTTGGATCCCATAATATGCCAAGGTAGGAAATATTCAGAGAACTTGGATGGAGAAAATCTGTTTTAAAAAAATCCCACGATTCAGCAAAAGAACAATTGCCCCCTGACCCTCAACACATCTGCCACACATTTAATTCCACATTCTCGCCAAATCTTGAAAACTCAGGCTACTGAAACTTGGGAGAAATGTCAGGTGATGAAGTCTAGGACATAGCGTAGAGGTGAAAAGCCTGGCAAATTGCCTGCCTCCTTTGATGCATTCCTCCACAACCAGAGAAGAACAATATGCAAAGAATTGATGATGACAATTAGCCTTGCAGATACTCATGGGTCCAGATGCACAGGGGCAGGGGCAGACTCAAGATGGCCAGTAACAGTGTTGACTTTTTTTCTTGTTGGCATACAAGGTGAGAAAATAGGAGGAGAGAACAAGTAAAGCAAAAGTACGGGGTCACTTACTGAGGATATTAAAAGCAATCCTGGATGCTGAGAGAAAAGGGATCAGAAAATTGTAGACTTTATTTTCTCGATACTACCACCTGGTATGGAAAAGAATTTTGGGGGTGAGGGGAACAATCCAAAACACAGATATATTTTGGATTCTGTCCAAGGGCATTTCATCACTAGAAATGCCAGAAATAACTTGTTATAATGTGGTTCCATCTATGACATAGTCTTGATGAGTTGTATTTTTAGTGTAGATCCCAAAAAGGGAAATGGTTGAGAAAGAGGAGAAGGAAAAGAAGTGCTATAAAAATAAGACTCGATGAAGTGAATTCACCAGTCACTCACTCTTCCTAATTTATTCTTTGTTCCCTTCATTTCTTGGTACATTAGTCAACAGCTTATATAAAATATATGAGAAAGAGGAGACAATGTTCAATATCTTTTGTTGCCTCACAGTGTTTTTTAAAAATATATTTTTGTTTATTTTTAAGTACTTCTGAATTATATAGGAAAAGTTTTTAATATTCATTTTTAAATGTTGAGTTCCAAATTCTTTTCCTCCCTATCCCTTGAAAAGACAAGCAATATGATATTGATTATACATGAGAAGTCATGAAAAACATGTTTCTATTTTAACCATGTTCTTTCAGAATTATCTTAGATTATTGTTTTGATCAGAGTAGCTGTCTTTCATAATTGATCATCCTTGAATATTGTTTGCTGTTAATGTACAATGTTCTGGTCCTGCTTACTTAATTGCACATCAGTTCATGTAAGTCTTCCCAAGTTTTTTCTGAAATCATTCTGTTTAATATTTCTTATAACACAATTGTACTCCATCACAGTATATACTGCCTTTTTTTTTCCAACACTCTCCAGTTAATAGGCATTCCCTCAATTTCCAATTATTTGCCACTACAAAAAGAGCTACATTAATAGGTCCTTTTTTCTTTGATCTCTTTGGATAGAGACCTAATAGTGGTATTCACTAGTACTTATACTTAGTAGTAGTGGGTCAAAGGATATGCAGTTTTATAGGCCTTTGGGCATAGTTTCAAGTTGTTCTTCAGAATAAGTGGAATAGTTTACAATTCCACCACCAGTACATTATTGTCCCATTTTTCCATATGCCTTTCAGCATTTGACATATTCCTTTTTCTATCACTTTAGTCAATATGGTAGGTGTCAACTTCTTAGTATTTTTTTTGACAGAAAGATCTTTCTGCTTCCCTAATTGGGATGAGGTACCACATTCCATCTTAATACAAGAAACCACATTATACTTAATACATCATTCATAAGTGGTCATATTACCTAAAGGGGTATACCACAGATTTTTTTCCTTTTTTAGACTTTTAAAAGGTAAGAGTCCACATTCCACTTTTCAGCAAACATCAGTCTGGGTCATATACGACTGGATGTGGTCATTATTCTATTTGATAATATCTAACAGGTAAGAATATAATAATATACTTCCCTTTTTTCAGATTTGTGGTTTTATCAGACACTGTAGAAAGAAAAACAATTTGTTACCAAAGTTATATTGGATCATAGGTAAGAAGTAGAAGAGACGTTTAATACTATCTAGTCCAACCCTTTCATTTTACAGATAAGGAAACTGAGACACAAGAGAAGATGTAACCTGAACAAGACCACAGAGTTATTAAGTGGCAGAACCTGAAGTAATATGTAAGATATTTTCTTCTCATTATATCAAAGAAACAACTAAAACTCCCAACATGGACCATTTCTTTGTCGAGATTTCAGCTTTAATTTACCTTTTCATCACTCCCTGCCTTCTTCTCTACACTATTTTTGAAACCAAGAAGAAATCCCTCTGGGGACTATGAATACTGACCACACAGAGCATTAGTTCCTAAGGGAGAATTTAGGATCATATAATCTAGCCTAAAGTGGAATGCTATGGAATACAAAGAAAGAGATCTTTCTATTCCGTCTCTCTGCATTCAACTACACTGTATCTGCAGACTTTCTATGGGAAAATATTTGTTTATTTCAGAGCATGTATAAAGAAATATCTGCTCATCTGATTGCTGAGCAAGATTCACTTGAAAATATAAGAGAATAGTCAAAATTATAGTGTTTGAATATTCTTTCTGAAGGATTTGGACTTCATTTAAAAAATATCTAAAAAGCCTGAGCTTGGGGGAATGGAAAGGGTGATGTTGCTGGTGCTGGTGGTAATAACATGTGGATCCCAACAGGAAAAAAAATCTGTGCTTTTTTTGAACAAAGGTTGATGTTCTAATGAAGTAACAAGGGCAATAGGTCATAGGGTCTCCATATCTTACCTTTAACTGACCCCTCTTAACAGCTGAATAAAGAATTAGTCAGGGCCACCCAGTTCAGGAGCCATTAAGAACTAGTCAGTTAGGAACAAGTGTCTCTCTCTTTTTTAAAAAAGTTTTCAAGGAAGTAGAATAGAGTGTCTCTATTTTGATTTTCTCTCCAGCAAAATATCTAACTGTGGGCTGTTCTTTTCCAGTTTTGATTCTCTCTGGCTTCTGAAGTAATATTTTAAAACATTTAGCACAATGCCTGGCAGATAGTGGGTAACTAATAAATATTCCCTTTCTTTCCTCCTTCTTTCCTCCCTCCCTCCCTCCTTCGTTCCTTC
>JAJPUD010000828.1:267428-323736 GCA_023553655.1 Myrmecobius fasciatus
CCTTCCTTCCTTCCTTCCTTCCTTCCTTCCTTCCTTCCTTCCTTCCTCATATGCTGCCCTAAGGAATCATGTTTTATTTCCCCCATTTTTTGTAACCCCATCTCAGCAAAACCTTAGCAAACACTTGTCTTTTATATTTTAGTCTTAAGAACTCTCATTTATCTACTTATAAAAACATTATTTTTCAAAACAAATCAAAGAAGTAGATAAAAGTTTTTTAAATCCTTCCTTTGTATATACAGGTGCCACAATGAAGCACAAAAGGCCCAAATAATTGTCTCAATTTACAAAAGTACCTAGAGGTTGAGTAAGAACTTTAACTCAGGTTTTCTGAACTTGAGTTCAGAAGTCTCTCTTCAAAACCACAAAGTGGTACCAGCCCTGAAGTCAGGAAGTCCTGAGTTCAAATCTGACCTCAGACACTTAACAACACTTCCTAGCTGTGTGACCTTGGGCAAGTCACTTAACCCCAATTGCTTCAGCAAAAAAACAAACAAACAAAAAAAAAAACACAAAGTAGAAAGCAGCAACTCTCAAATTTGAGATCGTGGGTTTTGATACTGCCTGTGACTTTGAATGATAAATAAATAAAACTGGATTGACTAGTTTCCCCAACTGTAGGTAGTTCTTTGTCAGATGAGAATTGGATTTTGTGCCATACATGTGTTCTATTGCACTTTTTGTGTATTTTAAAAAGGGAAGTATATAAAAGTTGTAGTTCTTATAGGACACACTTCAGTAACTGTTATAGCTATTGTAGCAGCAGTTGGTTTGGGGGTGTCAAGTATTTAAAACGTCATTTCAGTATATAATGAAACATGATAAGTTACATTGAAATATAAAGTAAAATTGGTAAAAGAAAAAAATGAAAAGTAATGCCAAGAACTGGCAAACTACTATTTCAAAATAGCCTAATTAATCTTCAGAAAATAAGAAACCACATGTACGGGGAGATGACAATTAGAGGAGTTTTTTACTGAATCCTCTGCAGTACAGCAACAGGCTCATTGAAAGAGATAGATCAATAAGAACAATTTTTAAAAATTAGCTAAGTATAGCTATGAAGAAAAAATGCCTTTGATGAACAAAATAATGTAAAGATTGAAATACTAAAAGTTGAGAAAAGGCAATTTTTATTTATGAAATGGACTTTTTTATTCAAGTCTATCCCAAAATTATTGTCAAAAATATCTCAGGTAAGTCTGAAAGATCTGGACGTATTTATCATATTGCAAAATATCTCAGCCTTCTACCCCCCCCCGAAAATGTTTGAGAGATTTTAAAACAATTTCCCATGGGCTTAGCTTTCATTTCTCAATATACTGAAATAAGAATAATTCTTTAATTGCAGAATCTCCCAAATAAAGATAGAATGTTGAGATGCTATTTCATACTATGCCACAAGTTACGAATGGTAAGAAATTGTCCAACAAATGGAGATGTTATGGCAATTTTTAATTTCCTTATATGAGTTTTTATTATCTAAGGCTTAGAACCATTCCTCCTGCAACTTTTGGTGAACTAAAAGCCTGTCTTCTATTAATATTAATCTCATCCAACCAAAATTTGATAATTGTAATAATGCTTTTAAGAGAAGATTGTTTGACATTCTTCTGATAAAAGCCAAAGGAGAATATGAATTCCCAAAAATGACTTAGTTACATGCTAATTCCCCTAGCTAACTGTGTAAGGAAGAGTTTTCCTGGCCCTAGTTTTTTAATTTTCTTGTTGACATGTAAATCTTTCCCCTTGACCATTTATCATGAAACCTTGAAATGTTATTTATCTGACTTAGTTTACCTATAAAGCCTGTTTAACTGCATTTGTTTCCTTAGGGGATATATGAGATTTATGACTTTGTGTTGTTTTTCAACTTTTGTGATATTGAATAAAACATAGCAATATGAATCTGTCTTTCCTTTAACCTTTATGACTGGGGCAAGTAGGTGGTACAGTAGATACAGCACTGGCTGGTGAGTCAGGAAGACCTGAGTTCAAATTAACTTCAGACATTTTACACTTATAGCTATGTGACCTTAGGCAAGTCACTTAACCCCAATTACCTTGCAAGCCCCCTCCCCCCAAAAAAAAATACTTTGTGGCTAGGAGTACTGCAAAATAGGTAAAAATGCAAAAGAATTATTTCTCTGTCACTCAACATGATTTTGTCTTTGAGAGACCTTTTTAGAATACTAATCTTCATTCAGGTTTTGGGGTTTTTGTTGTCTAAGAGCTAAACTTATGCTTAAGCATAATAAAAACTAGGTTATTACTTTATTATTATTATTATTATTGCTGAGGCAATTGGGGTTAAGTGACTTGCCCAGGGTCACACAATTAAGATGTGTTAAGTGTCTGAGGCTACATTTGAACTCAGTTCCTCCTGACTTCAGGGCTGGTGCTCTATCCACTAGGTTGTTATCTTATAATTTGTATGTTGTGATAGATATATTTCAGCAGCAGGTTAATTATGCATGTACTAAAAGTGAAGACATTTTTCCGTATCTGAGACAAACATGTTTTAATTGAAAACCTGTGGAGTAGGCATGACTTGGAAAAATGGACTACACATTAAAGATTCACAGAGTATCCAATGTACTATGATTTAATGATGAATAACTATGGAATACATGTACGAGTTATGTGAAATCTGCCCAATTAAGTAAAACAAATGATTTCAACCATACAAAATAAAATATTTTGCATATTTAAAGTGTTTAAATATATAAAAATTAATAAGGTTTATTATATGTCATTAAAACTAAATTATTTTATTTTTCCCAGTTTATTTGCGCATCACTATGTGACCCTGAGTAATCATTTAGTTTCTCTGGATCTCAGTTTCTCCATCTCTAAAATAAGGGAATTAGACTAGAATCAAAGATTCTTAAACTTTTTCCATTCACAACACCATTTTGCCCAAGAAATTTTTATGTAATTCCAGGTATACAGATACATAAAATAGGTATACAAATCAAACATTTACTGATAATAAATCATAATTCTGTGACCTCCACATTCAGTTAGGGGACCCCACAGTTGTGAATTTTGTGATTCACAGTTTAAAAAGCTGGAATCTAGATGACTTTTCAGGTCCCTTCCAGATTTACGTTTATAATCCCATAATCATTGATTCTCTTGTATCATTATTATCAGGAAAGATGGTTATCTGCCTAACTTTACAAAAAAACAACAACAACAACAACAACAATAATGGCTCATCTAAGTATTATCTAAATACTTTCTTTTACTAGAAAAACAGAAGGATTAAACTTGTGCTTTTTGGAGACTGATTGCTTTAATCTTAGTTGAATACATCTTCTGATTAAATGTGGCAAAAGAAGACTTATTTAAACTGCAAAATCCAAACCAGTGTCCTTCTTCCTGAATCATCTTCAAATCATCTAAAAGGGGAAGAAAATAGATTTTGTATTCATGGATAATACTGATTCCTGACAGTGGTCACAGTGACCTAAGAAAAATCTGCTTTTAGGAGGATAACTGCAGGCTAGACATCCACATACCTCATTTACACAGAGCAAGAGGGGAAAAAAATTCCTCCCACTGAACAAAACAACATCCGTTAATTATGTAACTCTTGGATTCCCTGTTTGTAACTATGCCAGAGTCTACCATATCTATTGCTGAAGTGTCAGAAACCAAACAAACCCCAACTCTACTAAAATCAGCAACTCCATCACAAGAGGCATTGCTTGCCACCAAGCAGACAGTACGTGTGATATCCTGAGCACAAAAAAGGTTTTGAAATGTTCCAGTCCAAAATGATCCCAGTGGCAGAGCCCAGCAGTGTCCATGCTGCTCACGGAAAGAAATTCCATTCATTTTCCATGGACTGACTCAAGATGCCCCACAGAAATAAACCAAAGCGGGTACTGTATAAATGCCTGAGACAGGAAGGAACCTCCTAAAAAGAAAAAAAAATCTCTCAGTCTGTTGCAAGGTAAAATGGGAGCCCCATCTCTGCAAATGAAAGAGGATCACAAACATATGGTTAATGACTCATCCCAAATGGAAAAACAGGGTTTGTTAGATTTTATGAAGATTTTACATGTTGAAGGTACATCTGTTGCTATTTACTCTGACATGTATGTAGAGATTGGCAGTACAAGTTCTCTGTAGGGATGAGCGAAATCCAAACCAAACCACAGGACTTTCTAACTTTCATACTGGCTCCTAGGAAGGAAAACGTCTCCTGATCCCTTGAAATGCTGCCCAGCTGAGTGAGGGTGACATCCCAACAGCACAGTTGGAGAAGGCGACCTGAAACTCTGTTTTCCAAAGAGCCCCTTTAGCAAGGCAGGACAGACTCTCCAGGGCTGGGGTGCTGTGAGTCTGGGGAGCCCTGATTTAGCTTCTGGGCTTCCCTGAAAATTCTGGTGAACCGATTGCACCCTACTCAGGACAGGTGGGTTAAGGGCATTTTAAGACAAAGCAGTTTAATCTCTGAACAGAGCAAATAATTGATTTTTTATGTACTTTTTGCATTACATAAGGTTCTGTACATATACATAAGTACATAAGGATTAAAAAAGAATAGAAAGCTTTCATTGGTTGGGGATGTGCCGTGTCAATACCTTTATTTACCTGAATTCTGGCTAACTAATCCATTTCAGAGAAGTCTGTGATTTCATCAACATTGGACAACTCCCTATGTGGAACCTTCTGTAACTGAGCTACTTGCAACATCTAGACATTCTCTCACACAGGGTCATGGCTATTAAGTTTTAGCAGCAGAATTTGTACCACACCTCCTGTATTCCAAATCTTTCCACTACATTATGTCTTTGCTTTGATGTAATGGCCATCCCTGCAAGTTATGTCTGTTGAGTTACATCCAAGCCCAGCCAATTAATTTTTGCCCGTTAATTTATGATAACATCATCATTTAGAAGAGTGTCTAAGTGGTATAATGAATAAAGTGCCAAACCTGGAGTCAGAAAAAAGAGTTCAAATCTGCATTAAGACACTAGTTGTGATCCTAGGCAAGTAATTTAATCATGTTTACCTCAGTTTCTTCATCTATAAAACAAACTAGAAAAGGCAAAGGCAAACTATTCCAATTGCCAAGAGAACCCCCAAAAGGAATTACAAAGGATTGAACATATCTGAAATTACCAAACAACAGACAATATCCTTTAGAACTTAGAAAATGAGATTCAACTCACAGACCTGTCCCAGGACACACATGGGGTCATCAATCAGTCTATTTCTCAAGCTTCTAAGAATACCCTCAATTGGATGTTATCTCTACTTATGATTTGTTTATGCACATGACTATCTCACAGGAGGAAGTATACAGTATACTTAAATCCTTTTTAGTAATTTAGGGTACTACAAAATCTTAAAAAAGTCAAAACAACTTGTTAACCCCTTGCCTACCACTGATTTATTATTTATAGCTGGTCCAGTGCTAAGAAGGGGTGGAACACTGATGCTAATCTATTAAATCTTAGGTGGATTTCAAGAAAAAGAAACTAAATGTGAAAAACAGAAACATAATAGGCCATAATACAGTATCAGTGGGACTACTTCAGTTAACTTGCTTCTAATCATCCTTGGCATAATAGATGCTGTGGAGTATTTGTATTACTCTTGTACTATATTAAACTCAAGTTACTTTTAATATCCTTTTAAGTATCCTCATCTACTCCTTCAAGGTCTATAGACTGAGATTCCAGGAACCTATTACTAACATAGCCATGGAGAATGTATTTAGCATTCTTATAAATACTGTAACTCCCATTTTGGCATACGAGTATGGGAGTGGGGATAACAATTTTTTTTCTTTTGCATTTTTCAAATAAAGTCTGACTAATCTTTAAGACCTAGGCTGGGTAACCTAAGATATGTCAGAAAAGATTTCAGGTTGCCCTCCCCCCAACTTCTGTGAGTGTGTGTGTCTGTGTGTCTGTGTGTGTGTGTGTATATGTGTAGGTAGGGTAGGGGAAGGGATAGTAAACCTCTCACCCAGAAAGAGGATTATAGGTGTCATTAAAAAACCAATTTATAAAAAGAATACAACAGCTCTAGCAGATGTAGATTCAGAACTTTGGGCAGACACAGGATTTTGAAGTCCCTCTGGGGCATTAAAGAAAAAGAAGGGTCAAAGTTGTATATGATAAATCTGGAGCAGAGATGGTCATGCATTTACTAAAATGATGGCCAAGAACCAAATTTTCTCCTTTTAAGGACCTCATTGTTTTTTCCCCTCTTGTAAAAATCCTCATGGGGTTTACCCAGTTATTTTCCAAACTCTCTGTCATGATACAGTCTGTGGCCTACACCCCGACTTTGAAATGAAGAATTGAGGAATTATTATAATTCAAGTTCCAACACTTTTGCCTGAAATAAACTATTCACAAGGTCTAATGGAAGCCATACGTGGCAGGAAATCAGGAGACTCTAGTTCTAGTGCCCACTGTGTTGCTGACTATGTGATCTTAAGCAACTCCTTATGCATCTTTGGGCTCCAATCTCCTCATTTATAAAATGAGAAGACAGACCTAGACTTAATTTCTATTTCTTTTAACTCTAGCAGCCTATGATTCTAAGTCATTTAAATTCTTTGTGTCTCAGTTTCTTTATCTGTCAAATAAAAATAATGCCTTCGCCATTCCCAGAATGTGAGGATCAAATGTGATGTATATATGAATATAATTCAGAAAGCATAATGTGGTAAACAGGATTTATTAATTGAAATAAATGTACTCCTTCTTGCTTTCATAACTGTTTCTATGCTCTACATCTTGGCACAAGTTCTTTTTTGTCCTTCATTTTTGAAGAATTAATATATTAACATCCAACAAAAAAATTAATACTTATTTAGCATATAAAAATTTGCAAAGCACTTTATTATATTACTTTATTTGATCTTCATAATAATCCTGTAAGGTTAGCATTCTGATTTCAGTATCTTCATTTTACCCATAAAGAAACTGAGGCAGGCAACAGATCTTCCCAGGGCCTGAGGCAGAATTTAAAACCAGGAATCCACATTCAGTGCTCCCCTTAGACACTAAGCTGTGATTTAAAGTTCTTGACAAGACATGAAGTTTCATGTTCACTCCTACAACTTCCCTCAAAGTTAATTCCACTTCAGAAGTATCAGATAACCTCTGAAACATTTCTTTTGAAAACCTTAATAGTACTTCATGTATTCATCTCTAATCTGTTTACATTAGGACTTCTTAACCTGGGGTATTCTTAACCATGAAGTCATTTTAAAAAGTATTTCAATAACTGCATTTCTATATGATTGATTTCCTTTGTAATCCTTTGCATTTTATTTAAATATTTAAGAACATTATTATAAGAACTCTATTGGTTTCATTAGCCTGCTAAAAGTATCTGTGACTCAAAAAGAACAAGAATCCTTTGTTTTTATCAACCTTCAGTAGATGTGAGTACCATGAGGGCAAATAAATATATCATTTTTGCCTTTGTATCCCTTACATTGCATCTAGATGTGATGAGGTTGTGGCAGCAATTCCTAGTTCCAATATGAAGCACAAGGCACATGTGAAGAATTCACAATGGCGTTCTCTTTGACAAAAGGTACCTTTATTTATGAGAAGAGGTTATGGACAAAATGAAGAGGCAAAATAGACACCAGGAATAGCAAAAATGAAATAGATTTGGGAGATCATAGAGTTAGTAAGGAAAGGGTTTTAACAACCAACAAGGGAAAAGACAAGTTCCCTACTAGAACTCAAAATTAACCAGGAAAAAGGGAATCCATCCTGAAGTGAGAATGTACTATTCTTTGGCAAGCTAAATACATAGAGGAGTTTAGCCCCCTAAAAGAGTTAGTTAGCTATAACAAGGAGAAAGACATCACAAGGCACAATGCCATGGCAGGCTAAGCCCAAAAGGGATTCAGTGAAGATGGCCATAGGCCATGGACAGATTTATAGGGGAAAATTAACCTCAGGGGTTTGATATCATAACTTGGCTTTCTGATTGGATTCAGTAAAGTGGGATTTCCCAAGACCTTCACAGGGTGTGGGACTGTAAAATTGAGCTGATTCCCCTCATTGCTCTTCCCTGCTTGCCTCAGGGAGTATTGTGATCTTATCCACATTTCAGTCTTTCTCCACCAATCCCACCTAGTTACCCAGGACCTCATCAGGTGGCACAAGGGATAGAGCATCAGCCCTACAGTCAGGAGGACCTGAATTCAAATCTGTCCTTAGATGCTGTGTGACTCTAGACATGTCATTAACCCTCATCTATAAAATGAGCTAGAGAAGGAAATGGCAACCCCTCCAATATCTTTGCCAAAAAAAAAACCCAAATAGGGTTAAGGAGAATCATGCACAACTGAAAACAACTAAATAACAACAGTTCCTTTAATCAAGCACCATGCTTGGTACATATACTTTGGTTCTCCAAAATTTCATTACATTTTATGATCTCATTACTCTGGTATTCCCTTCAGTAATTTAGTCTATGAGTCAACTGGAATTTTTTAAACCCCTACTACTGTATGTACTAAATCCTGAGCTAAGCAATGGAGATACAAGAAAGGTAAAAAAAATAGTTCCTATTATTAAGGAGCTCTCAGATTAAAGGGAGAGACAACTTGAAAACAAATGTACAAACAAACTAAAAATACATGAGGGTATATAAGATATAAGAAGACTACAGGGGGGCAAAGGTACAAAGTCAAGAAGAGCTTTGAAAACCAAAAATAGGATTTTATGTTTGATTCTGGAGGTAATACAAAGTCACTGAAGTTTACTAGATGAAAGGGAAAATGTGGGGAAGGGTGGTAGTTAGACCTATATTTTAGGAAGATTCATTTCAATTTTATAAACATTTATTGAGTGCCTACAATATGACAGGTACTATGCTAAACATCAGGGATACAAAAAAGAAAAAGAAAAACATTATTTGCCTCCCAAATCTAATAGAATCTAATAGAATAAGACAACACAGAGAAGGAAGGTAGAAAATAGGGAGAGGGATAAATGGGAGGAAGACCTGGCCTCAAGTTTCTTGGAGTTCAAACCAAGCCGAGCTGCACATAGAAAGTAGAGAGTTCGCTGGAGAGTTCAGGTCCACTTCTCTATGAAGGAAAATTCTGGGAGAACTTTAAAGATTTGCCCTCCAACCCCCACCCTCTGATCTGAGAAAGAGGAAATAGAGAGAGTTAGGAAAGTGTTAGGTCTCCAAAGCTGCAAAGCCACATGAGGACAGAATTTCAAATGATCAGTTTATCCTGAGAGAAGAATCATATTCCTTGGAATTCAAACTAAGCAGAAATCATTTCTTCCATTGCTATCCCTTCTCTTTTAATACAATTTTTGCTCTCCTCATAAATATGTTACAGAATATATACCCAATGTTCTATGAGCCTTCTGTTAAATTCTCTTCACCTTCCATTTGTACAGATCTTTAGGTCTTTATCCGTTTTTCCTTGTCCTAGTTCTATGATTAGATTGACTTCTTTTTAATCATGTATTTCCTGAAGGTCATCTTTTTGTGACTTCTTGTGAGCAGGCCATCAGTAAATCAATAAACATTTATTAAGCACTGCTATATTCCAGACTCTATGCAAGGTGCTGTGGAGACAGAAACAAAAATGAACTAGTCTCTGCCCTCAACAAGTTTACATTTTTTATAGGAATTGTGTTGTTTCCCCCCCCCTCTCTCTCTCTCTTTCTCTCTCTCTCTCTCTCTCTCTCTCTCTCTCTCTCTCTCTCTCATTCATTCATTATACATCTTTCAATTCATCTTTGGATCATTCACAACATTAATTCTTTGGAGAGTGTGATGTTTTAAGATTCATATCTATATATGGTGGATGTTTGATAAATGTTTGTTGGAATTGAAAACAATTCAACATTTGTTGTTACAATACTGAGTACTATAACATCATCTTCCAACCAAACTTGATTTTCTATAGAACTGAAATCTTCCTTGCTTTCAGAGCAAAACTGCCAGCTTTCTCTGTTGTTAACATAATCTTTCCAAAGGGAGACAGGAGTAAGCTACATTTAAGTTGGAGGAAATGGTGACATGTATTCCCTCCAGTTACTTGAAATGGGAATGTTAGGACATTCCCACAGCTTGAAAAGTCAGAGTCTGTAGTATTGATCAGCATGCCCATCACATGCCCTTCATTTCTTTGTTCTAGAGGATGGTGGTGAATTTATTGGTATCTGAACGTTTGTTTCACTTGATAGGATATTCAGCAAAAATAAGACTCCTGGTCTTGAATATGCAAATGGTCAAGTGTTCCTGCCGTGATTTGGGCTGACCCAGGAGTCATCTGTAATCACGCTGTAATCACAGCCCAACAGCAGGGCATTGCTGGGTGGTGGCTAGTGTCAGAGTGCTGGAAACCAGAGCAAGTTGATACAGGAAGCCTAGGAGGAGGTGGCCAGGGACTGGCACACAGGCTGATTTCTTCCCCCCTGCAGCTCAGAGGATAAGCTGAAACAAAGCAAATCATATTCAGCGCTTTCTTTCTCAACAACTATTTTATTTCAAAGCCTCTTTTGGAAGTTGTGTGAAGTCAATGTTGATAAATGTGTCACACTAACAACTGTCAGGATGACAGTTTGCAGATGACATCTAAGCAGAAGTTCTATTTATCCCAAGAAAACAGGATTGGGGAAAGAAAAATGTTTCAAGTGAGTGAGAAGATCCAATGCTTAGAGGGTAAGTTGTGACACTGGGGCCAAATTAGTCATTCAGAATCCAGATGAGATGTCCGTGGCTCACTGAAACCTAATTAGTCAATAGGAAAAAATGGTTAAAAAAATTCATTTAAATAATTTTAAAATACATACAAGTAGAGTTTCAGACCATATGACCAAGATGGAATATAAGACTTCTCCCTTCCTCATTCCCTATTATGTGCCAGAGGCAGAGTAATTAAAACTATCTCCACAGACTAAGAAATCAAAAAGACCAGTCATCTAAGAGATTTATGGATTAATAGGGGAGAGCACAAATCCCAAACTCTCTCATACAGCACCCCTTCTCCACCAGCCACTACACTGAGGCAAACAGACTGACCCACAGCTTTGTACCTTGGAAACTACTCAAGAAATTTCTTGCTGCTCCATTTTTCTGCTATTTTATCCCTTTATCTCAGCCCTTTACTATTTCGACCCTGATCAGGCATTTTAGAGTGGGGTAGGGGGCAGAACCATGCAACTATTTTAGGGAATCCCAAGACAACAGAACTCCTACAATATACACTTTACCCTCCCCACTCCAAGTTTGAAAAATGTGGTAGACATCAACAGTACAAATAGCTGAAGAACTAAGGGGAACTGAAGCAGGAGCCAGCATGTGGAGATACTCCAGGCCTGAAGTAAAGGGGACTGGCATCCAGTTGTTCTCCCAGAAACCAAATAAAAAAAAAACCCTTAAGAAAGTCACTTAAAAGTAATTTCTCCCACAAAGAAGGAAACTGAAACAGCTTTAAGGTATTTCTTGGGAATTAACCCACTATCAAAAATAAAAGAGTCTGAAAGTCATTGACATGGGGAAATTACACAGAAAGATTATTATCAGCCTTAGAAATCTCAGGAAAACAAAAATTCAATTAAAAATTTATAGCACAAACTGATAAATCAATAAGATCGACCTTATAATCAGAAGGGAAAATAAGTAACAAGATATTTAAATAAATGACAAATGCATATAAATAAAAATTATAAGAAGTCAAAGGAAATTGATCCAACCTTTGATGAAACATAGAGCCCTATAGATTTATAAAAGAACATGAAACTCTAGAAAGATGTATCAAAATGATTCAAAAGATGAATTGGAATACTGAGAGAGGAATTTAGATAAGAATAAAAGGCAGAATGTATGACATACCTAAAAGAAAAGAAAAACTTAATTCCATGGTGGAATGTCTCTCCAAAGAAACCAGAGACAACAATACATTGGGAATACACGAATAGTAAACGCAAAGACATCTGGCAGAAGAGAAGCAAAAAGCAATAATTTTTTTAAAATGCATTGTTTCTACATGAGTAAAATACATTGATCATGAAGAAAAAGATGAATAGAGACAACTTAAGGATGATAGATCTTCCAAAATAAGGTAAGTGAAAAAGTCTGAACATTATAATGCAAGAAATAATACAAGAAAACTGCTCAGAATTTCTGGTTATGTAAAATAAAGCACTAATACAAAGAATATGCAGATGTCCAAGAAAAAATTAAAATTCTATGTTTTAACCTCTAAGACACAAAAGTAGTTAAATTTCATAATTCCAATGACACCAAATTATGCAAGTGATTAGGAGGAGAAAAAAAAGCAAAAATAAATAAAGGGAAAAAATAAATATCTCAACATGAAGTATTTAGGTGCACCAAAATAGTTATATCAACCTTGGTTAGAATTTTCTGTCCTTAGTCCTGTCTATTCAATATTCCACTAGTTAGTTGAGTGAAGAATTAGATGGCATACTTATCAGCTCTTCAAATATCATGAAGTTGAATGGAATAGTTAAAACACTTTCTGGACCCAAAAATTTTTCAGCAGAATGAAATAATGAGATGCAATTAATAGACTGAAGCTTAACACAGATAAATGCAAATCCTTAAACTGGGGTTCAAAAAATCAATTTAATTTCAAGTATTAAATGAGGAGACATGACTAAAACAGTTTATGAGATAAAAGTTCTGATATAAATCAAATCCAATATAAGTCAATAATGTGACATTAGATTAAAAATGATCTTAGGATGCATTAATAAAAGTAGAGTCAATAGCAGAAGAAATGAGAGTCCTACTTGTCCCCTCACTTAATTTAGCCACATTTGATAAATTTTGTTCAGTTCTGGGTGACACCATCCAGGAAGGAAACTAAAAAATAGAAGAGTATCTAGACAAGGACAAACAGACTAGGTAGGGATCTAGAAACCATGGCATATAAAATGCTCTGGGGAGAAAAATTATATATATATATATATATATATATATATATACCTCATATATATATACATATATATGTGTGTGTATACAGGTATATGACAATAATAATAATAATTATTATTATTATTCCCTTTTTATGGGCTAAGAAAGTTAATTGACTTTTCCAGGGTCACATGTAAAGTAAATATCTGATTCAGGATTTGAATACTTCATCCACCAGACAGATACACCTTTAGAGAGAAAGAAGAATCTGATTCGTTTACAATCAGTAAAATCACAAGCAAGGAAATGGCAGGAAGTAGTGTAAGGAGGGTAAACTAACTGTAGATAATGAGGAATAGAAATTTTAGGTTTCCAATGTGGGAGGTTTCAGAAACAAGATAGTGTTGGAGTGCCAAGGGGAGAAATGGGTATGATTAGAGCAGAAGAAGCCTGTCATAAACAAACTTCATGGCTTTCAATCAGACTTCTATAACTTGATTTTCCATTTATTATCTGATATTAAACCCTTGATTTCTAAATTCTGGCTCTACCTCCAATTAGTCTCCTACCACCCTTATGCCTTCTGCTTTTAGCCTTAGGCATTCTTCAGAGAGCTGATTTTTAAGGATTCTTAACCTTTGCACCATGGACACTTTAGCACTTTGGTGAAGTCTATGATAGAATTTTTCTCAAAATAATTTTTAAGATATTTTTTAAATTTCATTAAAATATATAGGATTACAAAGAAAACCAATTTTGATGGAAAATCATTATCAAATGATTAATAGAACAAGTTTGTGAACATGAAATTTGAATCCCTGCTCAATTTCCCCAGGCCCATTTAGCTATTATGAACAGCCTCAGTATAGACTTCTGTTTCCATTTGGGATCCTGATCTTTCAAGTTTTAGGCCGGTCTCTTTTTTCATATTCCAATTCTGCTTTCACTCTCACTCCACCAACTATGCCAGTGTGTTCCCACAGAAACTTCCCAGATTTCAACAAATTATGAAGCTTTTAACTTGCATCTTAGAATTCACTCAACTTCAGTCCTAATTCAGTCTTTCTCAGTCACCTTGTCTAAGTGAAGAACAGCATAGTACCTAACAATTAACACCACTGATTAGTGTATTAGATCATCTACATAAATTAGTGATCATGCTGGAGGTGTTTGTGCTATATAAGATGGTATCTAGTGTTCCACTGTCTGAAGACTATTTTTTTAAATCAAAAATGCCCATTCCACATAACAATGAATAGAGGTAACATGTCATAATATGTTTAATACTTTGCAAACATTAAGGTATTATATAAATGCTAGCTATTATTAGTTATCACCATCACCATCATCATCATCTCATTACTTTTCTCTAAAATAACTCCAAGAAATTTCCCAGGCAGGAATTCTAAACTATGAAATGACAGCCCTCACATTGGGATCTCTCCTGATAGATGACTTTTTCGCTAGCTGGAAGAGGGATATTTATGATCCCTATTAAATATATATGAGCAAATGATACAGTTGATTTGAATGCCAATTAATACCCGTTAAAGTTACCAATAATATATGTCTTCTTTGTGGAAAGGATTCTGAGTTGATGTTCTGAACATGTTCCTATGTAATACTTCAAATTCTGCCAGCAATGTTTCTTCCTAGATTCCCTAATGTATTAACCCTTTTATTTACCTCTGCTAGCAACTGTGCTAACACAGCCATAGACAACCTCCTCCACATAATTACTAACAGAGTTTAAACCTATATGCAAACACATCTAAGTACATTTGATGATGGATACAAAAAATTCTCTCACTTGGATTGTATCTATGATATTCTATTTGTCTCTTAAATCCACTACCCAATAGGGTACCTATACTAAAATGCCTCATGGGACATAATAGCTGATATTTTTACCTGCATGATTAATTAGTTATTATTTCATTAAATACCAAGAGTACATGGGACAAGGGAACACGATACAAATTCTATATCGAAAAAATGAATATCCTTCCTCTGTTTAGCTATGAGTTCAATTCTCCTCTCTTTTCCCACTCCAGGGTGTAAAACTATGCTATGCTATGTGAAAGTAGAATACCTTGGAAGTAGTTGAAATATCAACAATTGAGTAGAATTTTCTCTTCCCAAACCCTAGTGTAATCTAGTGTAGTAAGTACCCCAAGGGGATAACTATTTTTAAGAGACATTTTATGACCTCTCTTGCCTCTTCTATAGTCTAGAATAAGTTTTTTGGTCACCTTTTCTGTTGCCATGTGGAGCCATGTTTTTCATGGAATGTGGAGCTTTGGATGGTGGCTGGTTAGTTTTCCAGCTCATCCTAACATTAATGCAACTTCTTTGAAGAATCTGAGATCCAGAATCTTCTCTCTGACATTTGTGAGAATATAAGTTCTCCAGAGTTCAATGGTAGTGGTGGTAGGAAATAAAACTGCCTCTTCACTTGGAGATGATATTTGTCTAAGTTGGACCAATGTGAAATATACTGGCTTCTCCTGGTTTGGGCTGTCTTCTCAAGGTGGACAGGACAAATATTCTGGTTTCAAGCCCACTGAGCCAATATTCATATTATACTATTCATGCATGTACTTGGTGGCTTAGCTCTCAACAATTCATTTGAGGTAAACCAGACTCCAGGTTAAGGTAGGCAGAGGCTACATGGAGAAGAAATAATCCTTTGAATAAGTTAATTCCTAAATATTTGCACTAGGCTTAAAATCCAATATCTTTTGCTAGGTCAAGGGCAACAAACAAGAGGGTCAGAACTTGTAGCATACTTTATCTTTAATTATCTATATCATCTATCTCTTCCTTGAATTCTGGAAATTATAGGTTGTTGAGTTTATTAGATTAGTTTACCATTTTTGCAAGTAGTGGATGTCTAGGAACTTGAGCCTCATAAGAGTATTTTTATATTTAGAATGAGAAGTCTAAGTTAAGAGTTACCAGGTCTGAGCACCCCCCTAGGTTCAGTTTTCTTGTCTGTGTCACAGCAGCTAGGGAGGAATAGATTGGACGAACATTGTTTGATTTCCTCCTGAGCCTACCGTGACAGATATCAGAGAACATCATGGTAGACATTCATGGATGCAAAAAAACTAGTCAGAAGGCACTGGGGTCATCATCTTTTTGTTTGGAAAGGAACTAATGGTTCTGTCTTTCTGTTTTCAGAAGCATAAATCTGGTTGGAGGTGCCTCATAGACAATCCTATCTTGTCATTCACCTTTAAAAATTCTGCACCTGGCAAATATTCTCTTCCTCCCCACCTCTATCTCCTAATTTCCTTTCTTTTTGTCAAATCTCAGCTAAAATTTTACCTTCTTAAAGGAGTCTTTAATCTAGTTCTCCTTAATCTTAGTGCCATCCTTCTGAGATTATTTCCACTTTGTCCTGTTATATATCTTGTAAATATCTATTTATATGTAAATTGTGTATCCTATTAGATTGTGAGCTTTTTGAGAACAGGATATGTTTCTGCCTTTCTTTATATCCTCAGTACTTAGCACAGTAGCTTGCACAGTAGCATAAGTAGTAGTAGCAATTTATTAAGTAGGTGCTTAATAATTGCTTGTTGATTTGACTTAATTTGAGAACAAAAGCTCCTTAGCCAAATCCATGCTCTATGCATACCTGTACTCCCTGGGCATCTAACTACCATCTGGATGCTACTTATTGACAGCTTGGCTAGCCTCTGGGATTATTTGATGTTCCACTGAATCGCCAGCTTTTCCAGGTGTTGGTCAAAAATAAGTACATTGATGTAGGAGAGGTGAATGTAACAAAATGATTAGGGGGAAATAGAAAGGCTATAATTGAAAAAGATAGAGTCCTGGATGCTAAATGGAATTGCTACAACAAAATTCTATGGGAAATAATAGGGAAGGTCTGCTAGCCTATTGTTTGTATATATGACAGCAGAGGAAGTATTTTAAAATTTTATTTAAAATTTCTACTTTGTCATGACAGAATATAAGTATCTTTATTCAATACATCAATGTAGCCATGAATTGGAATACCCCATCTTCCTATAAGGGATGTGTCTATTTTAGTTTCTCTTTTTTCTTAGAAGAAAGCTACTAAGAAATCCATATGTATAAACAGGGACCCCAACACTTTTTAAAATAGATATAAATAGATGTTGGAAAACTCTTGTTATTTTTATTTATTTTGTGAGGCAATTGTGGTTAAGTGACTTGTCCAGGGTCATACAAATATTAAATGTCTGAGCCAAGATTTGAGCTCAGGTTTTCTTGACTCCAGGACTGGTGCTTTATCACTGAGCCATTTAACTGTCCCAAACAGTTCATCACAAATGAGAAAGAGGTTAGAAGGAAAAGGCTACGATGTGGCCATACCAGGTCTAGTTTGGGAGGCAACTGTGCAAAGGCAATGAGACTTGGGTAGAATAACACAGCCTCATTTGTAGCTATTCTGTGGGAAAAACTCAACATTGCTCTTTAAAATTCCATCCTGTTTTCAGGACAAAAGATAGGTGCTCTCATGACATTAGCTGCTATGGTAATCCTGAAAAGGAAGTAAAATCCTGAAAAGGAAGGTAGAATTGTTGTATGCACTAGTGCTTTCTTAGCATCTTCCATAACTAGACTGATATGCTTTGATTGCCATGTTTGGAAGAGAGAGGGTTTAATTAGGAACCAAGACCAGTACTCCAGGGAGACAACTAGGTGTGGCAAGTCCTAATGGATTACCTGATTCAATGACCTTGATATTCTGTTTCATTAAATACCTTTTGCTCTGAATTCATTTGGCAATCATCTATTAGAGAAATGCATGCAGCTACAATTAGAAATAGAGGGATAATCTAATTGTATCTGGATCTGGAAGTACCACTGGGTGGGTCTCCAAATTATGCTGGTATAATATAAGATAGACTTCTATGGAGTATAAAGGTTTGGGAAGTTTTGAAGGGAAATAAGGGAAGATTTCATAAAAGAAGTAGCATCTGAAGGGGATCTTGAAGGTAGACAGAGAGTTTAAGTAGGCTGAAATGTTGAAGTTTTTTCCAAATATAGGGATGGCCTCCACAAATACACAGAAGTAGGGAAATGTTACAAATTATTATGTAAGAAAAAGTTAACCAGAACAGTCCTGAGTGGCTAGATCTTCAAGTACATGAATGTCAATAACAAGAAACAAGGATAGATAGATTAGAACCAGAGTGTGTAGATCCTTTAGCAATAAGATAAGGAGATCATAAAGGATCATATTCTATTCTTTATTCAACAGGGAGTTACTGAGGGCTTTTAGAGCAGGCAGTTTACTTTAGACCTTTTGATTAAAAAAGATCAATTTAGCAGATGGATTGGAGAAAAAAGGGTCTGGAAGCAGAAGAGACTATTGGGGGCTTTAACAAGGGAGAATGAGGTCTTAACTATGGACATAGCAATGATTCTAAGGAGGAAGGGACAGATGAAAAAAATATGGCAGAGATGGAATCAACAATTTTTCATAATTGGTTGATTTGTAATTTGTCAGGAGTTAAGGAGCAGAAAAATATATAATAGGATCACAGATTTAGCACAGAAGGGATACTCACCCCATTTCATTTTATAGAGGGAGAAATTGAGATCCACGAGAGTTGACTTATTCAAAATTATGCATTATTGTCTGAGGAGAGATTTGAATCCAGGTTCTCCAAACCAACAGACAGTGACAAGTGTTCTTTTCTGTTCCAGATAACTCCATGGTTCCCAAATTAGTTGACAAAATGAAAGTGAGGGAAATAGGAATGTTGTACAGAGAGGAAGAAATGATGAATTTATATTTTAAAATAGATACGCTGGATTTAAAATGCTTGTAGAACATCCACGTAGAGATTTCTTACAGGCAGGGGTTGTACAGTGCTATAAGTTATAGGAGAGTTTAAGATTCTGTGTGTATGTGTATGCATAGATATTTGTGAGCTCCTTGAGAACAGGGTAATTTTTTTTAACTTTTCTTTATATCTTCAGTATTTAGCATAGTGGCTTGCACAATAGGTATATCTATATGTTTATATATATATACACACATAAATATATATTTGTGACTGATCTCTACAGTTATGGGAGTGGGTGAAGTTGTCAAAAGAGAGGATGTAGATAGGGAAGAAAAGAATTTTGAGAATTTGGAGGAATCCCTCATGTTTGGAGTTGGGAAAATGAAAGATGAACCAGAGAAGGAGTTGACTAGGAGAATAAAGAAAGAACTGTGTCAGCAGAGCCAAGAGAAGAAATAATATCAAGAAATACTAAATAGTCTTGAATGTTCAAGGAAAATGAAGACTGAAAAAAGAACATGCACATTTGACCATTAAGAGGTGATTGATAACAAATAGAACATTTTTGGTAGACTAGAGAGTATCAAAAGCAGATCAAACAGGTCCTGAAGGAAGTATGTTATGGAGGAATCAGAGCAGTGAGTTTATATAAGCTTCACTTTTTAAGTTTATCATTGAAGTGAAGGGTGACATATGAATTAATGTAATATTATATATCAAAAGAAATGACAGATATAAGGATTTTCAAGAAATAAGGGAAGACTTGTATGAACTAATTCAAAGTAAAATCATCAGAACTATGAAAAGAAGGCTATACAGTGACTATAATAATCTATATAAAAACAATTATAATGACCAAAAGTCATCAGAAAAGAACTAAGGAAACATATTCCCTTCCTTGAGTTGGAGAAAGGGGTATATAATGATATTATGTGCTTGTTAGGGATGGTCTCTGGTAGTTCAGTTTTGCTTAACCTAATACCACCAATGACCATCCTAGTGGCTCTGTAGCATGTCCATCATAATACCATAGCTCTAACGCAAAGTCAAATGTCTATTGCTCTACATTTATAGGCACTATAGAAAAGACTGGCTGATAAAGACCAAGGGATCCACTTCTCAGTGTGTATCCCTTCAAATGATCTCATTACCACCAGAAAAAGGAAGATAGTGAAATGACAAACTTTTTGATCCAAATGACACATAAAACATTGATGGTTCCATTTGATTAGGTTTGTCCTTTAGCCATCTTCCTTTCCCTTAAAAAAAGGTGGAACTATTCCCCACCATACATGATGCTGCTAAGTGATACCCAGAAAGGGGTTCTCCACCTGTTTGGCTCTTCACACACAGTTACTTTCATCTCCACAGTGCTGTTGTCTTGGGCACTTTCCTGAATGTTCCTCTTGGAAAGGAGCCATCTCTCCAAGGATGGGCCTTTGAAACTTTGGAGAGTGAAAGATTGACTGTGGTCAGCAGTTGTTTTCTTGTCACAATTTGGCATGTCATCGGGTAGCAAAATTTATCTGATGCTGGATGCCAGCCCACTTTATTATTTGATCCTGGATAGAAGAGAGCAGAATGTAGACCAGAGGAGCTTCTCCCCAGACCAATAGTGATTCAGAAGGGGAGCCTTCATGATGAGCCAAACCCCAAATACATCCACACTATCAACCCTAGTATCAATCATTCTTGCACCAAATTCCCTACATTGTCCACACATGAAACAAGGTTCTACACTCAATATTTTTCTTTTAAAAATTTCAATGAATATGATTTGGATTCTTTCAGAAAATATTCTTTTTTTAATTAAAACTTTTTATTTTCAAAACATATGCATGGGTAATTCTTCAACATTAACCCTTACAAAGCTTTCTGTTACAAAATTTTTCCCCTCTACTCCCCACCCCTCCCCTAGATAGCAGGATATCCACTACATGTTAATTACGTTAAAATACTTGACAAATCGAGTATATGTATACATATTTCCACACATCATTTTTGTGAAAGAAAAATCGTATCTACAAGAAAGAAAAATCAGAAAAAGGAAACACAATGTAAGCAAACATCAATCGAGAGTATGAAAATGTTATGTTGTGGTCCACATTTCACATCTCTCTCTCTGGGTGTATATGGCTTTCTTCAGTGAACAATTGGAACTGGTTTGAAACATTTCATTGTTGAAGAGAGCCATGTCCATCAGAATTGATCATCATATAGTATTGTTGTTGCCATGTATAATGATCTCCTGGCAGAAAATATTCTTCATTTTAAAAAATCTGTTATGTACAAAACCCAATGCTAGGTATGGGGTAAAGATAGAAAAAAAATAATTAAGACCCAGTGTGTCACCTTAAAGAGCTTGTAACTAGAAGGAGAAAGAAGAGATGAAAGAGAAGGAGAAGGAAGAAAGGGAAGAAAAGGAAAAGGAAGAGGAGAATGAAGAATAAAGAAGAAGATGAAGAAGAAAGTATTTATAAAACTCATTTTGCCCTCATCATTACTGTGAGGCTATTACCTCCATTTGATAAATGAAAAAACTGAGACAGAGATTAAATGGTGAATTTGAACCCAGGTTCAGCACTCTATATTCTGGGCCTCTTAGAGACTTTGTACAAATACATAAGTGTAGATTGGATTTAGGCAGTTATATAAGAGGTATTAAGGGATATAAAGGTGCTGCAAGAGGAAAAATCATTTCTAACACTCAGGTGGTGATGGTGGTGGAGAGGTCAGGAAGACTTCCTGGAGAAGAGCAGAAAAAAATCTGAATGTTGGTTATTACTGCTAAGTTTTAAAAGGGTGAGTTAGTTTGAGGAGGGAGGGAAAGATGGACATTCTAAGCTATGAATATGCAGATGTAGAGACCTAAAGTTTGGCTAGAGCAGAGAGCATGCATTCATGCAATAGTATGAGATAAATTGAGAAAGGAGGGAAGGGTAAGTTAATAAGAATGTATTAAGCACTTAATATGTGCCAGATACTGTGCTAAATTCTAAGGATACAAAGAAAATCCCTGCTCTAAAGGATATTACAGTCAAATGGCAAAGATAGCTTGCACCCATGTAAAGCAAAATGCACATATTTGTATGTGTATGTGTGTATATAAATATTTGTATATATTGTATACACACACACACACACACACACACACATATATATATATATATATATATATATATATATATAAAATAAATTGGGTATAATCTGAGAGGGAAGGTTCTAAGATTAAGGAAGACTGGGAAAGACTTCTTTTAGAAGGTAGAATTTTCCCTGAACCTCAAAGAAAGCTAGGGAAACCAGGAGGTAGATGACAAAGGAGAGAGTGCCAGACAAGGGAGAGGGGAGCAGGGAAAACACAACTATCACATTAAATAAGTAAGAAAGGGGAAACTATGTCCTTTTTGAGTTGTAATTGAGGTGAGATGAGAAGTAGAATGTTTTCACCATCTCCTTACTTCCTTCTTCTTTAGCACCTGGGAGTTATTCAGTCCAGCTGAGGTAAACACATCTGGCCATCTGTGATCCATCTTGGTTTTCATCCTAATAACTATCTCTGCTCTATGGCTGCAGTCACCTATTTGCACACAAAATTATTCCTTAGGACTAACTCCAGAGAGATAGCCTCTGTGCGAATAAAAACTACTGCATGGTGCTCATAATGATTATGCTGCTGTCTTATCCATACCTTTAGCTGCAGGCAAGGCATTGAAAACCAATGCAAATCAGGGCAGTTCTCAACAGCTAAAATTAAGATGTCGGAATTTTTGCTGGCCAGCTTACAATGGAAAAATTGCATTTAAAAAAATTATTATTAGAATGAAATAACAGCCTGTAGGAATCTTGAAATGAAACCATTTTTAATAAGAGATTTTGACCCACGCTCCACCAGATAGACTAATCTTCACAATGAATATTCACTAAATGTCAAGAAGCAATAAAATCCTCTTTGACCTATCTGGAACATTTAATAACATTGATCATTCCCTCCTTCTTAACATTCTCCCCCTTCTTAACTTCCATGACACCTCAATCTCATATGTCACTCAGTCATTATGATAAAGATTTATTAAGTCCCTACTATGTGTCAAGCACTGTGGTAAACACTGGGAAAAAAATATCCCTGATCTCAAAGAACTCATAGTCTAATGGGTGGATAATGTGAAAACAGCTATGTACAAACAAATTGATTATAATATAAATTAGAGATAGTCTAATGAAAGTGCCAGCATTAAGGGGGAGAGGGGTCAGGAAAATCTTCTTGTGGAAGATAGGATTTTTACTGATACTTGAAAGAAGCCTAGGGAAACAAGAGGAAGAGATGAACAAAGAGAGAGAAAGTTCTAGTCATGGGGAAAAACAAGTGAAAATGCTTGGAGGGAGTGATGGAGTGTCCTTTTGAAAGAACAGCAATGAGGCTAGTGTCATTGGTTCACAGAATACATGGGAAAGAATAAAATGTGAGAAAACTGGAAAAGTAGGAGGGGGCCAGGACTTTGAATGCCAAACAGAGGATTTTATAGTTTAGCCTGTTGGTAATAGGGAGCCATAAATGAGGTGACTTGGTCAGATCTGCAGTTTGGGGAGGTTAATTTGACAACTGTATAGAGACAATGGACTGGAGTGGGAAAGGTGAGTCAAGGAGAACAACCAGCAGACTACTGCAATAGCACAAGAGTGAGGTGATAGAGTTTAGACCAGATGATGGCAATATCTATCAGAGGAGAGAAGGGGGTACATATGACATGTTTCAGTGGTAGAATTAATTGGATTTAGCAGCAAATTGGATATGAGAAGGTGAGTGAAAGTGAGGAGGTGAGGTTTTAAGGTTGGGTGACTAGAAGGATATATTCCAGTAACAGGAAAATTTGGAAGCAACGAGAGCTTTTTTGGGAAAGATAATGAGTTCAGTTTTGGATAAAATGTCTCTGGGACATCCAATTTGAGATGTCTCAGGCAGGTGGAGAGTCAAGGCTAGAGGTTAGGAAGGGGGTGAGAACTGTGAATTATCGGCAAATAAATGATAATTGAAGCCATGGGAGGTTGAATTGATGAGATTTCTAAGGGAAATAGTATAGAAGGAGACTCTGCCCAAGACAGAGTCCTGGAACATATCCACCTTCAATTTAGCATGACCTGAATAAAATCCCACACAGAAGATTGAGAAGGAATAGTCAGACAAGGAGAAGGAGGACCAGAATAGAGGAGCACCATGAAAATCTATAGAGAAGATGTCAAGGAGAATTAGGATGATTGCCAATGTCAAAGAATGAAGAGAGGTTACATGTCTTTACCTATTTCTCTAAATACTCTTCTCCTTCCACTTTCAAATATAGGTAATCCTCTTTTTTAATCATCTTCTGATTTAATAGGAAAATTCACTAATGCAGATGGACAACTTTTGCATAATTCTTACTCTCAGAGGGTAGCCTGAGGAGCTAAGAAAGACTTGATTATGGTCACATAGCTACTACAGTGTCAAAAATTGGAATTAAATTCCCCCTTTTCCTGTTTTCACTGGCAGGTACCCCATGACTGGAATGCTATCTCTCTTCATCTACACCTCCTAACTTTCCTGGATTCAAATCCCATCTAAAATCTTACCTTTTGCCAGGAGCCTTTCCTAATCCTCCATTATCTTAAATTGTCTCCTCTGAGTCTACTCTCAATTTATCCTTAACATGAAGTATCTTGTTTTTATATATTTCTTTGAATGTTGGCTTCCTCATTAAACTGTTTCCTTGAGATTTGGGACTTTGGGGGATGATGGCAGCTTTCTTTGTGTTGCTGATCCTTGGAACAATGTTTGACATAATCGTTATTCAGTTGGGTCCCACTCTTGATGACCCCATTTGGGATTTTCTTGGCAAAAATAATAGTGATTTGCTATTTCCTTTTCCAGCTCATTTTACAGATGAGGAAATTGAGGGAAATAAGATTAAAGTGTCTGAGGTCATATTTGAACTCAGGTCTTCTTGACTTCAAGCCTGGTGCTCTCTCTATCCACTGAGTTACTAAACTTGGTAAATAGCAGGTGCTGTCTAGTTAGTCGACTCCAATGCTTGTCCCCTGTCCACTGTCATGCTGTCTCTCTTTGAAGTCTGTGCTTTTTTATTTATTATAAAACCCTACCCACAGTATTAAGCTCCTTAAGAACAGGGACTAAGTTTTAGTCATCTTTGTAAACTCCACTCTCCCCACTGCCACAGTTAACACCTTGCCCACAGTGGGTGGTCTATTAATACTCAGCAAACTGAAATTCCCTTTTTGTTGTGTAGCACACAGCATTTTAAATCTTTTCAATCAAATATCCATTTTAAGGACCAATTCAACAATGGCCCTGCTGATGAATAAACCTTAGAAACATGGGCTGTCTCAAAGACCTAGAGCCTTAGTTTTAAAAAAGTCAAGGCCTCCCATTTCATGCAGGGCCATTTCCATTCATCCTAATCTATATCTGGCCCCAGGATCCAGATGGCTTCGGAGGGGAAAGTGAGGCAGGTGAATTCACTCACATATCATAGCATCCCCTCCCTGATGTCATGGACCTCTTCGAAAAAGGAAGGACAAACAACTTAGGATGCTAAACCCCAACTTTTTTGAGAGATATAAAATACTCATTCTTGCTAAAGGCTCTTTTTAAACTGCTTCTTCCTTCAAGGAATAATAATGTCTCTCCTCAAGAAGGCTCTAGTAGAAAGGGTGATGAAGACAGTAGCTTCCACTCCTGCACAGAGGAAATTGAAATTAGCCTAATTAGATTTTCTGAACGCTTAGATACCACGGTGATAGACGCCATCTAAATACATAGACAGATAGAAAGGGAACACAGATGTTGTGTGAGACCACTGATTTAGTTCCAAGTCAATACTCTTAATTAACTGCAAACTGTTTAAATATATAACATTCCCAACATGTAGCCGCTAACACCTATATAGAACTCTTCATGCGAGTGCCTCAAAGTGCAATGCAAAATGACAATTATTTCCAAAAATACAAAACTGTAACTACTTATATATTTATATCAAGGTAGTCCTTTCAAACCCAAACACCCCAAGGCTGTTTGTCAGCTGGCACATAGGCAGTACCTTTCCCAGGACAGAAATGCAGTCACTCTGGGGGCAAAAATACAGCTGTGATAACAGAGTATATAATGATTAGGATAATGGGGAAAACAAACAGACCAAATTAAAAAACAAAATTCTCAGAATAAAACCAAACAAAAAGCCAGCTTTCATACTCATATCTACTTCAAGTAGAATATATTAGCTTCTGAAAATGCTTAGCATTTAAGTAGATTTCAGTTAGGATAAAGATTCAAGATTCATGTAAGCCCCCAAGACAAGGACCCAGGATCAGGCAGAAAAGCTAGCCCAAAGGTGATCAGGATATGCTAGAATCATCAATAAAAGGAAGACATCCTCCAAGATGGGATTGTTACAAAGAATTTTACAAATATTGTCTCATTTTGTCCTCACCACCAAATTGGAGATAGGTGTTATTATCACTCACAATCAACAGATCTAACAGCTTAGTAACTGTCTACACAATTTATAGATTTACAAGTCACACTTAGTAACTGTCTGAGTCTAGATTTGAATTCAGATCCAGAGCTAATCCCTGCACTATCCAGCTGCTTCAAAGCATATGACTGCTATGAAATAACACTGTTTATGGCTGATTATTTGTAGGAAGCAAACTTAGGCTGAATCTTCTTTGCCCAGTTCTTTGAATTTGATTTTGCAAGATTTCTGGATTTGACCATTTAGACTACTGAACATTGCATTTACCTACACTGGTCCCATTTCCCTTGGGCTTGTTCATTCTCCCTCATTTGTTGATCACTCACTAATTTTCAGCTATACACAAGCCCTCTGTCCAACACTGAGGGACTTGGAAATCTTCCCACTTGGAACAAAGAAACATATACCCACTGTCCCAACAAGATTAGACCTGTGAGCTTCCCTGAAACTCCGACAGAAATAAGACATGGAGTTGCGGGCTCCAGAAATAATTAAACCAAACTGAAAAATTAAAAATTAAGTACATATCATTTGGGAAATGACTAATTTAATTGTGGCATATGTGCGTAGAGTATACAATTGTACCAAAGGAAGTGATAAATCTGAAGAATCTGGAGTAACATAGGAAGACATTTATTAACTGAGGCAGAGCAAAGAAAATAGAACCAGCAGAATAATAAGCACATTGACCATAATAATGTCAACAGAAAGTCAGATGAATTGCCATCACTGAGACCGGTTCTAAAGAAAAACAAGATGAAGCTTATTTCTCTTCTCTTGGCAGAGAAGTATGGGGACTACTAGGGTAGAATGTCACCTGTGTTGTTGTCAGACAGGTCCTTTTGTCTGCTTGTGCTTAATTTTTTGTTTGCTTGTTTGTTTGTTACAAGGCAGGGAACGTATTGAAAAAAATGACTGATATAAAAAACAAGACATCAATAAAAGCTGGTTTAAAAGCTCTAGAGACTTAAAAGCTCTAAAGTACTAAAGATTTATATAATGCTTTAAGTTTGCAAAACACTTTATAAATATATTATCTCTTTTGAGTCTCACAAAAACCCTGGGAGGTAGGTACCATTGTTATACCTGTTTTGCAGATGGAGAAACTAAATGAAAGAACTCAAAGCTGTATTAGGAACCGAGAAAATGCAGTTAATGGAGCAGCACAGTTAAAGGAAGTGTTACTGTCACCGAGTAATTTGGTGGCTTGGTGAATAGATTTTTTGGGTTTGGAACCAGAAAGGTTCATCTTCATGTGTTCAAATCTGGATCCAGGTTTTACTGGTCATTTGATCCTAGGCAAGTCACCTCAATTTATTTGCTTTGTTTTCCTCATCTGTAAAATGAGCTGGAGAAGGAAATGGCAAACCATTCCAGTATCTTTGTCAAGAAAACCCCAAACAACAACACAGCCTTTGTCTGTGACATTTGCCTAATCCTAGAATTGAAAATTCTGATTGACTGAACATATTTATTGAAGGCTCCCAGAACTATGGGATTAAGATATTTGATTGGTTTGGTATTTTCTACATCCGTTCCTCTACATCCATCTTTAGAAGTGGTATCATTAAGGAAGTGGCAGCTTTAAAAGAAAGATTACACTTGATCAATTGTTATATTGTCTCTGTTTCTCTGCCAAGGAGAAAAATCTTTGGACTAGAAAGGGCAGAATAAAAATGACTAACAGAGTCTATAGCTCCAAACATATAAGGAGACAGTGTAAGCATAATTGATTGTTCATCATAAGTTCAAGTCAACTGTCCAAGATCAAATATATCGGGGGATATGAAAAGAACTGGTATTTGTAATTTCTGAGCAACCAATCATAATTGTCAAAAAATCATGAAGAAAATTACCACAGTTTGCAAGAAAGGCAGGAGTAGTCCTGACAGCTATAGACTAGTGAACTTGATTTCAACTGCTTGGGAAATAAATGTTTATTTATATGAAGAAGCAGTGAATTCAAAGAACCGATATAACTTCATCAAAAATAGAATCAGAGGAATGTTGTAGATGCAGTTTTAATCTTAGCAAATTAGTTACAATTTAGTGATTTTAACAAAACTTAATAATAGAGTATCATACTTTGTTGTTTTTCATTTGTTTTCAGTTGTGTCCAATTCTTTGTGGCCCCATCTGGGATTTTCTTGGTAAAGACACTGGAATGGTTTCTTCTCTAGTTCATTTTACATATGCTGAAACTGAGGCAAAAAGGGTAAAATGACTTGCCCAGTGTGTCTGAACTAGATTTGAATTTAGAAAGATGTTTTCTTGATTGTAGACCCAGTACTCCATTCTCTGCAGGACTTAAATGCCTTATTATCATACTATTCTTGTGTTAAATAAGGAAAGATATGAGTTAAATAATATAATTAAATAGATTCCAAACTGAATGAATGTTCAGATTTAAGAATGGTTCAATGTCAATTTGGCTGGGGGATGGGGAACTCTTGTGGAACTCTCCAGGGTTATGTGCTCACTCCTGAGCTCTTTTATAAATTACTTGACTAAAAAAAATAACATCAAATATCCATAGAGTAATAACCTAGTATTGCTTTTAAACTTATAAAATAGGTATCACCAAAGGAATAGAAATCTCTTCAAAGCACTCATGGAGTATGGGTTTGAAAGTGAAGAGAAGTAGAAATTAAATCTAAGGGGATTGGTGGATCACAAGAATCTCTAATCAGTCTACTTGATGAGATTACAAGGTGTCACCTTGGTTTAGAAGTATTTAAAAGTATAACCCCCTAGGACCTTATTTATTCAGAAACTGTCTCTCTTTCATTCTTCCTGTATGTCTCTCCTTCTGTTTCTCTATCTTACCTTCTCTCTATCTTGGTTTCTAGCTGTCTCTCTATCACTGTGTGTACATGAGTGTGACTTTCTCTACATATCTCTCTGTCTCTGTCTCTCTCCCTTTCTTTCTGTTCAAGTCCAGTGGCATAGGAATTGCTTTTTCAGTACTCCCTACATTATATATATATATATGTATATATATATACATACATACATATATATATATTACGAGGGAATTTAAAACAGAGTTTTGGAAAGAAGGCTCTTACTGGAATATTAAAAGAGTTAACTTAAAAGAAATTGCAAGTTATATTTTCTTCTGGAGGGAACTAATAAGCCATTTGTTTTCTTGCATCTATTTATACCTGACATGAGTTCTTTGAATCTTCTGAATTTCCTGTGTGTGAAATAAAAATATTGCCATACCTGATTTGCACTTGCACTTGCGCTTGCACTTGCACTTGCACTTTACCTTCAGTATTTGTACTGGAGTTATGGATCCTATTGCCAACATTTTTCGAATTCTAGATTCGAGTTATACCAAAAGTAATACCAGGTAGGGTCAATTGGCTACAAAGAGATACTATCCCTCCCATACCCTTCCCTCCCTCCCCTCTTTCCCCCTCCCCCCAATCAGCTCCTCAGGACTGGATCCAGTCTTTCTGAATGCAGAATTATTGCAGGTGGCAATGTGGAGAATCATGTATGCAAATATATGTTATCAGGGTACTATAAAAGGCAATGATCACAACAGTTTCCTAAGAATAGTTCTTCAAAATTGGGAAACAGGATCCATTCCTCATTCAACTGAACTGTAGATAAGACTATCTAGGATACCTGAGTGGATCAAGAAGGAAAATAATCAGTCAAAGATGCTTCTTTTCAGTTCAGTCTACTAGGTCATAAGCAGCTTCTTGATGATGCTTCCTCTGCTGATCAAGCTTTCATATTATTCATGTTAAAAACCCATTCTGGTTAAAGCCTATTGATTTAATTTACTGAAACATGTAGTAAGCTGTGGTCATCTCACTAAACTGATAAACAACAACATAAAATCAGTGAGTCATCATAATATAACATGACCTCTGGGGGCCCTTCCAATTTTGTGATATATTATTGACCCTGATCTCTTTTGCCCACCCCCAAGTGCTCTCTGTTTGCCATGTTCAGGTATTTGAAGGTATTCTAGCTAACTAAGAACTAACCTTTGGATACCCAAGACTTTAGTATAGCCACTCTCTGTCTCCTATCAACCTATATCAACAGTAACCCTTCCTTGTTCCTATCTTATTCCTCCCTTTCCACCATACCATAGGGAATCCTGTTCTATTGTTAACCATCTACTTTCAAATTAGAATTTTCAAGCTTTTTCTCAACATCCTTTTATAGTCAGAATCTCTTGCTTCTGTCAAAATATAATGAATCTTGGTCATTCTTCCATATCTGATAAATTGATTCACCTTTTCTCAGAGTCCCCAATCCACTAGGCCAAGAAAAGTAGGCAAGTTTCTTGTTCCTCATTTCCATTTATTGACCTACTCCTTATTACCCTTACTCATCAACCTTTTCTCCTTTGAGATTCACTCTATCCAGAGTGAGCTGTTAGGTGATACAATGGATAAAGCATTGGTCCTAGAGTTAGGAAGATTCATCTTCCCAGGTTCAAATTTGGCTTCAGATACTTCATAGTTGTAGGACTCTGGACACACCACTTAAGTCTTGTCTTTAGAATGAGCTGATAGTAGGATGATTTCAGAAAGGCCTGGAGAGGCTTACATGAACTGATGCTAAGTGAAGTGAATAGAACCAAGAGAACATTGTACATAATAACAAGATTATGTGATAATCAAATGTGATGGACCTGGCTATTTTCAACAATGAGATGATTCAAACAAATTCCAATAGATTTGTGAGGGAGAGAGCCATCAGAGAAAGGGCTGTGGGGACTGAGTGAGGATTGCAACAAAGTATTTTCACCTTTTTTGTTGTTGTTTGCTTGCCTTTTTTTTACTTTTGTTTGGTCACTTTTTGATGTGATTTTTCTTGTGCAGCATGATGAATATGGAAATATATTTAGAAGAATTGTAGATATTTAACCAATATCAGATTGCTTGATGTCTTAGGGAGGGAGAAGGGGGGAGAGAGGGAGAAAATTTTTAGAAAAAAATTTAATGATAGATTGAGCTGATAAAAGAAATGGCAAATCACAAAACCCCAAAATGGACACAAATAGTATGACAAATGACATGACTGAAAAGACTGAGCAACAGCTATCCAGATAACTGTATCGAGGTTCTAAAAGCAGCAATCTATCAGTCTCTAGGCTGAGTCTTCCTCTCCGTCTCAAACTCTTGACTTTTTGTGTAAAGACTTCAATTTCAAGAAACGACCAGCAGGATGATTTCAGAGAGGCCTGGAGGGACTTGCATGAACTGATGCTGAGTAAAATGAGCAGAACCAGGAGATCATCATGCACAGCAACAACAGTATTACATGATGATCAATTCTGATGGACATGGCTCTCTGCAATAAAGAATTGTCTCAAACCAGTTCCAGTTGTTCACTGAAGAAAACCATATACACCCAGAAAGAGGGACATGAAATATGGACCACAATGTAACATTTTCATGATCTCTATTGACATTTGCTTGCATTGTGTTGCCTTTCTCTGATTCTTTTTTTTTTTCCTTTTTTCTTGTAGATAGGATTTTTCTTGCATAACTTCTCAAGCTTTTCAACATTAACATGCAGTGGACTTCCTGCCATCTAGGGGAGGGGAGGGGACTGGGGGTAAAATTTGTATTGGAAAGCTTTGTAAAGATCAAGGTTGAGGAACTACCCATACATATGTTATACAAATAAAAAGCTTAAAATTTTTTAAAAAAGCATAAAAACTGGCAAAAAAAAGACTTCAATTTCAATGTCCACCAAAGATCCCTTGTCCATTAAAACTTCTGTGATTTGTGTCTTCACTCCATCCCAGCCACAAACATTTATAACCTTGATATATTTTATCATCATCCACAAGTGTTCATACTCTGTAGTCTAGTATTCTAAATTCTTCTATTTTGTCATAGCCGTCAATCTTTCCTTTGCCTTACCCGTCTAAAATTATTCTGTCCTTACAGCAATCTCTAGTCACTCCACTCTACTCCTTGTTTTGCCAGTCCATCACCTTTACTCTGACCTTGCTTTGTTCTTTTATTTCTTGATATGTTTTGTCCTCATATCAAAACAATTTCATATAAAAGATTGCCCTCCCTCACCTTCATCCCTCTGCAAGATTGCATCTACTCTAAAATTGATATTTCCTGTGATTCTCCTTTCCCTGGCAGTCCTCTCTTCCTCTTTGATTCATTTAAGGAAGAGACCCAGTGCCCCCACTTTTATTATTTCCTACCCAGATTATCTCCTTAACTTCATCAATGTCTGTAGCAACTCTTCTTTCAAGATAGCATCTACTCTGAAACTCAGACCAGCTCAGTACTCCCTGGACCTGCGTAACTCTCTCTCTCCCTCTGATTGGAGAGGTGAATATGGAAGATGGTGAATATGGAAGAGCTCGTTAGAACAGTTGCTACTTTTATTTAAGAAATCTGTAGTCTTTTATGTTAAAATTCCTTTATTTGTCCTCTTATTTTAAGTATTTCTTTTAAAGTTATTAATTAATTTTATAGTCTTTTAAACTGAATTAATTTAATTGATCCTCTTCTTCTCCCTTCCCCCCCCCCCCCCCGTTTGTGATTATGGGGGTTAAGAGAGGTGATTTTCCACTGTGGACTGCTTTAGAGTCATTGATAAATTTTTATATATTATCTTATGATAATTATTATTAATTAGCAATTAAGAATAATTAGTGAGATAATTCATTGTTTCTGAACAATGTTCTTTAATTTCATCATTAAAAAGATTTTTATTTCGCTTCTGGTTTTTCTTTATTCAGATTTCTTACTTCCCCAATAGAAGAAACTTCTAATGAAGAAACTTCCTATAAAAATTGAGATACAGATAACTATTCTGAAATGAATATCTATTTATTATACTTTTATAGCCTAGACATGATCAGTTTCTAAAAAGGTACTATAGATCCTGAGAAACATATATATTTAAAAAACATTACTATTTAGAATTCAACATAAATTATTTTAATCCAATTTTCCAGCTACATATTGTGTTCAATATTTTCCATATTGCTTGTCCTTCTATTGAATTTATTCATCTCTGAGAGATGAATGCTAAAGTCATTTACATTTGTTATGTTACTCTAAATGCCTATTTATAATTTGTCTACATTTTCTTTTGAGAATTTAGTTGCCATGTCTTTTAATAAATATATAGATACATACACTAAATGGCATAGCAGGTGAACATTTAGACATAGGCATGTAAGTGCATATATATGTAATGTTTTATAGGTATGTATCATAAAATGTGCATATATATGTCATATACATAATATATGCACAAATATATGTAAGTCAGTAAGTATTTCAAGTATTTATTAAGCAATTATTCTATACTAAGCACTACAGTAAGACCTGGAAATACAAAGAAAATAAAAAACACACCTTGCCCTCAAGAATTTTGACTTATAATGGAAATACTTTATAAACAATTATGTACATTACAAGTTATACACAATGTAAATGGGATATCATTTTAGAAGAAAGATACCAGGATGGAGGTATAAGGAAGACCAGGACAAGTCTCTTTCTGAAGTTGACATCTGAGCTAAATCTTGAAGGAGTCAAGGAAGATAGTGAGATAGCATGATGAAGGAGAGCATTCCAGGCATAGGGAATAACCATTAAAAAGGGACAGATCAAGAATGCCAGTGTGGAATCATGGAATAATAAAGTATAAGAAGAATGATTATTGATTAGAGAAATACAAGTGAAGACAACTCTGAGGTACCATCTCACACCACTCAGATTGGCTAAGATGGCAGGAAAAGATAATGATAATGTTGGAAGGGATGTGGGAAAACTGGGACACTAATACATTGTTGGTGGAGTTGTGAATTGATCCAACCATTCTGGAGAGTAATTTGAAATTATGCCCAAAGGGCTATCAAACTGCATAGAGACAGCAGTGTCTCTACTAAGTCTGTATCCCAAAGAGACCATAAAAAGGGGGAAAGGACCCAGATGTGCAAAGATGTTAGTAGCACTACATTTTTTTTAGTGACAAGAAAATGGAAATCGATGGAATTGATGGATACCCATTAGTTGGAAAATGGCTGAATAAGTTATAGTATATGAATGTAATGAAATATTATTGTTCTATAAGAAATGACAAGTAGACTGATTTTAGAAAAGCCTGAAAAGTTTTATGTGAACTGATACTAAATGAAGTGAGTAGAACCAAGAAAACATTGTACACAGCAACAATGAGATAATGTGATGTTTAAATGTTATGGACTTGACTCTTCAACAGAGAGATGATTCAAAGCAATTCCAATAGATTTGTGAGGGAAAGAACCATCCACATATATAGAGAAAACTATAGAGACTGAATTTGGATCAAAGCATAATATTTTCATCATGTAGTAGTTGTTTGTTTTCTTGCTTTTTTTTGCTTGTGTTTTTTTTTTCCTCCTTTTGATTTGATTTTTCTTATGCAGCTGATGAATATGGAAATATGTTTAAAAGAATTGCACATGTTTAACCAATATTGTATTGCTTGCTGTCTAGGGGAAGGGGGAACTGAGGAGGGAGAGAGAAAAATTTGGAATACAAGGTTTTACAAAGGTAAATATTGAAAAACTCTGTATATATTTTGAAAAATAAAAAGCTATTATTATAAAAACAAAAAGGTATAGGACTGGAGAGGTAGGAAGGAACTAGATTGTGAAAAGCTTTAAAAGCCAAACAGTTGGATTTATATTTAATTCTGGAGGTAATAGAGAGCCAGTGGGATTTTTTTTGGGGGGGAAGATAATATGATTATACCTCTGCTTTAAGAAGATAACTCTGGCAACTGAATAGAGGATGGACTGGAGTGACAGACAATTCAAGAAGACTAATGAGAAAACTATTACAAAAATACAAAGATATATTGTACTAGATGTACTGTATGAAGTGATGAGAGTCTATGCCACAGCAATTCCTGTGTAAATGAAGATTAGAGGATATGTACAAAAGATATGAAATAATTGGAGAAAGATCAGATAAAGTTGACTAGATAGGAGAAGAGAAGAAAACATGGGGAAATTCTATTTTGGATCTGATTCTCACAAACTGGAAGAAATGGTTATCAGTATGGAAATGATGGGAACCTTTAGAGAAGTGACCATTTCATGCTACAGTTAATGACTGAGGAGAGAAAAAATTAAGAGTTGTCTGACGTGCACCCTGGGTTTGGGAAAGAATGATTTCAATAAAGTCACATGAAATATAGTTAGGAAACCAAATTGGTAACTATGGTTCAGGAAAAGTCAGGCCAAAAAGGATGAAAGATGCTCAAAAATGGAATTCTGAAGATACAAAAAGAAACCATTCCAATGAGGAGAAAAAGTCAAGTCAAATCAATAGCAAGTATTTATTAAGAGCCAACTATGTGCCAGGAACAATTCTAGAGACATGTCTAAAGAGATCAGTATAGTGCCTAGGGAGCTTACCAACTAAGATTTTTTAAAAAGAAATATACAGAAGATGGAAGCAAAGGCAGGTATCATAAGATGAATGTAAAAGTGTGTCACAGACCTAGAAAAAAATGTAAGAAATACAAAATGGGATAGTGCTAGCAAGGATAGCCAAGAATAATAAAAAGGGCTTATTTAATTATATCTGGAGAAAAAGGAGTATCAAAGTAATTCTCTTTTCTTTAGGGTTGATAAGACTATACATAATAACTGACAACAGAGAAAAAGCAGAACTGCTTAAGTTTTATTTTGCACATTTACTCTGCAAAGAAAAATGATCTGAACATTGGAAATGATAGGACAAAAATGATTAACAAGGAGCTGATAAGTAGTAGTGAAATAAAGAGATAGGGAAAATTTAGTTGCCTTTCATGAATTCAAGCCATATGGTCCAAAGACCCAAACTTTCAAGCCTCAAAGAACATTATTTTTGGGTTATTAAAGAATGAAATCTGAGGCAGTCAGTTATATTTGAAAAATCAAGAAAAACAGAAAAGTTGACACAAGATTGGAGATGGCCAAATGTTTTGCCTATTTGAAAAAAAAAAGAGCCTTTAAACTATAGGCCAGTGAGCTTTAGTTAACTCCTGGGAAAATTCTAGAAAGGATGATTGAATATGCTGCTTGGATTAAAATTATCAGAAAGGGATTCAGTGATTATAAAGAGCCAGTATGATGTTTTTCAAGAACAGATTGCTATAGACTGACCTCACTACCTATTTTGACATGATTAACTAAACTATAACAGGAATGCTCTAGATATAACTTATTGCTCTTTATTCATTTTCTTCAGTTGTGCCCTATTCTTCATGACCCCATTTGGGATTTTCTTTCTTTTTTCGTGGCAGCATTTTATTCTTCCAAATACATCTAAAGATAGCTTTCAACATTCATCTTGGTATCGAGTATGATATGTTGGTCAATACCTAGTTTCTGTCATAATATTTTCCATTTTTTTGAGCAATTTTTCTCAAATAATGAATTCTTATTTCGGGTTTTCTTTAGCAAAGATACTGGAATGGTTGGCCATTTCCTTTTCCAGCTTATTTTACAGATGAGGAAACTGAGGCAAGCAGGGTTAAGTGACTTATCCAGGGTCACACAACTAGGAAGTGTTTGCAGTTAGATTTGAATTCAGGTCTTCCTGACTCAAGATTGGGTACTCTATTCATTGCACCATGTTATCCCATCTTTTACTTTTGATAAAGTATATAATTCTATTCTTGTATTTAGATTCAGATTCAAAACCAGCTGTGTGGTTGGACTCAAAGAGTAGTTGTAAATGATTCAGTGGCAATGAAACAGGAAATCTTTAGTGGAGTACTCCAGGGATCTGTTCTTAGTCTTATACTACCTAACATTCTTGTCAATGACTTAGATAAAAGTCTAGATGGCAAACTAATCAAATTTGCAGATGACACAAAGCTGAGAGGAAAGTTTAGCATATTGTTCAACATAGTCAGATCTCATAGCTAGAAAGTTAGCTGAATTTAACAAGATGAAATTGAATAGGGATAAATGCCAAGCTTGCACATGAGTATAAAATAAAATATCAACTTCATAAATGTTAGCTATGGGAAGCACAGACAAAGAGTAGTTGTTCTGATAAAGATCTGAAAGTAGTCTACAAGCTCATTATGGGTCTGTAGCAAGATGAGGCAGGAAGAAAATAAATTTATCTTGGGCTGCTTTAGGATAAACATAGCATCTAGGAATAGGATTGTGATAATCCCACTGTGTGCCCTTTACAGACCTCATTTGTAGTATTGCATTAAGTTCTGGGCATGTTAGTTTAAGGACAACTGTGAAAAGCTGGAGAATGTCCAGAGAATTGCAATTGTAATAGCAAAGGACCTTTAGTTCATGAAATATGAGGATCAGTGGAAGAGACTGATGTGTTTATCAAGGAGAAAAAGAGATGGGAGGGAAAATGGGGACATCATAGCTATGTTCAAATATCTAAAGAGCTGTCATGTGGAAGAGAGGTGAGATTTATTTTATTTAATTTTATAAAGCAGAACCAAAAATGATGGATAAAAGTTACAAAGGTATAAGGTTTGGCTTGATGTTAGAAAATACTTCTTAACAATTATGGCTGTCCAAAAGTAGAATAGCTCACCTCAAGAGGTGGTAAATTCACCATCTTGGAGAACCTTTAAACAAAAAATAGTTCTAACCCACGTTTGGTTGTACTATATGTTATAATGAAGATCCTTTTATATATGCGTTGGACTAATTGGACACTAATGTTCCTTCCACATCTCAAAATCTGCAATTCTCTGTGATGGCTCCAGGACATCCAGTTTGAAATGTCAAATGAGCAGTTGGTGATATGGAACTGAATGAAGCTCAGGGGAGAGATTAGAACTTGATAGATGCATGAGTCATTAGTACAGGGAGGACAGTTAAGATCATGGGATCTGATAGGATCAATGAGAATAGAGAGAAGAGGTTCATGGAAAATATCTTGACATTCATAAACCTACCATTAGGGGAATGATATATAGATAATGAAGCATCGGAAGAGATGGACAAAGACCAGTCAGAAAAAAAGGGCAAACCAGCACAAAGTCATGTCAAAGAAAACCAAAAGGCAAGAGAATCTAAGGCAGTCATAATTTTCAGATGTGGTATTCAGCTCAAGAAGAATGATTACTGAGAAAAGTCTTTTACAATCTGGTTCTAACCTATCTTGCCAAGCTGATTATCCATCATACACATCACTCCTCCTCTCATATTCTGTTTTCTGTATTCTAGCCAAATTGGCCTACCCATCATTGCCATGAATGAAATAATAAATTTCCATGAATGAAATAAAAATAAATGAAAATAAATTTCCATGAATGAAACATTTCACCACCTACCTCTGTGTCTTTTCAGAGATTCTCCTCCTGCTAGAAATGTTCCCCCTTCTGATTTTTACTTCTTGGAACTCATGGGCTCAGCTCAGATGCCAGCTCCTATAAGAGACTTTGCTTGATTCTTCCAGATGGTAATACATACCCCAACAACAACTGTTTTCTATTAATTTTGTGCATATTTTATATTATTTTGAATTTACTTAAACAATTCTAAGGTGAGTAGAATTTGGAGTTACAAGAAGCACCTTCTATAATACCTCGTTCCCCCCCCAAAAAAAAATCCCAGAATGCTCATGTCTAGGTCAGTGAGTAAAATACAAGGAAATATGTCATTGCAAACAATTTCACATCTGGCTCTTAGGAGCAAAACTTTTAAACTGTTGAAATTTAGGAGAGGGAGCTCACCTTCAAGCACCTCTAGTCTCTGAAGATGTTGGGCTATCTGGTTATAAGTTTCTTCATAAAGTCTCTTCACCTCACCTCAATAAATCACCTACCTGACTTCTGTCCAGTCAAATATACTTCTACTCTTAGAGAAAGGTATTTCCTAATTACAGGCAAAGTCTTTATTGTTTTCTACCTTTCTTTGGAGTTTCCTTACCCTCAACTGACATCCTCATGCCTCACTCCTCTTCTTTCTCTTTTTAAAAAGATGTATTAATGATAAAATAAGAAAACAATCCATTGTTTTATTTATCTCTGATCTTTTTTCCTTCTCTATTTTTCTTAGGAATGCTATTGCTGTTATTATTTTTGTTGTGTTCCATGTATATATTGATTACATTCTTGCTTCTATATCACTTATTATTTGATGAGGCATGGTACAGATACTTAGCAAAATCATATCCGTGACCAAACTATGACTCTGGAAAGACATATTCAAAAGGAAGAGTGCAGGTAAAAAGTAGAGGCTCATTGCACAATAAAAAGAGAATTGATATTGATTCTGGAATCAGAGAGCCTGGGTTCAAATCTAGACTTTAATGCTTAGTTAATTGTATGATCTTGGGAAAGTCACTCAACTCCCCCCATTTTCAAAAAGAGAGGATTTGGACTAATTAAATTCTGAAATCTCTTCCAACTCTAGTGATGCTATTGTCAGGGAGAAACTGGGTAATTAGTGCTTAGTTCTTAGAGCATATGCAATATCCTTTGCCCAGTACCAATATACTGGAGTATCAGCTAAGCTGCTTCTGGGTCAGTTACTACATGATGACAAAAAACCTTTTAATTAGCATCTATTCCAGGTTCACATAAAATATTCTCTCAGATAATCATTTAAACTCTTCTTTAGCAGCTTTTTAGTGAAGAGGAAGTACAGTTATGGATCTCTGGGTGGGCATGAGGCCCTATCTCCCACCCTGCACACCTTGTGTCCCTGAATACATGGTGTCCCCATTTCTTTTGTTTTTTTTTTTTGTCTGTATTTATTTTTCCTTTATTTTAGGTGAATGAGTATCTAGGGAAAGAAAAGACCAGTTAATGACTCTGTGAACTTCAAAAGGTCAACAAAGTCATCAAAAGTCCAGCATTTAGAGCCTAGCAGAGTCTGCCAATAGTTGCAGCAGCCAAATCTAGTAAAGAATCAGCCCTGGGAAGTGACCTTCTTGACTCAGCTCAGCAAAGACCCAGCCCAGCAGAGGAATGGAGTAACTCATACATCAGCTATACCACACCCAGACATGAACTAGTTGGGGACTTAGTAAAAGAAGAAAAAACTCCCAGTTCTAGGAAGTACTGTCCCCTATCCTGTGAGGAGGGTTTGGTAGGAAATACTTTTGAATCAGCACTCCCCAGGAACTAATTAGATACAGAGAGAGGAGAATGTATCCCCAATTTGGATGGATGCTATATTTTGATCCTCATTATAACTTTTCAGTAAGTAACACTTTGTAAAAACTGATTTATTCTAGGTTGCTAATTGGTAATCAATAGAGAGCATACATGTATGAGCAATAGTACTAGAACAACCCTCAGCCTTTTAGGGTTAACCCTAGAATCTTGAGGGGAAGAAATAGCCAACTCTTGGAGACAAGTTGCCAAAATGAACAGGGGTTGGGTGATTGAGCCCCAGAGCGTTTAAATAGAAAAACGAAAAGAGAGGGAGAAAACCATCTACATATATTTAGCAAGCTTGATAGCATAGAAAATAGCTCTAATATAGGAAGAAGAATAGCAATAAAGATGCCCTAAAGTGTATAGAAAATGCAATCTAACAAAGGAGAAAGCCATAAAAAATCTTGCCTTCAGATTTTATTTTTACACAAATGCACAACATTTAACATTCAAAGTCTATTAGTAATTCTAATTTGAAAATAACAATTTTCATCACAGATATCACTGAGACTTAGCAGAATCATATTCATAACCAAAGTATGACCCTAGTGTGACACATTTAAAAGAAAGAGCTTAGATAAAAAATAGAGGCACATTGTATATTAAGAAGATATGCTGAAAAAAATTAAAAAGAAGAAATAGTTGTGGGTGACATTGTTGATATAGTGGATATAGAATTTGTATTAAAGCCAAGAAGAACTAGGTTCAGGATCCACCTCTGGCATACATCAACTGTGTGACTCTTTGCAAATCAAGTGACCTCTCAATACTCTAGTCAACTCTGATGACTATACATTGCAAAGCAGTTCCTGATCTGCATTGATAGAGATGCTTTCTTTGGGAGGTAATTTTCATTGGGAAATTCCTATGACAATGAAATAATTGGTCTAGAGCAGCTAGGTATCCCAATGAATAGAGTGCCATGCCTGGAGACTCATCTTCTTGAGTTCAAATTTGGCCTCAGATACTTACTAGCTGTGTGATCCTGGGCAAGTCACTTAACTCTCTTTCCTCAGTTTACCCAAAATGAAGTAGAGAAGAAAATGCTAATCCACTCCAGCATCTTTGCAAAAAAAAAAAAAAACCAAAAACACTTAAATGGGGTCACAAAGATGTTGAAACTGACTGAAATGACTCAAAAACCACAAAAGAAAATGAAGCAACAACAATAACAACCAAATTTCATGTAAAGAAACCCAAGAAATAGAAGAACATGGGATGAAGTTCAATGGAAGTAAAAATCCTGAAATTATCTTGTCATCTGATGATATAGCAACCCACATGGACCGAAGCAGGAAATAGATGATAAATAGTGACACAAAATATTAGTTATGGGTGTCTCCGATTATCCTGATATCTATTGGAGTTTTTTTTTTTTCTGTCAAAAGAAAGGTAGCTGATAATTTCCTGACTTGCCTTAATGATAATACACTATTTTAAAATTGGAGGGAACCGTGAGAGAAACTGATTCTTTTCAACAATGAAAATCTTTTTTTTTTCTTCCTATGGTAGAAATGTTGGAGGGAAGTAACCATTCCATCTTAGAATTATAAAGAAGCAGAAGAAGTTTTATCTGACTTATATCTTACATTTTTGGAGAACAGATCTCAAAGGTTCAGAGATAAAGATAAGTTTCCATGGATTAAAATGCTACAGAAATCTCTTCCCTTGGGGTGCAGAAAGTTAAAAGTTACAAGCAGAAGTTATTCTCTATATTTAATAGAGTAGCAATCAATGAATATATAAACAAATAATTTTGATAGGGAGGAAAAGGGCATGTTGCCTAAAGATATGCTAGACAAACAGAAAACTTTTCAATCAACTTATGTGTAGCCTGGGTTTGCCAGAGGATGCCCAATTTGCCTAATATGGAGACTTCTTTGTCCCCTACTGTCTTTGGGGATAAGGAAATAGTTTCCTCTGATTGGCTGTGTGCATCTTTTTTAAAAAATCATTTCTTCTTTCTTTTCAACTATACTGTTTCCTAATATACTTATCCACTGTGTCCAGGGGGCAAAATAACACCCATCACATGGGTGTTATGAACTGAACTGGTTAGAGGAGAAGGACTTTCCTTCCCCATTTCCTTTTTTTATTTTGGCTCTGAGAAATAGGACTGGGGTGTTTGTTTCTGTTCTGATTATTTGTTCATCTTGTTTTCAAGTGCTGAAAGGTATGAGCATTGGAGTTTGAGCAATAACCTTGGATCCAGGATTAGAGGGAGGGTGGTAACATTTTCAGCCAGCCTGACTGTCCTGAAAAGCCAGGGTGCCAAGGACTCCAGCTCAAGAAGGATTTTGGATTTGGAACTGGGATTGCTCTCTACATTCTAAGCTATAAATCTAATTTCCTTCCTTCTCCAGAAACTGAGGTGTTCAAAAGGGGAAGGGAATGATGCCTTCTACATATTATAAGGGTAAGTTTGCATACTTGTAAATATATCTTCTGAAGTAGGTACTTCTTTTTAAAGGCTCATTTGCTTGTTGGTGTCTACAGGGATTGAGGTGCAGGGGACCACCTCCTACACTTGAGGAAACATCATTAGTGGAGGCTGGATACATTTACAAAAAAACTTACATATCCCTTTAAGTACACCAGATATTCCTGGGGGAGAAGTGACATACTTGACCCTAGGGGAGGGGGACAGGGCAGTGTGTAACATTTTTTTAGGAATAAATATAGAAATCATGCATGCATTTGAGTTTAGAAAACAACTAAATAATTTTGCATGTACCAGATGAAGGATACATAGATACATAGTTTGGCTGGAGGAAAAAAAGTTTCCAGACTGAAAAAAAAAATGATTTAGAGTGCCACAAGTACAAAATGTCTTTGCAATGTGATATGGTATCTTCAAAACTAATTTATTATTAGGGTAGATTAAGGCATAAAACCTGGGATTAAGAGGTAATAATCCCACTGTACTATTCCCACATTTTGAAAAAGGTTATTTCCTTGTCATTGTTTCGCTATCTCTCTAAGATTATCTTCTATTTATCTTGTGTATATCTTGCTTGTGCAGTTGTCTCTCTCATTAGAATATAAACTCCTTGAAGCCAGGGTTTTATTTATTTATTTAATCAGCTATTTACTTATTCATCTAACCATTTATTTATCTATCTATATATATATATATACGTATATATATATACATGTGTTGTATTTCTAGCGCTTAGCATGTAGTAGGAGCTTAATAAATGCTTGTTGATTTGCTTTGGTTGTTTTGGTTAGACCATGAATAGAATATTGTATTCAGTTCTGGGAACCACATTTTAGGAAGAACATTGTTATAATAACCAGGATGGTGAAGCAGTAGTTGAAGGAGTTGGAGGTTTTTAGCTTATGCAAAAGAAGACTTTATGATATTTAATTTCAAATATTTAAATGGCTATCACATAGAAACAGACTTAAACTTGTGTTTTGCCCCAGAGAAGTTGCAGAGTGGCTAATATAAGATAAAATTTAGAGGTAGCCAAAAGTGGAATGGGGCTAATTGTGGATTTAGTGGGTTCTCCCTCACTTCAAGCAAAGGCTGGGTAGCCCTTTGTTAGGGATGTTACAGAGATGATGAATTGTGCTTAGTCACAGGTATAAGTTATACTCAATGGCCTCTGAGGTTCTTTACAACTCTATCATTGGATTACCCTGCTTGATTAATGAACTGATAGAGTTGGATGTTCCTAATAGCAAGACTTGTTCTATGTGAATGCCTCCAATATACCTACAACATTGGAAACTTGGCTCAAAAACAATCCTGCCCAGAAGGATCTAAATGCCAAGTGAAATGAGTTCCTGTCCTAATCCCTTGGCGATCCAAAAAACAATTTAGGTAACAGTAGTAACATGAGGTTGAAAAAACAATAAACAATGAACACAAAGAAAAATGAGATTCCAACAAGGAAGTGCTTTTCCAGATAGACCAATACAAGTATTTGTCAGCTGCAATAAAAACTCTTGGTTAACAGTATCAAACATCAGAGCAATGTGCAGCAGTAGCAGGCACAGAAATAAAATGCTAGTCATTAGACACAACAGACCAATGCCCAAGTTGTATGAAAGCTATAAACAGAATAAAACCCAGATAGATTGAAATTTTCTATATAAACTCCATGATATAAGGTCTTTTTGAAGTGGTGCACTGACAAATACTCATTAACCATGGGAAGAGAAGGCCTTAGTAAGTTCCTCCCTTGAAAGTTGAGGGTACTGTACTTTGAAAGTTGCCTCGACTTTTTTTTCCCACTTTATTTTCTCAGTCACAATAGCTATTCTAGTGTTTTGTTTGTGTGTTTGTCTTTGCTTTTTTTTTGGACTCCTATTCTTCCAGGGAAAAATAAAGGTGAAAGGATAGAGATGATCACAGACTTGCCAAGCAGCCCTTTGAAAAATTCATTTTGTCAGAAACTTGGGAATTGATCTAGCTGCCCGGCACAATGGAAAACCCATGTATGACAATTTCCCATGTCCTCAGCAGTTCAGAGAATTAGGTTGAAGAGGGAAAGGAAGACAAAGAGAATTATAATACCAACATCTCACATTTATAGAATGCTTTAAGTGCTTTACATCTATTATCTCATGGAAACTAAATAAAATCCCTATGAGGCAGGTGCTATTTTTTTAATCATTTCATAGATGAAGAAAGTGAGATTCAAATATATTAAATTGACATAATCAGGGTCACTAAGCTAGTAAATACTTGATGTAATATTTGAATCTACATCTTACTGACTGACTAAAACTCCAGTATTCTATCTACTAGGCAACACTGGCTCTCCTGATAAAAATAAAGAAGACAGGCATAGGTGATTCAAGGCAATTCCAATGGAATTGGGATGGAAGATGCCATCCACATCCAGAGGGAGAACTGTGGGGACCGAATATCAATCAAAGCATAGTGTTTTCACCTTCTTGTTATTGTTTTGGTTGTTTACTTGTTTTTTTTTTCTCATGTGTTGTTCTCTTTTGATCTGATTTTTCATGTACTATCTGACAAATACTAAATTAAGTTTAAAAGAATTATACATAATTAACCTGTACTGGATTGCTTGTTGTCTTGGGGAGAGGGGAAGGAGGGAGAAGAATTTGGAACATAAAGTTTTACCAAAATGAATTTTAATTAATGTTTATTGATGGATTAATTGTTGTTGTTACAATGTTGTTAAAGTCATGTATGAAACATTTTCCTGATTCTTTATATGTCACTATGCATCATCAATTGTAACTCTCCTCTACATTTATCACATTCTGTATTTCTTACATCAAAGTAATATATCATTGCAGTAATGTATGCAACTTCCCTTTTAAATACACACAAAACACCAGACCCAGTCCCTCACCCATACAGCATATGATGATTTGAATAAGGTTGTCTCTTAGGTCCAGATTAATGGCATCAGCAGTGGTGTTCCTTTAGCCACTCCTCAGTAAGCTCCTTCTATAAAAATAAACCCAAAGGAGGGACCCCACAAAGAGCATTGCTGCTATTATGTCACCTAGAAGGATGACACTCTAATCTTTTTTTTTTTTTTTTTTTTTTGTTTTTGTTGGGGCAATTGGGGTAAGTGACTTGCCCAGGGTCACAGAGCTAGGAAGTGTCTGAGACCAGATTTGAACTCAGGTCTTCCTGACTTCAGGGCTGGTGCTCTAACCACTGCGCCACCTAGCTGCCCCGACACTCTAATCTTTAAGACAATCTGGAAACAATCATCTCCAAGGATAAATTTCAAAAGGAGTAAAACTATAATATAATATAAAATTCTTTGTAGAGCATTATTCTTTATTTTATGTTTGCTCTAACCCATCACAGGAAAATTATGGTTTTCCATAGAAATATATTCTATACTATGAACATAGTAGATATTAGATAAAAATCTAATCTAAATTAAATCTAAAACAAAACAAAACCAAAAATTTGGGTATATAATCATGAAGAAATCAATGGAAAGGAGTGATTCCTCCCCCCCAGTAATCCTTACTCCTCTCTTCCTAAGTATTGGTAAAAGTCTTCAAGCATAGCAAGAGTTATGTATTGTCACAGAACCATAGATTACTCAATCTGGAGTTTAAGTCATCAAGCTCAGTCTTTGTCAGAAGTACAAATTCCCTTCTATGATATCTCCAATAAATGACCATCCAGCCCCTGCAGGAATATTTCTCCTGACAAAGACATTTACTATCAGTTTGACCTTGGCTAAAACAATTAATTTCCTTGGTCTTCAGTTTGCTCATCTGTAAAATGAGGAGGTTGGAACAAGATGATTTCTGAGTGTTTTTTCTAATCTAAATCCATGATCCTATCTATAGTCCTAGGAACTCTCAATTTCTTGAAGCAAACTATTCCATTTTTAGCCAGTTTTATTAGAAAGTTCTCATTTAAATTGAAGTGAAATATGTATCTTTAATGTGTTTTTATTGGTTCAGCTCTGAGGGAGCCTAATCTCCAAAGAAATGGATTAGGATCTTTTATCTCTATATCTTTACATTCCTATTCCAGAGACCCAAGGAAAATTACTTTGGCTCATGTTAAGGTCTTCCCAAAAGATTGAGTAGAAAGGTATTCATTATATAGTGTGGATCAATTAGAGCATAACTATTTATGTTCTCTAATCAAAAGAAATGCTTAATATTCACAAAACCTACACCACGGGTAACAGTGATTACTCTGTCCCTTACTGTTTGAAAACCAGGTAACTTCCTCTCCTCTAGGTTTTCTGGTACTCTTAAGGATGGGATAAGAGATGTGTCTTTTCTATGTTATTGACTCAATCCTTCACCAAATTTAAGGTATCTTGCCTCCTCCTCCTGCCCAATATCTTTCTTTCTCTAAGTTAGCATAACTAATTCCTTCAACCAATTCTAATTGTGACATGATTTTAAAGTCCCATTACCATCTTCTGATTACCTATTTCTACAAATAATACATCCTGTTAATGTAAGTCCTAAACTGTGGCACCCACAACTGAATCCAATATGGAAAAATGATCACATTTGGTGAGAAAACAATGCTATGCTCACCAACTTTACCACCATTTTGGATAAAGGATAAAGGAAACTTGACTGTGATCTTGTCAGTGTAGGGAATTTCCATTGTGGAAGTCCTTCCACTGATACAGGTCAGCAATTTGTCCATAACTAATAGTCTTAAGGCAGCTTAGGATCCCTGAGAGACAAAAAGACTTTTCCATGGTAACACAACTTCTGCATTTCAGGGATGATATCTGAACCCACATCTTTCTTATTCCAGGAACAATTCATTATCCAATTTTGCCATATTTTCTCTCTATCTTCACTGCTTCCTACTGCTTAGGCTTCATTTCTCCTTCACTCATATTGCCCATCTTGGCTACAAAACTCTCCTTCTTAATTCCCTAGGATAGCTTTCAACAAATTTAAATCCAATCCAACCCCAATAAAGCCTTTCTCACCAGCACACAAAATATCCCACCTCCCCATCCTGCCTACACCTGTCCTGATCTCCTGTGTCTCTTGTGTTCCATCTGACTTCCATTTAAGTCCCTGACAAGCTCTCCCGACTCTGGCAACCCTCTCTTTGCCACAAATTCAAGCTACTCTGTGTTTTGGGACATCCTGTTAATGTAATGATACAACCTCTGTTACTGTAATAATAATGATAATTTATATGTACAGTAGCCTTTCCTTCCTAAGTGCTTTACCAACCTACAGATGTTGCAGAGATCCCCAAGAAAAGTCACTTCACCTTACTCTCTGGCAGCTCTACCCCCAGGATGAGGGACATCACAGTGCTCCCATACTTCATAACAACACCTCATAACCATTTTAGACAGGAAGTGAGGAAATATATCCAGTTGAACCTGCAGAGAGGAATTAGGTAACCCAATACTTCTTCCTTCCCTCTCTTCAGAAGCTCTGGGAAACTCAGAAATACTGCAGAGCATTTTAACCCCCAACCCCTAAACGTTCCCATTGCACTCTCCCATCATGTGGTTCTTTTTATGACTGCAGACAGTATGTTTCCTGGAGCAGGAATTTCATTCCTTCCTTGTTGCATTTTCATCCATTATAAAGAACTGCATTTTTCCCCAATGCAAATAGAATAAAAGTAATGATTTGGCCTGGTATCTGCCACTTTTATGGAAAGTATGAAGTGTTTTTGTTTGTCTACCGTATTATGCAAGTGAGTTAATAGTTCCTTTGTAAAAAAAAAAAAAAAAAGTCTGCAAATTTAAGAATTCAAAGAGTGACCAAACAAGCCAACTTTCTCTGGATTTTCCAGCCTTAATGAGCAGGAAATCCTGATTCTTTCAAAAGAAGGATGAGTCAGAGAACTAAACAACTCGATTTAGAGATGGTTATAAAGTACACAAAGTTTTTTTTTATTTTTATACTATTTGCATTAATTTTATTTGTGTGATAATTATGGAGGAAGTATCTTTGAAAATAAATTTCAAGAAAAAAATAGTAAGTTCCATAAAATATCTGAAAGTCCATGACATACTTAAGATTTAAAAAACTAACAGTCTACAAAGACAAAGAAAAGCATGTAATCAGATACAAAATTCATTGTTGTGGTTTGGCTGAAGCACCTAGACTTTTCATTTGCTCTGTTTTTATCCTCCAATTCTTGACACCTACATCCAACTGAATTTGTCATTTCACTCTTTGCTTGTGTAACATAAGTTTTGTGCTCATCTTCCTAACTTTTCTTGGAAAGTTGGACACTTGAAGGGTAGTTGATTTTGGGGAGTATGTTTCTGGTACTATTGATCATAAAAACCCACCATTATGCTCACCAGGGAGTATTCAGTTGATATCAGACAGATATAATTAGCTTTTAGAAATGGGTATTTACTAAGATAGTATAGTAATAACCAGATATTTGTTACAAACTATTTCCCCTCCCATTAGGACTTGTTTTCTGGATTGTATGTACAAAATCTAAGGAAATAAGTTCAAGCTTAGAGGCACATATGGAAATGAGTAATTTACAAGTTCTGGTTGCTGGAAGTCCTTTTCTTTCCTTTTCTGGGTCCTCATAGACTTCTTCTTAGACTTGGTATGGTTTTCTTCTGGGCCTCTTGTAGGGTCCTGAACCATTCTTTTCAAGGGGTTATGTTCAATGTATCACTCAGCTTTGAGTCCCCAATGCAGGTAATTGATAGGAAGTCTCAAATCTTTTGACCTTTTGAAATTTATTTATTTATTATTTATTATCTCTATTTCCTCTGGTCAATGAGAGAAAGGATGGAAATTACAGATAGTCTTTTCTTCACCATCTCCTCCCCCATTCCCCAGTTATTCCTTATGAAGTGGTAAACTGATCAAGCTGATCTGATGTCCTATAGGGCATGATTGATGCTTTTACTAATCCTAATATACTTCCTGTATAGTCTCGTTTCATTTCATCCAATCACTTTTCACTTCTTCCAAATGGATTAAGGACTTTTTCTACCTTCAGTTTAATAGATTGAGTTATTGATCCATTAGAGGTGTCTTCACCTGATAAAGGTATCAGGGTAAAGAGCATCTTGCAGTTGACTTCAGTTAAGATGGAGGTTATTGATTGATTGATGCAATCTATCTCTATCCTTATATTTGGACCTTTATTAAAAGTAGATACTCTAATAGTATACTTTAACATTCATAGCTAGGTGGTGCAGAGGATCAATTACCTAGAATCAGAAAGACTCATGGCTCCTGACCTCAAATGGGGCCTCAGACTTTCATCTGCTGTGTGATTGTGGGAGAGTCACTTAATCCTGTTTTCCTCAGTTTTCTCTGAGCTGGAGATGGAAAAGGCAAACCACTCCAATATTTTTGTCTGGATATGGGATAACCAAGAATCAGACTGACATGACTAAACAACATCAATCATTTAAACCATAGTTAAGAAATAATTGGAGGGAAGATAATGGTAAAACTTAACATTTCTATAGAACATTGTGATTTTACAAACTGCTTTTCTCACAGCTCTGAAGTTAAGTAGCACACAAATTATTTTTATTCCCATTTTATAGAGAAGGGAATTCACATTTTCATTTCATGGGGTTCATAAAAATGAAATGAGTTGTCCAAAGTCACATAGCTACTAAGAGGGAGATCTAGGCCTCAACCCCAACTCTGCTGAACTCTTAACTGATTATACTTTCTGCAGTGCAACACACCAAATCACAATTTCTCTTTCTTCAGCAGCTGATTTTTTATGATTTTCCTAATAATTTTTGAATTGACTTTGAATAACTGAATTTCAGCATTAAAAAGGACCATAGAGGTTGTGTAATAGAATTCTCATCTGAAGAAAGAATAAACTCTACTATATCATTTATACAGAGCCTTCTAGTCTCTGATCTAAGATTTTTAAATGATGAAAGAATTTACTCAGCACTTAAGCCAATTCTTGCTGGGAGTTTTCCTGGGTTGAGCTAATTACTGCCTCCCTGTATGTAATTCCTAAACACTGTTGCTCATTCTCCTCTCTTAGTGATAACATTCCTCTTGTTGATATAATTCCTTTTGTTGATAAGGACAACTTATGTCCTCCAACTATACACACACACACACACACACACACGGATATATATATATATATATATATATATATATATAATTGTGTCAGTGTGTCTATATACATACAGGCACAGTTATATACATATATATGTATATATATAGATATAGGTAGATATAGATAGATAGTTGTTGTTGCTGTTTAGTCATTTTTCAGTCTTGTCCAACTCTCTGACCCCATTTGGGGTTTTCTCAGCAGAGATACCAGAATGGCTTTCCATTTCCTTCTCCAGCTCATTTTACAGATAAGGAAACTGAGGCAAATGGGGTTAAGTTACTTGTTCAAGGTCACACAGCTAGTAAGTGACTGAGGCCAGATTTGAATTCAGGAAAAATGAGTTGTTCTGACTCTGACTCTGGCACTGGAATTTTTTCTACTGTGTCACCTAACTAACCTGTATACACACACACACACACACACATACACACACACATATGTATATATGTATGTATTTATATACACACATCTGTGTGTATGGTTATAGAAATATATACATATACACATATATACTTATACACACATGCACGTGTGTGTTATGCATATTTTATACATATACATTTATATATAATATATATATAAAATGTTTGTAAACATGGGTAAACAGGATATGGTAAAAGGACTTAAATATATGTACGGGTGCACACCCACATACACACTTACACACTTTTTTCTTTTTCTCTAGGCTTAATATCCCCTTTCATTCAAATTACCCATGCTGTCTCCTCTTACATTTGTTACAAGATCCTTAAGAGCAGAAGTGTCATTGTATTGCCAGAACCTACCATGGTGCTTAGCTCATAGTTGGTAATTGATACATGCTTATTGATTGATCTAATGATTCTCATTAAGTACCTTTACTATGTTGGCTATCTTCCTCTAGAAATGTATAAACATGTCAATATCCTTCCTAAAAAAGGTAATATTTAGACCCAGACACAATACTCTACATGTGTTCCAACTAGAGCAGAATGGAGTGAGATGATTATTTCCTTTGGTCTGAATATATTCATAATTGCATGAATCTGTGATCCTCTCAATGAGAACATTCCCTCCAAATATATTGATTCCTGTCCACTCATGTCTTCATGCTGTGCAGTTCTTGTCCAGGTTCTACCATATTCCTTCACAAAGGATGGACCAAATGTATTGGAGGATTTCTGCCAGATCTTCTATGTCTCATGGGTACAACGCAGCATGAGACTAGCTCTTGCCACAAGATTAAGACATGTCCTTTTCCTAAACCATTTTTTGTATGCTGGTCTTCATTGAAACTATGATGCCTTATATATCATGTGACCATCTTGTAAATATCCATTGGCATTTGGGTTACTTGCTATTTTGATACCTTGGAGACTGTGGTATTCTAAGAGTCACAGACAGCAAGAGCATCATCATCTCTATCATTGTCACTGCCATTGTTGTTGTCATTGTCATTGTTGCCATCATTCATAGAGGATTTATTATTTTTCAGATACTATGTTAAATATTCTACAAATATCACCTCTTAAAATCCATCTTAGGCACTAAATGTCTGCCTCTGAGCAGGTCACTTTACAGCTTTTAGAGTTGATTTCTTCATCTATTAAACAAAAATGATAATGGCACCTACTTTACAAGTGGTTGGGAGGATTAAGTGAAATGACATCATATGTAAAGCACTTTGTAAACCTTAAATGTGCTACAAATAATTCTATTCATTTCTGGGCAAACCATATTTATTCTATATAGATTTTCTTTTTCCAGTAGAACATAAACTCTTTTTCCTGTTGTCTCAGTAGTGCCTACACCAGTGTATACTAAGAGCTTAAGGAATGTTGAATTGAATTGAATTATCCATCATAAAAGTAGAAGTAATAGGTCTATCAATTAGAACATAAAATTAATAGTTCTATTGCTTATTAATGCATTATTTGTATTAGATAAGATGCTGTTATTGTTCTTGCTTTTTTATTGTCATATCACCCTACTGACTTATGTTAAGCATTCAATTCCCAAACCATGCAGGTCTTTGTCATATGAATTGGCTTCTAACCATTTTCATTCATTCATGTGTACATTCACATAATTGCTCATTCATTCAACAAACTTAAATTCAGACTTGGTAATGAGCACTGAGGCTAGGCAACTAGGGAATATACAAGAAAAACTCTATTGGTACTTTCATTCTAATAAGAGAAAGCACAAATATACTTTTATATTCAACTTCAATTATTTGTCTTATTTTCATCACTTAAAAATCTTTAATTTAGTATCTTTTACTATAATATAATGTGCTCTTGTTACTCTGGTATAAGAATTATTGACAGAGATTCACGAATTGTGTTTTTAATGGATAATGAACAACCATATACCTTGAACTCAGGGCAACTTTCGAGGGGCCCTAGATGCATCATTATCACTTTCTATTTTATTATTGAATTTTCTCATCTGAGAGGCTCCCTTTCCTCTTGAGTTAGCTTCCATTTTAAGTTTGAAGATTGTGGGAACATTTTCTCTTTTCTCAGAAGTCTTTGAATTCTCTTCTCTTAAAGTCTGGGCCCAATTCCTAATTAAATCTAACTCCTCTTCAGTTGAGAATATTGTTAATCTTGATGGGATTTCTCAGATAAATTCTCTTAAGAGTGTAGTAAGGAAATCTTGGCATGAATATGACTTAATGGCATCTAAGCAATTTTTGAGACAGTGTGCTATTCCTCACTCCTTTGTTTTCCCTTATCCCTTTTTCTCTCTCTATTTTTTGCCTTCCTGTGCCTGAAGTCTGCAAGTGGAACCCAGAGACACCCAGGGGTATTGCTTAGTCATGCTGCTGGCAGTCAGGGCTAAAGAGGTTGCTGACTCCTGTCTTAAGACATCATCACAGCTTTACTCATTCAAATAAAAAAATAAAGAAAAAACTGGTAGGAGGCCAATAGATATAATGGCAACAATGAGTGGAGTACAAATCAAAGATAGTTCAGTTATCTGAAAAAGAAAAATGGAAGTAAGGAACAAAAGAATGGAAGGAGAGAAGCAAGGGAAGGAAGGAAGAAGAAAAGAAGGGTGAAAAGCTGGGAGGTAGGGAAGGAGGAAGGAAGAGAAGAAGGGATCAAGGAAGAAAAGAAGGAAAAATGAGGGAAGGAAAGAATGGGAAAGGAAGAAAGAAAGAAGGAGAGAGAACAAGAAGAAAGGGAGGGAAGGAAAGAAAGAGGGAAGGAAAGAAGAAAGGAATAGAGGATGGGAAAAGATAAAGGAGGGGAGGAGGAAGAAAAGGAAAGGGAAGAAGAAAGGAAAGAAGGAAGGGAAGGAAGAAAAGGAAGAAGAGAAAAAAGGGAAAGAAAGAAGGGAAGAAGGGAGAAAGGGAGGGGTGGAAAATGAAAGGGAGGAAGAAAGGGAAGAAGAGGAAGGAAAGAAGGAGGGAAAGTGATGAAAGGCAAGGAATTTCCTTAGATTTTGCACTTCATTTATCTCGAACTGCAAAATTAGTCCAGAAAAGGAAACAGAATCAAGAGACCTAAGACTGATTGATTACTGAGCATGTCAATGGTATTGGGGTAGCCACCTAACTATTGATAAAAGTCCCTATAAATACAAAATTTCTAAATACAGTTGTGTATACCCTCAATTTTTACGGGATTGGAAGTTAAGGAAAGAAGGTGTAGGTTCTCCCTAAGTAGAATTACATGGAAAAGGGCAACATTGCCTATTGTCCAGTGAGTTGAATTGGGATCAGGAAGAACTACATCCAAAATCTATATCTGAGTACTTCTGACCATGTGCAGACTACAACTTCAATTCTTCCATGTGCACAATAAATAAAATAATTTCAGGAGTACACTACTTACCTCACTGGAGCTCAAAATGAGATAATGTATATAAAGTCCTTTGCAAATCATAAAGTGTTGTGCAAACAAGTAAATGAGATTTTATTAAGCAACTAATAGATGACAGGCACTAAGGATATATAAATTAGATTAGATAATTTTTATTATATTTTATTATACAGCTTATATTATGTTTAGGAAGAAAATTAGTGTGTGTACACCACACACACACACACACACACACACACACACACATACACCCCAATTCGATTTGCTGGTGCACTGTGCTCTTTCCCTTTCCACTAAGGATTCCACTAAGGAAATGCTCTGGATTAGTCTGGTTCAGTTCTGGGGAGTCTAATCTCCAAACAAATGGATTGAATCTTTTGTCTCTGTATCTTTACATTCCTATTCCAGAGTCCCAAAGAAAATTACTTTGGCTCATGTTAAGTGTTTTCCCAAAGGTATGAGTAGAAAGGTACTCATTCTATAATGTGAATCACTTATAGGACAGCTATTTATTTTCTCTAATCAAAAGAAATGCTTAACATTCACAAGACCTTTACTATATGTCACAGTGACTACTTTGGCCCCTACTGTTTGAAGACTAAATAATTTCCTCTCCCCTGGAATTCTCTGGTATTCTTAAGGATGGGATAGGAGTGTCTTCTCTACTATTGGCTCAAGCCTTCACCATATTTAAGAGATTCCCTAATACCTCATTTCCATTAAACTATTTAACAGAGTATTGTCTTCAAAAGACATAGCAAGAACAAATATACAAATATTTTGCCCCAGTACCTGAGAGTTGTGATACTCCCTATATCACCTTAGTTTCTAGAAAGAAGAGAATTAGGTTTACAATTTAACTCACTTGATATGCAACAAAGTCCCACCAAATTATGTGTCCAAAGCCTTTTGGGGGCCCATACAACAGAATCTTGAATTGTCAGGGCTTCCCTAAAGGCCTAACATTTGGTCTGGAATAACAGGTTCCAAGATTATCAAGGCTTGCGTTCCCATGTCTGGGGGCCATACCCTCTGTGTCTAGAACTGAAAAATACAATGTAAATAAACCAAAATCTCAAGTATATTTTTTAGAGTCATAGGGTCTAAGGAGAGGGTAAAGTAGCCCTTTCTCCTTTGCAATTTAGGGCTATAAGTAAACAAGAACTTCACCTATGCTTGTCCCTCAAAAGAGAGTGAGAAAGACTGTCTCCATTTGGAAGTTTTAAAGATACTAGCAGTTCAGAGGATTCTGGGAAAATGGTAGAATAGATCAAAAATCTTTCAGCTCTCCAAATTTGCTCTACCAAAAGAGGCAGAACATTGTCTCTGAGGGAATGTAGAGCAGTAGAAATAAACAAAAGTCAGGCTAAAGTAATTGTTCTCCTTAGACAACCTAAGCAGATCCCAGGAAAGACCTAAGCTCCTGGGGCAGAGGTTTGGCCTGAGTGAAAAAAATCAATAAACAAGAAGCATTGGGACAGCTGGCATTTGGAAGATCTTTCTTTCTTTCTTCCTTTCTTCCTTCCTGGGACAGCTGGCATTTGGAAGATCTTTCTTTCTTTCTTTCTTTCTTTCTTTCTTTCTTTCTTTCTTTCT